>JAEAOA010000213.1:1345000-1415000 GCA_016746295.1 Potamilus streckersoni
GATATAGCTAGCCTGTTAGGCTGTTTAATAAATGCATAACAAAAGTATTCGACTGTTTCATGAATACATTCCCAGAGCGTTATACTGTTGGAGAAAGACAAAGATAAAGCGTTAGGCTGTTATATCAACGCATTGTTCGAGTGTTGTTCTATTTAATCAAGTACTTGCGATTGTGTTACACTATTTGTTCAAAATATGTCAAGGGCTTTTTGGTTGTTTTATCGAGACATATCTAGAAAGTTAGGTTGTTTTATCAAGACATAGCAAGAATGTTAGGATGTTTGATGAATACATAAACAGAGTATTGGGTTGTTTGATAAAGATATCTTAGGAGTGTTAGACTGTTTAAATAAGTCGTGGCTACAGTGTTATGCTGCTTGGTGAATATATAACAAGCGTGTTGGCTTTTTAATGAAGACATGGCTAGAGTGTTATGCTGTTTGATGAGTTCATAGCTTGAGTGTTAGGCTGTTTGATCAAGGCATAGCAAGAGTGTTACGCTGTTGAATCAAGGCATATCAAGAGTGTTAGGCTGTTGGATCAAGGCAAAGCAAGAGTTTTACGCTGTTGGATCAAGGCATAGCATACGTGTGTGGCTGTCCTATGAGTTCATAGCCAGAGTGTTAGGCTGTTAGATCAAGGCATAGCAAGAGTGTTAAGCTGTTTGATCAAGACATAAGAAGAGTGCTATGCTGTCTAATGAGTTCATAGCCAGAATGTTAGGCTGTGTGAAGAGTTCATAGTCCAGAGTGTTAGGCTGCGTGAAGAGTTCATAGTCCAGAGTGTTAGGCTGTGTGAAGAGTTCATAGCCAGAGTGTTAGGCTGTTTGATCAATGCATAGTAAGAGTATTGAGCTGGTTAATGAATACATAGCTAGATAGTTGTGTTGTTTGATACTATACATCATCAGTTTTATTAAGGCATAGTAATGATGTTCGGCTGCTTGCTTCATACATAACAAGAGTGTTAGTCTGTTTTGATGAATACGTGGTCAGAGTGATAGGCTGTTGAATTAATGCTTAGCATGAGTGGTAGGCTGTTCGATCTCTACATAGCTAGAGTTTCACGCTGTTGGATGAATACAAAGCCAGAGTATTAGACATAGCTAGAATATAATACGCATGCACCTCAGTCAGATTTTGTACACATTTAGTGGCAGTCTTTAAGAAGAATCAAGTCTGATTTCGCAATCAAAGAAGAAAATAAGAAGAGTATAAAAATGGCAAGGCAGTGTCAATTCAGGTTTACCGCAGTACGACCGGATATTAAGATTCACCTGATTCCCTTGAATATTCAAAACATGTGTCCAATAAAACAATCTGCTGCCATCGGAGACCACTTTTCTAATTTCATGCGAGTAACTCACTTCGATAGATTTAACTGTATATGTAGGCATAAAGAAGAAATATGAAAGATTTTGTATTTTCATGGATTTTTTCTTTGTTATTGCAATAGATTTTAGTTGTGACATAAGGTCTCATTTCTGCACTGTGGGTTTTCTTTTTTCTTCAATAATATGTAATTTCTATCATAATCACACCGGTTTGATTACGGTCAGATTGATTTTTCAGTCATTGATTTGCTCGAATCGTTAATAATACATTTTGGAGAATTATTATTTGTATGTAACAGACTAATCAATCAAGCACGAGTAATTAGGTAGCAACACCTGTAAAATTACCATTAACGAGGTTTAAATCAACCATTCCTATGCTCGTCACTGTTGTAATTCCATCGGTACTCGACTTCGATCCAATTTCGCGGTTTCGATGTGTGCATAATTGGTGAACGTTTCTTCGACTGGGCAGTTAAACTAATTGTTCTTTTCGCATGTAAATAAGCTTATTGATGTAGCCATTCATTCATGAGTTATACACATTTGAAACAAGAAAAGGATTCCTTAATGCTCACAGCCACAGCGGGATGGAATCAGTGAACGTTACACTTCTACTCTGTTTGCAAGTTTGCGTGTGCACATGCGCATGAACCTCTTGATATTGGGATCGTACTCTGTGCCTTGTATTCCGAAGACATCATCGCATAGTAAAAACTATAGGTTAACAATAATACTCAGCCTGGAGTATGGTGCTTGTTTTATTAATTGGGTCTTCAATAGGATCGTCTTTTGTCAAATAATTAAACCATGATGGGCATAAAAGGAAAAGGAAAAGAATCTAAATAATAATAATAATAATAATAATAATAATAATAATAATAATAATAATAATAATAATAATAATAATAATAATAATAATGAATGAATGAATGAATGAATGAATGAATGAATGAATGAAAGAAAAAGACAAGAAAAAAGTGAACCATAACAGATGATGTATTCCCACATTCTGAAAATCAGCACGTAAACCTTTAAATGTAAAAATTTAACGGGAACACTGTCGCCACAAAACCAAATATTCTTGCAATTCTTTTTTGGATCCAACCGTGTGTATTATCCAACTGATAATTTCTCCAGCTGATAATTAAAATGGTTATTTTAATAACCGCAGAAAATGTCAAAATCGTTATGGAAGGGTAAATCCTTGTTATGCGTCTGGTCCGCTCTTATTACGTATCCGAATGTCAATGATTGTGACTCTGTTGTTATAAAATTGTATCATACTATGGTAAAACTTAATGGGAATAATTATACTTAATATGCAATTAATAATAATTATTTAAGACCACACACACACACACACACATATATATATATATATATATATATATATATATATCATGCATATTACAGGAATGAAAGCTTTATGTAACAATAAAACAACTTATTAAGCATCGAAGTTAGTCGTGACATGAAAATGATATTAATAATGTTCGAAGTTGAACATTCTAATTGCAACTAACGAGCGCATCCCGATAATTTAAATTTTATTTCCTCTTCAAACATTGAAGATGAGAAGAACTTTACTTAGAAATTACAGAAGACGACCTTTCAATCTGCAGGGAAACGTGCATAAGCTTAAAAGCTTTCACTCTTTAATTTAGAGCCAGTGTTGAAATGAAGCATAAGAAATGATGTTTGTTTAGTTGATCCATGTTATTATTTAATATTTTCACAAACATTAAATCAAATGCAAAAATAAAATCTACTTCAATATTCCTGAAAATCGAGAAGTAATAATTTTCATAAAATTATCATGGCTTTATACTAAGAAACTACCACTATAAATTATTGTTCAATATTTTTTTATATGTAATGAAAGATATTAATTTTTGATAAACAAGTTCTCGCCACATTTTATTAGACCATCGTTCCTTACAAACTAGTATCTGATATCAGGATAAGAAATTATTTTATTTTAGACGATATGTGTAAATGTTTTGTTGTTTCTAGTAGTAGTAGTAGTAGTAGTAGTAGTAGTAGTAGTAGTAGTAGTAGTAGTAGTAGCAGTAGTAGTAGTAGTAGTAGTAGTAATCAGCAGAAAAAAATCTCATTTTTAATATTTCGTGCTATTAAATGCTTGTTGTCGACTGAATCGGATTTTATTTTGTGACTGATATTAGTATTCCATTAGGCGCTTGATATTATTAACTAACCGCCTCTTGATGTCGGATTATTGAGCGATATAGACTGGGTACTGTTTGTCAGCATACGTGCCCGGTCGCTATGACACAAAACCATCAGACTTTTAGCATCCCTCCAATACAACAGCCATCAGTGTTGTAGGCGTGTGCAGAAACCGAAACGGAACATTATCATTGGCTGAAATGCCGAATTAGAATTACGACGCGGAAAATTGAGGATGTCACAAATTGCGTTTATGCTGTGATAAAAGTTGCGAGTTTCCAGAGTATGCAAGCACTTCCACTAGTATCTTAGCAGAGTATGACCTATAACAGCATGGCCATTTTAGACTTGTGCCCGGGCTTGCTGGTTTTCATCGGAATCATTCTTCAAAGTTTTCAATTGTAAGTACTATAATTTAATTTTATCATGCTTCCGATTTTAATGTTCGAGTGAAGTTTAATGAAACTTTTATTGTTGTCATCTTTCCCGCATAGATTTGCAATGTAAACGAGAAGATTTTAAATCACAAATGAAAGGATTAGAGCTAGAAGGATTTAAAGAGAAAATTCATAAGTTGCTTTTGATAAAATATTATAATTTAAACTTGTATCTTATAACACTAAATAAAATTCATTTTCAGAAAATGTTGATGATTTATTTCCATTCGTATTTATTTCTTGGATGTGTGGAAAATCCTATATAGCGATTCGTATCTACCATGTACTGATCAAACAACGTTTATTTAGGTGGGGAGAATGTGACATTTAAAACAAAAATATAAAACAATTTTCTGAGTTTGAATTTGAGAAGTTTAATAATTATATTCGTGACATTCCATTACAAAACCATCAAAATGTTCCACATCTTAATATTTATCTTACCGAAATTTCATACGAAATACATTTTAGGCATACTACAGTCGGCTCAACTTACTGAAACATTGATAATATCCGTTTGTTACCAGTGTATTTACACCAGCCCTCGCAACTCTCTTATAACTTTGCACGAAACTATTTCAGTTGCAAAAAACAGTTGAAAGAACTTTCACATGACTTATACACACACACACACATATATATATATATATATATATATATATATATAGATATATATATATATATATATATATATATATATATATATATATATATATATATATATATATATATCAGTATGACATGAGTTAATTGAAATAATGGATAGTACTATGTCAAAATGTTTAAGTTGTAATTAAGCTCTGAGATGTGCCAAAAAGTGATCGAAAAATTATGGCCGATACAGATCTTCGGTTAATTTATTTCAAGCACGTAATCTCTATATCTTTTTTTACATTTGAAAATCGTAAAACAAAACTAAAACGTTAGCTCAAATAAATGATTTTGCTCACAATCAAACTCATATATCTTCATCCACAAATGTTCTTTATATAGCAACCCAATCCCGGTAGACAGTTGGCAGTTAGGACCTTAAGCGTGATCAACCCCACATACTGCTCTATTTTTTATTCAATTTCGCTTTAATTAGGCAGTCTACAATACCAAAGAGTTATAAATACATTAGCACTGAATCTGCTAAAATTTGCACACTGAGTGAACGGATATTGCATACACCGATACAATGTTAGGAGTCAAAGATTTATCATACAAAATTTTGCGAGAGAAAAGAGGGATCATCTCTTGCATACAAACAGCAAAGCCTATCGCATGGGATTATTGTTTTTCTTCATAATACATATTTTAGGTTTTTAGGTTGTTTTGAACCCGCTGTGATAGTATTGATATTTAAAGCCGTATATCTACAAACGCATAACCGTTGACGCACAAATGAAGTCAAAGAACACGCACGCAGGAAAAATATATTTTGCATGTTTACTGAGACCAGTATTGTTTCGTTTTTTATACCCCCAACCTCCAATCATTTATTTAGCCAGCGTGCAAAGTAATTGCTCAGAAATATAGTTATACAATTTTTAAAATTTCGGTATCACTTAAGAAAATACGAGTTACATGGCATTGATCATAAGCAGGTAGAAGACTTACTGAAATATAGCGACCTAGTATCATAAAGACAATTTTATAAGTGGTAACAATGTTTAGGTTACTGAAAGGTTGCTGCTAGGTCACTTCATCACTCAATAATTAAAATTTCAAGTTTATTTTATTTATAGACAGTATACATTTTAAAACTGTATTCAATAATATACATGTTTAAATTTTCAACTTTCAAATATTTGGCCGGGAAATTTTAATTTTATACAATTTTAGAAATTTTGAACAGATTTCTAAATACCTAAATAGTTTTCAAAAAATGTAAATTTTTTATTTCTTTGAACCTTTATTTTTTAAAAGAACTTTTGATAAAAACATTAAAACATAAATATGAGTCTTGTTTCAATTGTTTCCGATGCGGTATTGGTCATAATAAGACTCCGAAATAATACGTGTATATTGCTTCATCTTATAATTATTAACGTCTTCGAAACGTACGAAGGCGTGGTACGGAAAATATTCCGATTAGATGCATTACACTGAAAATCTTGATGTACTCACTCACACCAGGTTGATAAAGTGAACATAGGCTATCTAAAGGTATACGAACAACTCAAGGACATTCCCATTGTATTAAGGCGACCAATGGTTAAAGTGTACACATCAGAACTGACACTGCTAAGGCTTTGAATTATGGTGCATGTTTTGCAGAATATGATGGATTTAAACTGCACTTCAACGAAATTGCATACTTTGCATAGTTTGGAGCAAGAGAAGCAATCGCTTGTGATTGGATCAATAATAAAAAAAAACATCTTAATGTACGTTTTGCCTCTTAAGAATAATTGAATTAATTGTGATGAGGTATTCATGTGAACATCATTGCAATTGGGTTATTGGAGTAAGTACGTGTTGATTTTAAAACTGGTTATGATTTGTGTCTTTATTAGCATATGGGAATCTGATACAAAATAGGACCAATACTTTCAGGTCATCGTATATGCAATGTATTATAAACAAAACCAGACAGCATAAAGGGTGTTTGTGGATAAAAATACAGGGATAAAGTATTCAGTAGAAGAAATTGCTATATAATAAATATATACAACAGGCCTTAAGCCACTTAATGTGGCTAGAATATGGTTATCAGATTATGATTCATAACCATAAAAATATGAAAGAAATTAAAGAGACTTTATGTATTAAGAGATCATGCAAATATATTTAAACTGCAGTTAGGTGGCAGATATTATCGGAATAATTAGTAAAGAATTTGCTCAAAATCGATCCATTGCTTTCAAATATGTAGTCGAGGATTCATATGTCATGGTCAAAGAAAAATATGTCCCTGGGTAAATACCAAGAAAACTGGAACTTGTATGGAAAAATAAACACCAGAAAAGGCTGAAGATTCCAATAAATTTGGCAAGTTTCTATATAAAGACTCCTTTCAGAAAAAAAGGATTTCATCATAAGACTTTTTCTGCGTTTCAATAGGAGCTAAAAGTTTGAAAATGGTCCTAATGGATATACAGTCTTATTATTTTCTACATTATGTAAAATTTAAGTTATACGGTTTCTTTTTATTGCAACTTATGTGTCTTGAAATGGCGTGCATAACTGAGCAAGTTAAAATATCAATAAACATATAGGAGTGACATTTTTCAAAAAGGATACATGAGGTTGTGGCTGTGCGCTTTGTACATTATGAAGGACCTTGTTAGTCTTCGTTAGCCTTTGTCAGTCTCTATTAGTCTTTGTTAGTCTTTATTAGTTTTTGCTAGTCTAAAAAATTACCCAGCAATATGTTCATATTTTGTATCATGAAAACACAATAGTAACCGTACAAGTGTATATCTCAGAAATATCATTTTGAAGCAAAACAGAATCCTGCTGTTTTTTTGATATTTAAAAAAGGATAAGATTTTGTGAGCGTATAAAAAAAACTGTCATATACATGACTGGGAAAATAAGTTCAATGCAGTAAAGAAAGAAGCAAAGATCCAAAACGAAATAAGACTTTTGCAAGTGGCACATGTGACTAATAACACAGATACAACTATGCTAACACAATTCGGTTCAAAGTAAACCGTGTACAGCTATGCTAATACAATTCGGTTGAAAGTCAACCGTGTACAGCTATGCGAATACAATTCGGTTCAAAGTAAACCGTGTACAGCTATGTGAATACAATTCGGTTCAAAGTCAACCGTGTACAGCTATGCTAATACAATTCAGTTCAAAGTCAACTATGTACAGCAATGCTAAAACAATTCGGTCCAGAGTCAACCATGTACAGCTATCTTAATACAATTCGGTCCACATTCACTATTGTATAGCTATGATAAAACAGTTCAGTCCAAAATCAACCATGTACAGCTATCCTAAAACAATTCGGTTTAAACTTACTGACGTATAGCTATGTTCAAACACTTCAGTCCTAAATCTACTATGCACAGCTATGCCAAAGCAGTTCAGTCCTAATCAACCATGTACAACTATGCTAAACCAATTCGGTCCAAAATTAACCAAGTACATCTTAAAACAGTTCAGTCCTTACGCTGATTGTGCGTCTTACACACACATGTTAATCCTCGAGAGGCTTCATTTATGAAGCGATTTTGATGAAACTTGGTGTATAGGATGATTGTATCAAATTTTCGAAAATGTTTATGAGCGTAGGTTCGCATATTATTGAAGTGTACTTCTTTCTAAGTGGCTTAAGTTGCATTCTGGACGCCTGATTTCTCAGGAGCTCTTGATTATAAGCAACGTCCACACAAAAAATAAGTAGATATTCGGGCTATAGATTTACAGATATTCCTACTCCATAAATGGCGCACCTAAATGTACAACAGAAAGATCTCTGAAAAGGTTTATATCATGAATGGCATATGCATGATGTAATTTTGTGTTTAATTTCTGGGCCAATGCTAATGGCAAAGGAGATATATTTCTGAGCAGATTTTCTTCAGTGTTCGTACACAAGCTTTAATCACCAAAGTGCAATTCATTAATGATACGATCTGTTTGGCAGGGCATGTTGTCCGCTTAGAGATCTTATTTCTGAGCTGGCTTTGTCCTAAACCTGAATTCGATTAAAAGGAAGTAAAGCCCTTTGAGTTATTTTTTTTTGTCTGATCTCATTGTCAGCCAGTCAGAACGCTGGATTCATTTATTAAATTTCAGTCAAGAATTAAAGATCTTTAGTGATATTCAGACCCGGTTAATTGAGTGAAGTGCGTATGAACTGTAGACCATATCTCTTGGAAAGGTTTTTAAATGATAAATCTTCTCACACACAAAAATCACGGCATAACGTTACGCACATTTGTTCATTTATTGACATAATAACTTACAAATGACAGTTTAATATTATGGGGGTGATTCTATCTCTAAAAGTTGTACTTCATTCGGAACCAATTTATATTTCCAAAATGTTAAGATAACCGCTATTATTAAATAAAGCCGTATGGTAACAACAAATGAAACAGGGACACATTGCATGATCAGATGCAATAACATGAGCCAAACATCTATATCAGACACGCTAGGGTCACCTGTAATTTAATCTCTTTTGAACACGCCTTTCTTCTTCACACATTTAACATATGAAGAACTGGAAAGATCAGCCTAAATAATTGATGTGGGTACACATTGATTTGTCTTTAAACATCATTTGCGAATTAATGATGACACACGTTGATAATGTGCAGGTTGAGACGAATCTCATCGATTCCAGCAAGAGAATGTTTCCAATTCAATTAGCCTGTATCTGAGAGATTGAAGCGCATAATAGGTGGAGATATCCATAAATGAGATTTTAAATATGTTGTTTTAGCAGATATTGTATACGCTGATAATATGCACTAGATGACCGCTCTGGTGGCCTAGTGCGCTAGGCGCTCAGTATTAAGAGGTTAGTGTTAGGACTGGTCGGCCTGGTGTCAGGATAATGAGACTGGGTGGGATATCTTGCTACATGACTGCGGCATGATGCCCCAGTGCTAGACGTCTCTTTAAACTGCCACACTACAGACATCATAGCGATACGACTGAAATTTTTTTAAAGCTACGTTAAACAATCTCTCTCTTTCTCTCTCTCTTTCTCTCTCTCTCTCTCTCTCTCTCTCTCTCTCTCTCTCTCTCTCTCTCTCTCACACACACACACACACACACACACGTGCTCTAGGTTACAAATGGTATCGATAGATATTTGCAACAAAACGATGATACAAATCGTTTTTATTAGAGCAAGAACTATTCCTTAGCTAGAATAGCTTTGTCTTAATCTGTAAATCATTCTGTCTTTATATTAAATTCTCTTCGAGAAACTATTTTAATTCGATACGTATTATTGGCCATGTATACTAGTTTTGATAAGGAGGAAAGGTATCGCAAAAACGAGTGATTTTTTGTCATACGTTCACGAAAGCCATTTTTTTTTTCAAATATGGTGACGTCAAGTAACAATCCTCTATTCAACAAGGAAACTGTGCCTGGACTGAGTGTGTTATGAATATTATGTATGAAATCCATCCTGAACTCGCTTTAGAAATTAATCGCGCATCCACTCACGCACCCGGGCCATCACCCACTCGCTCATTTAATCAATCACCCACTCACTCACATACTCACTGACTCATTCACACAATCAACATATGTATTAACTACATAAATAAAATAAGTAATAAGTTAGATGAGTGACTGGCTGTTGTGATAAGTAGTGGACAACGTCAAAAGGCCTTACTTAAGAGCACAATGAAAAGTTTATAAAGAGCTTTTTTAACACCAAACGTACATAAAGTCTAAATTTGTATTAATAAAATATGTGGCGAAAGCATGTTTATAATATTGAACAATATATGAAAAATAAGCTTTTTCTGAAAATGAGAAGAAAAGAAAGAAATATGCATCCAATCCTGTTGTGACTACTACTTGCAAAAGGATCTGTAGAAGTTGACAGATACCAACTGTGTGATATTTAATATATTTTCAGAGTTTCGTTTTGAAATTCACTTCAAATTGGACCGTGTTTTCCAAAGAAATAAATGTCGTTGCCATTTATTGATCAACTGTGCTTGAAATGTCTGTGAAGTAGCTACTAATTCTATTCCTTAGAACATCAATGAATAATATCAATAAGTATTACTTCAGACCAGTCACAGAAAACACTTGTACGTCCACAGAAAGGAAATGAAGCAAATTTTCCCGCTCTTACTAAACTGACACTGACAATTTATGTAAACAGATTTAGAAATATTATATATGCCTAATTTTAATAACAAATGGCAATTGTTTCGTAACATCTAATTATTTTCCTTTGAGTTCTTTGTATGCCGTCTAGTTTTACGCAGTCTTAAATTGCCATTGAAACTGCAGTTTATTAGCTGTCGTCCGTTTGTGTATAAATGTAACGGTCAAAGAACACCCTAAAAGAGAAAGAGTTTATTTTAATGTAAATCTTATGATCTTCTGTTATATACATAATTATAGGCTCTCAAGATAAGTTTTTTAAACAAACGAATTACTGACAAAACATGTTACAAATAATTATAATTTCATAAGCTAAAGTGGCTCTGATAACGAGTGCATATAACATCGATTCATTTGCATTATTTATTGGAGATGTGTGCTTAGTCGTGATGGAATATGGACTCGTGTGTGCAGGCAATGCGATGGGTGCCGTTTACCCACAGACCTGGGTTCAAAACTCCGTAGAGTACGAATTAAAAGTTCTCTAACCTGTACGATAGTATTATTTATATCAAATATTAATTCTGCCTATCGTTATCAAGCATTATTCAGGGACAGCACATTCCGTTCTCTCTCTCTCTCTCTCTCTCTCTCTCTCTCTCTCTCTCTCTCTCTCTCTCTCTCTCTCTCTCTCTCTCTCTCTCTCTCTCTCTCTCTCTCCATACAACATTGACAAAAAATATTGGGGACTTCCTTGATCTATTCGTCATGAGAACGTGACAGGGTTTCAAAAGTATCTACAATGCATTAGTTCAGAAGAATGTCTGCAGTACAAATAATGGCAAATTAACTCTATTTCATACAATGTCATGATCAACACTGTTGTTCTATGGTAGATCATAACTTCCAATGCGAACACATCCACAACATAAACCTTAACATTTACAGTTAAAAAAAGCTTGAAAGGAAATAAAAAGTAAGTTATAAGCAGACTTCAAAATATCTTTAATCATTTTTTTTTCAATACAGTAATTTATGTTGTGTCAATGAATGTTAAGTCCCGGAAAGACATAGAAATGGATCATTTTTTTTTATTTAAATACAATATCGAATGTTATCGATATCATCGATATGTATGTATGTATGTATGTATGTATGTATGTATGTATGTATGTATGTATGTATGTATGTATGTATGTATGTATGTATGTATGTATGTATGTATGTATGTATGTATGTATGTATGTATGTATGTATGTATGTATGTATGTATGTATGTATGTATGTATGCATGCATGCATGCATGCATGCATGCATGTCTGTCTGTCTGTATGTATGTATGTATGTATGTATGTATGTATGTATGTATGTATGTATGTATGTATGTATGTATATATATATATATATATATATATATATATATATATATATATATATATATATATATATATATAGAGAGAGAGAGAGAGAGAGAGAGAGAGAGAGAGAGAGAGAGAGAGAGAGAGAGAGAGAGAGAGAGAGAGAGAGAGAGAGAGATATTCCTCCAATCATCATACTCGGATTTAGTCCGAAATGTTGTTTACTGTAGATTGTACGTATATTTACTTATGTTCTCCTTAATACCTAACATTATCACCTGAGTATCAGTAGGGATATCCTGCCAGACTAAGCAATCTCGATAGGATTATATCCTGAAATTTTCACCTTAGAATCAGCAGAAAGTGCTGGCTACTTTAAGTAATCTCGAAATGATTATATACTAAGATTATCATCTTATTATTTTGTCAGACTAAGTAGACTTGAAATAATCATAACATAAAGTTACCACCGGAGCATCGTTAGAGACTTCTTGTCAGACTAAGTGACATCTTTATTATTATAACCTGAAATTATCACTTGAGTACCAACCAACAGAGACTTCTTGCCAGAGCGTAGTTTCGATATAATTATTATTTGAAATTGTCATCTGATTATCAATATATATTTTTGCCAGACAATATAATCTCGATAGAAATATGTATAATATTGTGTTCTATCTACATACTTATAAAATGTCAATGATAGATATATGCTTACTAAGTATTACATGAAGACATGACTCCCACAAAACCTATCGTTTACTTTGTTTCAAAACCTCTGACTGGTCGTAGTTTAAGTTACAACTTCTGTGTGGGTAAAATAACCTTGATCACCGCTCCTGTACGACTCCAAGAGCTGTTACATTTTATTTTTATCCAAATGAATTAGATATGTTATATCACATAAATAAAAATATATCTATCTGAAAATATATATTTGGTGAAATCGATTTATTTGTGCGATATGTCACAACTATGCGTACTGTTTAAAATCGTAAAAGCAAACTGCATTTGTATTTTGTCATACATTTAATTAATACATTATAACCAAAAGATGTATAAACTTTACAATGAAAGGCATACGGTAACCAGTCAATACGTCTTTATTAAAAGCTCGTCAGTCTCGTCTCCTTTTGATACCGAGAGAGAGAGAGAGAGAGTATTTGAACCTATTTCTTAATTTTCGATAAAGCTTATCGAAATCCTGACGAATGACATGGACTTTATTTGCACGATATGTCGGTATGTCGTGAAATCAAGTAGTAATCTCTTATCAGAACATTTTGATAACAGACTTCTGGTTTGTGGAGAGATTACATTTATTAGTATGTTGTGTAGAGTTTACAGTTATTAGTATGTTGTGTAGAGTTTATATTAATTAGCATGTTGCGTAGAGTTTATATTCATTACTAGATCATGTAGAGTTTGTATTCATTAGTATGTTGTGTAGAGATTATAGTCATTAGTACTTTGTGTAGAGTTTACAGTTATTAGTATGTTGTGTAGAGTTTTATATTAATTAGCATGTTGCGTAGAGTTTATATTCATTACTAGATCATGTAGAGTTTGTATTCATTAGTATGTTGTGTAGAGATTATAGTCATTAGTACGTTGTGTGGAGTTTACATTTATTAATATGCTGTGCTGAATTTACATTAATTAGTATGATGTGAAGAGTTTGTATTTTTTGCTATGTTATGTAGAGTTCATATTCAGTAGTATGTTTACCTTAAGGATGCCACACAGAGTTTATAACGTCATGCCTACTTTTCAGGAATACAGGTTACACTAGCTTTAACAGAAATAAGCACAAGTCATTAGTCATGACTGTAAAAGAGGCTAGGTCTTACCCAGACAATTTTATTTTGTATGCAAGGTTGGGTTATATACGAGTAGTTTATAATGGAGGTCAATTGCAATGATTACATGAAATTTACGTATCCACATCCTAAACGTGATAAAATATTCATGGCACGTGATACGTGCACTTGATATACAATGACGTCATTAACTTTATGAACCCATCAAGTCCATTATTTTCTACATCAGACATCTGACCGTTGATGTACTACATGTGCCGTTTTGAAACAAGCTATATACTTGTGCAACGTACACACCACTGTTGTTAAAGCATTGTTCCATCAACTGACGAAGAAAGTGTCTACTATGAAGTTTAGTTGTTCGAAGACAAATCTGATAAATTATTTTCATCAAATCAACATTTTCTCGTTACATGAAGCTTTCTTTAAAAGCATTATGCAGTTTTGAGGTTGACATAGTAACTTAACAAAAAATGCTTTCTAGTTATAAGTCTTCATTAGCAAACAGTGGTCGTACTCCTCCCAATGAATATACTCTCTTGATAAGCACAACGCCATTGTAAACGCGATGTAAGTTTTAGGCAAACTGCCACTTGCATTACACCCAATTCGGTAAGATCTTGTCTCTTTAATTGCTTCAGTTCAGAATGGAGACATTGTGCTGAATACGAGGGATGAAATTGTGAAGAATTCTTTATTTGCTGTGCTGGAGCACAAGGTTGATAATACTACAAGATAGCACGCGGCAGGCAACACAAAATAAAGAATGACGTTATAACTAATAGAGTCTGAAATTCCAAACACAGTTTAGTTCTTTGTTTAATGTTTTTGTTTGCATTTAGGGCTGTGATAACATATAAAGGTAGGATTCAGTCAACGTGTATTAATGTCCAAGGTCGATCAACTAAACAAAAAAATTAACCGCACTCAAAAAAACAAAATGAATTTTATATTCCCTCACAAACACTATTTAATCCAGTCTTTTCTTGATAGTTTCAGTTAAAAAAAATAATATTTTCTATCTTCTGACTCCAAACTATGAATAACAGAACATAAACGTGTGCTTTTATCCAAGTCATTTTGCATGTGCATTGATGCAGCTAATAAATCCGCAACAAGAAAAGCAGAATTTAGTTGGATCGACAGGAAAGGAAATTCTCTCCAGCTAGGAAGGTTTTTCCAATCTACAGCCATTCACTATAGGAATTTCCATTTTAACTACACCAAAATGAGATTTCATTTTTAAATGAAAGAGCGCCTGAAACTCTTTAAAGATGAAAGGTCGTTGCGATGTATACTGCATGCATGAATAATGCTGCTGTATATTTGTTTAGCTACGCATGTGTATTTACTTTGGGATACAGCAGAAATTCAATTGTTTGGTTTATTTTACTGCTGTTTGTAGTATTTAGACTTATGTAGAAAAGCAAAAGAAGCCTATAATAAAAAGATTACCACGATTGTATAGGAATATATGAATTCGTTTTAACTGAGCTATAATGTTACCTTAACGACGTGCAGTATAACACGTTTACATATTCCATACAAATGCAGTAACACATGAATACTAGAAGTGAGTATGTATATATTTATATTTGTGAATAACTAATCTACTTTAAGTCAGTGGACAATTACGGATTCTTAAAATTTATCTGTAAATGGACAGACAGTCTTTACCAAGCTTCCTGTTAAGATTTTGTATTGTCACCAATCTTAAGTGAAGATATTATCTTGAATAAATACTATTAAACCCAAACAAAAAAAAAATACAAAACAAAAAGAAATTACAAACCCCAAAACGACCCGCTACCCATTCATACACCGGGATCAAAGTTGCTTCCTGATATAACAGGCAGTTGCATTCGCTTATTAGATCTCTCTAGGTAGCTATGCAATTTGAATTTTATTCATCATGAATTGTCCACTGATGAAGAGAACACCTAATGAACAAGCTTTTTATATATTAATTTTCACGAAATTAATACCATTGTGAATATTATAAAATTTACAATATTTATGAATTATTCCGTTTTACATTCCCCATTTCAATATCGTCAGCAAAATTCGACAGGATGTAAAAGTACAGTAGTCATTAAATAGCAACATTCAAGTCAGGGAACGGTTAATTTGTTTGAATTATTTACCTTGAATAACCGGATGTTTTTTCTGTTCTGCGTACAGCCGGTAATTAATTAAAGCTCATTGTGAGAGTTTCAAAAATTACGTTTAAGATTTTTTGACGATGTGACGTATTTCAGTCGCTTGTTAAGGTGATAATGACCTTTCATTTTGTTCAAATCAAGGATAGAAGAATTTGAAAGATCAATGCTCTATCTAAATTTGTTGATGGAGTTGATGTCAAAAAATTTTAATTTGTTTACGAATATAAATTAATTTCTATCGAATGTTAGAAATGTTCAGCTATAAGACATGTGCTCTTGTACAAATACGTTCAGCTTACAATTAATATGTTATTATTCGGAAATTATGTGAACGGCTATGAAAATAATACAGGTTTGTCAGGGAAAAAAATTGCAAAATTATCAAGAAAAAATTCAACCAACAATTTTATTAAATTCACCAATTTATTTCTTTTGCTACAATACAAAAGGAAAATTCAAACGACATACATAGTATTGTGAATTAAATCCCAACTAATCCTGAATGTCTTATCACACGTTCAATGGTATAAAATGTTCCGTGTGAATTTCCAGTCTTAAAATATCCTAATGTATTAAAATGATGCAATACAGATTGCATTTCAATGAGCTTTCAGTAGTTCCAAAATGAAGTGTTATCTAAAGTCAACGAGAACTTATTAATTCTAATGACTTAATTGAAGAAAAAATTGAATTATATTTGAACACAAATGTAAACTCTGATAACAAATGGATTCCACTGCAATTCAACCATGGACAAATGTTAAGCACAGGAAGCATTTTTTTTTTTTACAATTGTATCAGATTACACGGATAAATACAAAATGTTTAAACTAATACAGCAGTCCCTAATGCTATTTCATAATTAAATTACATAATCGTGTAATTGGCATGGAAACTTGCAGATGGAGCAGAACCAGTCTGAACATTTATCACTTTAACAATAACTGGGAAAGTTATTGTCGTATTCGGAGTAAGGTTTAAGATGTATAAATTGCATTAAATTAATCACCATATAGCAACGTAATCAGAAGATGTGTAATTTCAAATAACTGGCTAACAAACACAACATCGAATCTAATGAATTCAAGGCAAATTTATCGCTAATTTGTTGTATATTTGTACTGGATTTTAGTTATTTTATATACATTGCTGAGTGTCGTTGATTTCACCGAGAACGATAATTAATAATTATTTATTGTAATATTAATTAAATAAATGCACTTCACACTTAATGCCATCATCCTATTGAATAAAGCAAATGTAGATATTTTTCGGAAGTTCTGTGCTACCATCCCGTTTTATGAGCATTATAATTTTTAGTATTACCTAACAGGGCCAATTGGCTTTATGCGGTAAATTTCATTCATTTGTTTATTCAGTCATACTAAATGAAAAAGACTTGTAAGAAAGGGAATAAATTAAATTTATTTCGATTGCAGTCTTTTAGTTTGTTTCTTTTCTGGTCAAGCTTTGTTTATATACATTTGATGTTGTCTATTAAACTATACATTTTTCTGATCACCATGATCATTCATGTCAGCAATTAAGCGTGATGGTTTTCTGGTTATCGTCACAATGATGTCATCAGCTAAATATGTCAAAGAACGGGAGATGTTAAAGCCCATTAATATCCTGTTATAAAATGAAACAGTGACAGATTAATACAAAAAGTGGTTAAAGATTAATTAACCAAGTGTCGAGTGAATTACCAAGAGATATGAATCCATTAATTACTTGTCACGAATGACGTATTTTTCTCCTGATTGCCAATGTGAAATTGTATGGGATCAGGAATGTCCCAACTTGTTTCTTATATTCTTCTTATATTCTACCTAATAATTCCTTTTTTCATTGTGAGGGAGGAAGGTTTACCGAAATACATTTAACTGAAACCAGATGAAAACAGTATCGATTTGGAGTATTTAAATTATATAAAAGTTAGTAATAAATGATAGATAGATAGATAGATAGATAGATAGATAGATAGATAGATAGATAGATAGATAGATAGATAGATAGATAGATAGATAGATAGATAGATAGATAGATAGATAGATAGATAGGAACCAGAGTCGCTGACGTAATTTGTGGGCACTAGGAAAAATTGTCCAGTAGGCCCCTAGGAATTACAAATAGAGATGGTGGTTGGTATCTTGAATGTCATGGACCCCCAGAATTTCGTCCTAGTTGTCCTACCCTGCCTCCCGCCTTGATATGAAGATCTCAAACCAGTTAGGAGAACTCAGTGGTATTAAAGTCTTTCTCATTAGTCTGACATATAAGTTTTACTTTTCGCATGTTCACCCGTCATGATTTAAAGTAGATATACTGAGTAACAATACAAGTACTGCCTTGTTTTGGTTAGTACGGTGTCACATGATTCCTAATAGTTTCAACCCCAACAATTACTTCAACTAACGTTTTTGGGAGACCTGACTACACACATTATATCAAAAAGTTACCGCTACCTCGCATTTACGCTGAACGTTTATTCGCATTATTTCGAATCAGTGAACAGTAGACAAGAAATGAAGATATCTTGTGTAAATGAATAGCAAGTTCCGGCACATATTGATATATACTCAAGTGTCCATGTGTTAATTATTGGCCGGAGTAGTTCAAAATCGGCGGTTGTCTAAATGTCTGAAATATTACAATGGGTTATGATTTCAATGATATGATTATATTGAGTGTCGATTGAAATTGTCTATGCAAGACAAATACGTTGCAGTAGCTATACTATAGTAAATATCATTTTTAAAGTGATGTATATTATTAAAGAATTTACGTTTTTAGCAATTATTTTGACTTATATACATTTTGCATTTCTGATTTTTCGAAACTAAGTCAGTTCCTTATACCTGATATGGGGATTCTTTACCAACCTTAGCAAATGCTGAGCTGGATCTGAATCATTTTGGAGCGCCACCACCACCACCGATTTAAGCGAGAGGCACCCTGTGAGAATGACATTTAAACTTTTAAGCTAATTTTGTATCATATCTAAGTTAAAATTTTCATTCATATCTTTAAAGTTACTTTTGCTCAAAATATATATTTTTAAATTACTAACTCGTGGAGCCCCTGTAATCGCGGACCAAATTGGGTCAATTCGTTCCAATCGGCCCCAGGAAGGCCCTTGGAGCATATTTTCTAATATGTGCTTACATTGATACTCAAGTCTCCACATTGTGCCACACATTTTTACATTTATGAACACTTTCAAGACAAATCTTATTCTGTGTAAGTGAGAGATTGCCTTCGACAAAAAGTTCTTTTTCTTCCTATCGACGGTCGTAGACGTAAATACTAATCAAGTGTGCATACTCTATTTCAGTTTCGTACCTATTTGCTTGACCGATGAAACCAATTTATGCATATTTTATTCCATTGTTATTCCATTCCCCGAGTGGCCGAGTGGTCTAAAGCGCTGTACGTTACGGATCACTGCCATCTCACCTCGGTCTGCGTGGGTTCGAGTCTAGTATTCGGCGAATGTGGATATGTGAGAAAGCTTGCCAGTAGCTTCTCGTGGGTCGGTGGTTCTTTCCGGTGATTTCTCAGTTTCTTCCTCCACCATTAATACTGGCCGCCATGAATAGCCTCTCGTGTGCTAAAAAAATGGCGTTAAGCCCAACAACAAACAAACAAACCATTGTTATGAATTATTACATATATAATGCATTACGGGTTTTGGCGATATGCGAACAATTAAGTATTATGTGTTTGGTATTGGCCCGAGGTGGCAAGGAACCCGAGCAGTGTTCTTTGTTGGAGACTCTATCTTACTAGAGAGAAAAGTTCTCTTGTCAGTAGTCAACCTCACTCCTCCGTGTACAGCTATTAGTTTTGTAAAGAATTATTTCCATGACACTAAAGTGATGATGAAATACTGTGACAATTTCAGCTGATTTATTTTCATTCCTTGCTTTCTGTTGTGATATACCAATGCTAGTTCACGAATATGGAGAATTATTAACGAGAAATCGATTTTGCATGTTTCCAAGTCCTACATAATGGATAATTAAAACTAGATTTTATTGTTTAAAACGTTTCAAAATACAAATTGTTGAATAGATGTTAGAAGTTAGAATAAAATTTTCTACTGGTAAACAGCACAATTTTAATACATAAATATTTATTTTCCAAACATTCTAACTTTACGAAACCTAATTTGCGATTTGCTTCTTTACTTACTGAATACAAAATCCATGTCTAAGATTTTATGTGTGTGTGTGTGTGTGTGTGTGTGTGTGTGTGTGTGTGTGTGTGTGTGTTAGAATTTGAACAAGTTTAGCAATATCGCTACAATGTCTCCAGTGTGGCTTTTTATAGTGATTAGTTATTGTCCAGTATTACAATCGTGCGGCTCAAGATTACACATAATTCATAACACAATTGATTCGTAAATCATGTTCATTAGTTGCATAAATTATTTTTAAATACTCATTAGAAATATTGTTTTTGTTAAAGGTAAAGAGAACGCGTCTCTATTACTGTTGCCTACTACTATTGTAAGGCTTTTAATTAAAGTTTTGGAGATCAAAATTCACCGCATGCTATATTAACGATATTCAAGTCACTCCAAGATTTATCAGTGATATTTATGTCAATCCATGATTTATTAGCGATATTCCTAACCATAATCAAGCCACCATTAGAACATATCATGGTCTTTGGGATAAGTTAAAGTGCGTCTCATTTCATCGGGATTCAACTCTAAATTCCTTGAATCTCAAAATGACAGAAAATTCTGATCGATGTAGGCATGAAAAGTTTCGAGTATATTCATTTGATCCGAAAAATTGCCAATTTCTCAGCTCAGTTTTTTTTGAAAATTATGCTGTTTCTTACGAGGGTTTTATATCTTTCCAATCGAATTATATTTGCCTTGACTACGTACTTAACGGTTCTTTAACATGCCACTGCTAGCTTGTTCTGTTATTAATCCGTTCCATATCAAACAATGTTCGTTCGCTTAGATCACTTGTAAGAACTTGTTCCATCTATAAATGCAATGGCATCAAAGATTACATTATTGCTTGATCAAGCAAGCTCTAAAATGCAAGATGAATTGTTTGAATAGATGGGGAGTGCACAAATTAACTGTATCATATAAACCGCTAACATCGCTACATTAGGTGAATCTAGTCTAAATACAGAAATTTAGTTCATACCTCAACGTAATAATGAGTAAAAAAATAGACGACTACTTTCTTTTCACAAATCCAATTATGATGGACTGTTGCGTCATCTCAAATTCTTTTGCAATGGCTTTTTTAAGGGGTGGAGTATATGTATGGTATAGTAAATACATATCCCTTTTATTTCGACTTTGCCGCCCCTTACCGCGAGGAATAGTTAATGTTGACGCCCATGAGCAAATGATGAATGACACAAATCAATAAGCTGCTAGATCAAAGTGTGAGTCATATTATTTGTTTTTCTTCTGGACCCAGCATAAATAATATAGCAATAGCTGGTTAAGCGTGTATTCCTCTTTATTATAGTTTCATGGATATTAATTTTTAAAATTATTCGTTCGTTCAACTGTAAGGTTTTAGCCTCAGATAAACGTTTCATTTGTACTTTTGCATCGTAATGACTGATGTCTGCTCTTGCTTGCCCTTACATTGTCAAATAGTTACATTAAGTATGGTTTACAGAAAGTTCCTTTTCATTATTTCACAAGAAATCATAAGAAGCCACTAAAAGTGAAAATGTGGCTGCTTTGTACATTCTGTTGCAAGACAATTATGATAAATGTAATATTACAATGGTCTACACATCTCGGACTCCTATGGACCAACTTTCGATAATCTTCATATTCTTCATATTTCCGTCATGTTTTGTACTTTAATCTTCAACATTTGTTGTAGCTGCGTTCGTAAAAATGGAGTAAATATATCCCGAACAAGACAAAGTGGTAGATACTCTAAACTGCTAATGAATACCTTTCACCTCTAAACAAATCTATTGTTCTGCTGACGCTACAGATTGGAAAAATTTAATATCATTCAAATCTCTTAAAATTTTGATGCATTATCTACAAGTTCGCTTCTAAATTTCTTGTGAAACCCTATCTAAGCATTTTCTAGATCGTTTACAATACGGTTGATGTAATATACTGCAATTAATATCATGCTTAACATTTAACGAATACTTGCCTGAATAATTTGACCAAGTGCCTCGTCTGAACTTCTGACTATGGATGGAATATTTTTGTCTGACTAATTTAGCACGTTGCCGTGCATGCCTTTCTGATTTTTGGACTCAATACATGCTATGATCTGACTTTTGACTTAATACTTGCATGTGTAATGAAATTTATCAGCGTGTACGACTGTCTGATCTGTGACTTCATACTGGTCAAGATACTTAATTTACGACAGTGTTTGACCTTCAGTGACCTTCGGATTTTAGACTGAGTACTTGCCATGAAATAATGCCTTTCTACCTTCTTTGACTATCATACTTCTCAGCATAATAATATTTATTACCGTAATTTTGACTGTCCTTTTACTGTATGCCTATCAGGGGCATAATATTCATTACAGTATTTGACAATCAGACGTTTAAATATTTATCAGGCTAATCAAGGAATTTCCAAATTAAAGATTCCTAATTTTAGCTAAATAACTTGCAAAATAATTGAACTCTTTCCTGTGGTTGACCATTGTACTGAAAATTTACCTCCATAATTTATCTAAGTACACAGTTCACTCTGCATTGAGCACTGCATAATTTCCTGAATAACTGAAGTAATTACGTGTACAAGTTTCGGTCCCTGGACTAGACACATTTTACGATTATTTGGTGGACGCCGTGTGACCAAGTGATCTAAAGTGCTCGTCTTTATAGATCACTTATACCTAACTTCCTCCAAAATGGGTCTGAGTCCTGGGATCTGTCAACGTGGGTATGAAGCTTCCCTTTGGTCCAGTACCGGATTTAGGCATAAGCTAAACAAGCTACAGCTTAGGGCCTCAAAGACTGATCTCAGTCTGAAGGGGCCTCTCAAATTAATGTTATACCAAATATGGCCGCTATAGCTTCTCATATCTTAGGGCCTCGATTTGTCTTAATCCGGCATTGGTTGGGTCGGTGGTTCTTATCGGAGTCTTCCTCCGCCAAATATACAGGCTGCAATGTATAGCTTATCATATGAAAAAAATGTCGTTAACCCAACACAACATCAAGAAACCCATCCATTATTTGGGAAAGCGCCATGTTTGTTCTTTATACTTTGAGCGAAATAGTTACCAAAATGGTTTAACCTAGCTTAGTGTTTGACATTTTCGCTTTAAACTGGATCCTTGCCAGTATAATCTAATTTAGGCCTACAAAGAGGAATTGAGATCAATATCGCAGGTGTTCGATATAAATGGTATTATTGTAGCTATCAGTTAGAAAATAAATTATGACCCTTTCATGAATGAAATGTTTTGACACTGGTACTCAGTAAATTAGATATGAAGGATCATTTGTTACATCTCAAAATGGAACCTTGTCGGAGTGGTGAAAATGTAATTTGTCAAAACTCATGAAATACACAAAGCTGCATTTTTGAAGAAATGCCCATGTGATTTGATTCAAATGTTAAATGAATACAAACATTTATTTTCGGCTTCATGCAAGGACTCACAAAGGAAATAATTGTACCGCACATCAAATATGCTGTATTGTTATCAATAGATATAAAACCTAAGGGGATTGATCACGATGCATCTGAAAAGAGTAACTCTGTTGGAAAGATGACAATCCCCTATCGTTATCAGAGAAACAAAAGTCATCATCACTGATGCATTTCTTTCTCGACCAATTTAATGCATGCTTTCTTATTTAATTGGTATATCACCCGTTTAACTGATTGATTTTAAATCGTCAGCACAAATTTGTTAATTTAGTGCTTTCGGAATAAAAGTCGGTCTTCATCCATTATATTTTATAGAGATATCTTGAAATCTAGTTTTTAAACTGAACTCCGTCCTTGAAAAATACCTGATCTTGATATGATGCTAGAATGATGGTGCCTACATCCGCACACTCCGTCCCACTTTCATGTCGTTGATTGTACGCTAGTGGTACAAGTTTTTAATATGTATTCCGTTTCCTTCCAATTCAACGACTATTTCATATCAAGATTGCTGATATCGATTAAATCGGTTATATGTTGCTGCTCGTTTTTGTTGCTTGATCGAATTAATGGATTCATTTTTAAATTTACGGTAGTTACCATAATACGCTTGTGTTGAAACACAGTCTGTTATACAAATCATACGTTTGTTACTCTTTATTTGTAACATAATTAAATAACGTTCCAAGTCAAGCATCAAAATGAATTATCGCAGCTGAACTCTTTCACTTCCCGTACAGCATTTCTTGACGTTAGTTTCAGCATGCGGATGGAAGTAGAGAGGAGAGGCTCTAGGGCATATAAGCAGAAAATTTGTTTCGGTTCCCTTAACCTATTAATTTTGCCGTTTCGTTGGGAAAACCCATACACAAAGCTCATGAACCAAGAATATATCAGCTTGGATAAAAAAATGTGGGAAAACAAATGACTCCAGAAATTGCATGACACACTAGAAAAGAATTAGAAGTTTCACTGTAAAACAAAACAAGAGATCGCAGATGGTGTTCAAATACAATGGTTTATCCTATTTGCATTTGTTCTTTAACGCGAGCGATGTACATAGGAAAAATGGAAAATCGTAATAGGCATCATCAGACCAACGATTATTACACAGTTTACTTTCAATAAGTTTTTAAAATGTCCTTCAATTTAAAAGCAATCATTACAATATTTGAACTTGTTTCCATCTATGTGAAATTCAGAAAGATAATGATTTAGTGAAATGATCCACGTCAAACTGTTTTTATTATTATGCAAAAGCTTTAGAAACTTTGCCAGCAGTTTGTTTCTGCCTCTTACTCTACTTCGAAATATTCTGTCACTCAGAAAGCCATCAAAGCGTCAAAATGGGCTTAAAACCTTTCTAATTATAAAAATCTTATACATGAGCTGTCAAAATATGCATCTTTTCTACAGCCAGTAAGAAGAATAGTACTGTAGCTTTAACTAGATAAACACTCGGTTATTATGCATCTACTTTGCACCGTTAAGCGATGCTATAATCTGCATTTAACCTCAAAACATATCTAGGTGCTAACCGCCAGAAGTCAATTTCAGATTCAGTGGATAATGCTGTTACAAATCATACTACTATGCAAATTTTTAAACTGTCAATGAAACATACTGACCAAAGATCCACGAAACATCCTAACAATGAGTCCACGGAACAGTCTGACATTGTGTCTATGGCATATATATTTACTGAAACGGTTTATTTTCTGCAGTGCTTTGAAAGCAAACTCTTTTCGCAACTTGCTATGTATGTATGTATGTATGTATGTATGTATGTATGTATGTATGTATGTATGTATGTATGTATGTATGTATGTATGTATGTATGTATGTATGTATGTATGTATGTATGTATGTATGTATGTATGTATGTATGTATGTATGCACGCACGCACGCAATCACTCACGCACGCACGCACGCACACACTCATGTATTTGTGTATGCTATTATATTAGTAGATGGATAATGATTATCACACAAACGTATCCTTCATATTTCTCTTAGTTTAAATTTCAGTAAAAGTTACATAATTTTAGAGTGTCATCGAACAGGCTGTCGTAGTAAATTCAGAACATAAATTGCAGTAGCATGGACAAAACGATTTTCGTCAATAGTCAACACAGGGTTCCTGCAGGTCATGGAATCCTGGAAAAGTTTTGGAATTTAAAAAATAAATTTCAAGGGCCTTGAAAAGTTTTGGAATTTGTCAAAACCTTGCAAAGTTTTGAAAATTTCATTGAATTTGTGACAATGGAGTTAAAGAAATTGATTACTTCAAATTTCATAGAGCACAGTGGGGCCCCGAGTGGCCGAGTGATCTAAAGCGCTGTCCGTTACGGATCACTGCCATCTCACCTCTGTTTGCGTGTGTTCGAGTCTAGGATTCGGCTAATGTAGATATGTGAGAAAGCTTGCCAGTAGCTTCTCGTGGGTTGGTGGTTCTTTTCGGTGATTTCCCGGTTTCTTCCTCCACCATTAATACTGGCCGCCATGAATAGCCTATCGTGTGCTGAAAAATGGCGTTAAGCCCAACAACAACAACAACAATCATAGAGCACAAAAAACCGATTAAATAAAATGATAAAATTACAATCGATGAATGGTTTCAATTCATATAATAAACGTAAGTTCCCCTAATGGAAGTATCACGTGATTTTCGGTGTAGTTCATTAAATAAAAGAAAGCAACTGGAAAGTAATGTGTTTTGTTAATATTGTAAAGAGGAACACATACAAAGACTACATAGAATTGTTTCCTTTTTTCTTTTGAATACAAATTACATTGATCATTGGATTATGACATGAATTACTACATAAAGTCAAAGTTTGCTAGCCAAAGCAAATTTAAAATGTACATATTAAAAATATTTGTTTTTGACTTATTTCTTATTTTAGATTGAAAGATGTCATTCTTTATGTTCATTTACTTGACAATGCAAGATAATGCGGTCCTTGAGTTTTAAAATGAAATGGCCCTGGAAAAGTTTTGGAAAAGTCATGGAATTTGTTTTTGTTAAGTCTGCTGGAACTCTGTAGACAACATTGTGTTAAATAGAAAAAAATCTGGAATTATTCCATCAATAAACAAATAAAACCTTTAATGGTTTATCTGTGGATTTAAAATAGTATTGATATAGCAAATCCTTGATCTTCAAGGGCACATCTGGATTAGTTTTGGTTTGGATGATTGTACATTCTATGTGGCTATTATCATTCAACGGAGAACTGAATCAATAAATAAGAGCATTCAAGTGGCTCTTCTGCATTTTCGCTCCTTCGCTTTCGATGGCCATCAACAGCAACAAGAGATCGTAAGAGGATAATTAGCACCAACACCCCCGAGAAGTCTTGTTAGCTTGCATTTGTAGAGCTTCTGATTTAAATTTGTAAAGGCTATGGTATGACCATTATTGGTAATTGGTTCAGAACGGATATTGTGTTTATCAAATAAACTGCGTGTGTTCACTTCCTAAAAGCATTATAATGTTGGACAACTTTCACAGAACTGAGTTGTATTTGCACATTGAAAACGTAATAAGACTATAATAACCAACGCACAAACATTCTCATTTCAATTACATTCGCTACAGTCTAAATTAAAATATTAATATCATGCAGAATTCATCGTTCTCAAAAAAGTGATAAAGTTGATATCTTTCAGATGTTTCAATCTATTGCTTTGAAATTTTCCTGTCCCAGTATAACAACATTCGTTATCACTGTTCAGTGGCACCAAACTTTGCAAACGGCACTACTCATCATATTAAATTGATATTTTTTAATTCTTGTTCACGGATTGTTTGTTTATTTTGCTTTGCTTTTTATGATAAATCTTTATATTTCATGATTGAAGACGGTTATTGAAATATAAATAAAAAGATGAAGCCCTGTATTTTGTTGAACCTCGAAGTATTTCCGGAAAGTAAGTGACAATGCTATTGAATCTCTTGGCATTTCCGGTAGGTAAATAAAATTGCATTTAAATCTCTATTTCCTGGAAATACATGAAATTATAGTTTAAAACAGTGGCGTATCCTGTTCCAGTATATATGATGTAACTCTACCCAATCAGCATAAATACGTTGGTATCATAAAAATCATTATTGAAATGCATTAAATTACAAATATTGTCTAAAACGGTATAGATTGCGTGCGTGTGAGATTTACATTTTTAACGTTGCATTAACCATTTTTCAGTCATATCGCTACGCTGTCTGAAGTGTGACAGTTTACAGTGATGTCTAGCACTGGGGCATCATGCTACAGACATGTAGCATGATGTCTACCCAGTCATATCATCATGACTCCAGGCCGACCAGTCCTAACACTAACCTCTTATTGCTTTTCGCCAAGCGAGACAGCTGTTAGTACCATTTTAAAGTCGCTGGTACGACTCGGCCGGGGTTTGAACCCACGAGACGGACTCTAACCACTGGGCCACCGTGGCGGTCGGTACATGCTGCACGAAACTGTATACATATGATTTGAAACGCATTTCTACTGAGCCTAGGCGTTTACAACGCGTTTCTATAGTACTGAGCCTAGGCGTTTACAACGCGTTTCTATAGAAGTGTAAATTAATAATCTTACTACAGATGAAAATGTATTCACTGTCATCAATTATTCTTTGATATAAATGGTGAGTATGCTAAACATCAATTTTTATGTTAATTTAGAGTTAGATTTCTAGCCACAGTACACGGAGACATCGGAAATGGAAACAAACGTTAAAACATTATTCATATAATTTTGAATATTCTATATTCAAGCCGAAGACATTTTTACCCCCGATCAAAAGGACATTTCTGCGCTAACGGAAATATGCTCAGTCTGTGCCATAGTAACTACAATAAACATACTACTGTTCCAATATCGTTACAAAGATCTGACATGTTCGACTTGAATTCTCTTGTCCAAGTGACAGAAGCAATAAATAGAAAGGTATTGCTTCAGAAATTCAAGCATTTACAATGGCCTGCACTATGTTCAGTTTAGTACTACCAGTCAATGATCACAAATAACTTCTGAGGTGGCATGCTGTTCCATATCCTTTCGTCCTTAGAACAAGTTTTGTTCTTGCAAAAAGCACTCTTCAATCCCCCATGCAGCCATCACCCTACCCCCAGAAACTTAACTGAGTGTTATCAACCATACAAACGCTTTTATCCTAGGGTCAAGTCGGTCGAAAAAAAAGTAGTGCATGTATGTATGTATGTATGTATGTATGTATGTATGTATGTATGTATGTATGTATGTATGTATGTATGTATGGATGGATGGATGGATGGATGGATGGATGGATGGATGGATGGATGGATGGATGGATGGATGTATGTATGTATGTATGTATGTATGTATGTATGTATGTATGTATGTATGTATGTATGTATGTATGTACGTATGTATGTATGTGTGTATGAAAGGCATGCATATATATGTGTTTTTGTGTGTGTGTGTATGTGTGTGTTTGTGATGTCGACGTTCAATTTAGACTGAAAGACTCTTTTGAATGTGAAAGACTATTTTGAATATATTAAAAAAGAATTGTTAATCTAGCAGATAGCATAGCCGCCATAGTGACCTATGGGGAAATTGTTCTATCGCTAATTATTCTGAACGTATGGTCATATGGACATATAGTTCTCTCTGAAAGAGTTTGTTTTGCTGGCTTTGAATGAAAATAATGATCTCCTAATATGGTCATAATTGCGACCATTACAAAATCTTGTTATGGACTACACCACTTGAACGGATAGTTTTTCTCCTCAATGCTTATAGCAATGTGTTGTTCGTTCCATATTAAAATAATGCTGATCTAGCTCCCAAATGGCTTCCTCGATGGCCATCATGAAATTTTCTGATGCCTACTTTTTTGATCGGATGGTTTTATTGACATGTGTTTTTAACAAATATACAAATACAACATGCGATTGGTACTGAATAAAAATGGTGCTGATGTAATGAACAACACATTATGAATAAATTTGCAAATAGATGTATTAGACATTTTGGTGAAACCTAGGGTCACTGCTTCCATTTGTTACATTGTGAGTTGAACGTATACAAAACAAATTTAACCTGTCTTTGCATTTCAATTAACAAGTTCATGCTTACCAATCCGATACCGAGTTCAGAGTCAAAGATCTCGACTCAACTGTATATCTGTCATGACGAGTGAGTATGAAAACAGACATTAGTGTATCATTACTTCCGTTTTTATTTAACAAAATGTCGTTCGATATTAAAATTATGCTGATATAATCCACAAAATGGCTCAATTGGCGCCCATCTTGAAAAGCACATAAAATGATGCCTTTGAATTTACTTCGGATTCTTTTAAGAAATATAGTGTTTATAGATTCAACCTAATTAGAGATTTGGTATATCTTGCCAACTCTTGTAGCAAGTTCATTTAGTTTTTAGCCATCATATCATGAAAACTGTCAAGGTCAAAGACATGACAAAGATTCTTCATTTGCAGTTATGGTGCACATGCTAACTTGCCATACATACATACATGCATGCATGCATGCATGCATGCATGCATGCATGCATGCATACATACATACATACATACATACATACATACATACATACATACATACATACATACATACATACATACACACATACATACATACATACATACATACATACATACATACATACATACATACATACATACATACATACATACATACATACATACATACATACATACATACATGTGTCCATAAATTGAGGAAGAAAACCAGTGAAAACAAAAGACGGGCGTGTTACTCGAACAATCAATCATGCTGAAGACGCTACCTAATTTAACTGTCAACGTTTTCAATTACAGGTCGGCAACAGACTAATTTTCTTATTTTCACCTCCGTCTGCCATAAAATTGGCGTCTTGATTGCTATAATATAGGATGAACTACTGACAAATTCATAAGCATCGTAATCAACCATAAGCTTAACGTTTTCAGACAGTGAAGGCAAGTATTCTCCAAAGTTTCCTTAGTTGTTCCAAACATTAAATATTTGAACATCATTCTGGCATTCTTACTTGAACTAATGTAGTATTTCTAGAAGCCGTATGGGACAAGATAGGTGTTTATGTATGTGAAAGTCATCCCCACTAAGAGGTTTTGTTTGTGGGAGACTTGGGATGAGGTGCTTCTAATATTTTATTCAAATTATTGTATAAGTCCTACCCAGGCTTGATTTTGGTTGGAAGTTGAAATAGTGAAAGTTAGATGTACAGGTTCTAGCCCCCCAGTCAGCAATGCCGAGGGTTAACTGAATGAATATACAAAAAGTATGAAGTTCCATAATAACAATTACAATAACAACTAAATGGTCAAATGATTCAAATTTCTGAAGTACACTTCTTCCACTCGATCCTTTAATAGCCTATCGCATCACTTGATTCGTAGTGTGAGAGATTTACACTTGTCCTTGTGTTTCACTCATCTGTGTATTCTTCTCTATCTCCTAATATCTTCTCGTCCTGTCTGACTTCTTCCAGATCCTTCTACTCCTCCTCCTCGACTCCTCTACTTTACAATCCTTCTCTTTCTCCTCCTCCTACTCCTGACTACTGTCTCCTTCTTCGCCTTCTATCAACCTTCTCTATGTCGACTACACTCTTTTCTTCTCTCACAATCTAATCTAATGTTTTGCTACCAAATTACGAGTGGCTTCCCCAAAGTAACTTTTTTCTTAGGAATCTACCTAGGTCTACTGACAATTTTAATGCGAGTTTGAGCAATAAACCCGATCTTAGCTTTAATCTTAGCTTCCAGATCATTCTACTCCTCCTCCTCGACTCCTCTACTTTACAATCCTTCTCTTTCTCCTCCTCCTCCTCCTCCTGACTACTGTCTCCTTCTTCGCCTTCTATCAACCTTCTCTATGTCGACTACACTCTTTTCTTCTCTCACAATCTAATCTAATGTTTTGCTACCAAATTACGAGTGGCTTCCCCAAAGTAACCTTTTTCTTAGGAATCTACCTAGGTCTACTGACAATTTTAATGCGAGTTTGAGCAATAAACCCGATCTTAGCTTTAATCACACCCTCTACCTCAATACCGATTGGATGTCGCTGTTGACTGATCTAGTCAAACGTAGCAGACAATATCCTCTCGCCGTCTGTCCATGTGAGCTGTGAGATTACGCCCCGTTCACACTGCGGGTTGCCTTTGATCTCTGATCCAATATTCAACACCTGCGTGTGAATACTACAAACCTTTGACTAGCTTCTACTAAGTAGAGCCTGGCTGGCGGACTACGGCAACTTACATAAGGGACACTGTCTGTGATAATGTTTGCGCATAATTCGTTGTAATAATACTCATGTTTATACACTTATATATATATATATATATATATATATATATATATATATATATATATATATATATATATATATATATATATATATATATATATATATATATATATATATATATATATATATAATTCACCAGCACAATCATCGCAAAAATTTTGCCAATTAATATCTAAGTATTAAAATGTAAAAAATTGAAGAAATGCACACAAATTTTTATGACAACAAATCACTCCAAATACATGTAAGCATAAAGTGCAACAATAAAATACAAAAGATAAAGATATTGCACTTCTGTAAACGGTTCATACAAGACAAATGTAAAACATGCAAAATCTTTTAAATATTTTAACAACTGGTAGTTCCATCAATATAATTTCCATAAGTATTTGGAAAAAAACTGAAATCACATCTTGTCTATCAGCGTCATTCTTTCTGTTTCACGGTTGTGATCAGTAGTACGGAGCGAGATTATTATGAAAAGAAACTAGCGTGAATCATCCAATAAACGCTTGATTTGATAACATTGATTTTATCAGAAAATACATTTAAAAAGTGTTTGAATTAATAATTCAACATTGAAAATTTAAAAACAGATTTATTGAAATAAATTCCTCGTTTTAACTCATTATTTCTTAAATATATTTGTATCGCATAATAACCAAAATGCATAGCATGACATCGTCAAAAAGAACAAGAAAAGAAAGAAAACAGAATGATTAATCGTATCACCCTTGTGCCTTTTTGGCAAGGAGCGGAAAAACACTAGCGATGACTTTATTAGCCTGCTTTTCACACACTATCATACCATTTATTACAGTCGATACAAGGGGCCCCGAGTGGCCGAGTGGTCTAAAGCGCTGTCCGTTACAGATCACTGCCATCTCACCTCTGTCTGCGTGGGTTCGAATCTAAGATTCGGCGAATGTGGATATGTGAGAAAGATTGCCAGTAGCTTCTCGTGGGTCGGTGGTTCTTTTCGGTGATTTCCCGGTTTCTTCCTCCACCATTAATACTGGCAGCCAAGAATAGCCTATCGTGTGCTGAAAAATGGCGTTAAGCCCAACAACAACAGACAACAGTCGATACATTATAAGAACAATCTTTAACTAAACTTTTGCGAATAATTATATAATCATATCATCTTGAATTGATAGGATTCTACTTTTCGAGCATACTTAAATGTGCGACTAAGTCCTGAGAGATTTTCAGGTTCGTTCCTCCTTTTTCTTGCTTTATCACTCCACCGTTTAGCAAAATAGAAAACAGAAGATGTTCCGATTCACAATTGTTTTTCTCACATCATGAGCCAACATTGAACAACATCTTATACTATAAACATAATTCCTAATTGTTTTGTAATTTAGAGGCTTTAAAATAGATATAGAACTAAATCAACCTTGTTGGAATGTTAATTCTAACATTAATTTTGATATGGAACTATAACAATTGGTACACCCATTGTATCTTTCAGGGAGAAGAAACAAATACGAGTGTAGAAAACGTCAGTGTTGCTATTTCTCTCAGATCTTAAACAAACGTTTTCATTTTCTACGTACAGTACGTACGTTTTCATTTCTCTACGTACAGTACAAGAGAATTGGATTTTTGTATTTAGAGTGCGATTGAAAACAAGAAAATACCGACTACCTTTGGAGGGTTTAAGAAACAAGTCACGTAATTATTCTTATAACTTTAGTTTGAGTATTTTCCCTTTGTGAGTAGCAAACAGCGCAGCCTATCTGCCAGATCGGCCACTAAGGATGACCTCCATATTTAAAACAATAACTTATAAGCGACATTTTAATCATTTTAATATCAGAGTTTACGCTGTTACTTCAAATAAAGATCCATGTGGATAGACCAGAATAAGCTAATGTTTCGGTATATAATGAGACTGCAGATTACGGTCAATAGTGCTAGCCGCTGGGTTTTCCTTATCCATGGCTCAAAACACCAGCACTATATAAATAAAGTTCCAATATTTCCCATTGTTAAAACAAACGTTTGGGCTGCTGGTCCAGCTCTTCTTTAAACACGAATTCAAGATACAGCCATGCGTTTTTTGAGTGTACAAATAAATATCGTATTTTTTTATTTTGAAAACTTTTCGTAGATTAACGTATTTGCGTGTCACTTAGCTTCATTTAAACGAAATTATTTTATATTTGCAGATCATTTGGCTACCTTACCGTCGGATTCAACCATCCCAGTGTGTACAGAAACAGATATATATCATCAATGTCTGAATTTGGAAGAACTCCGAATAAGAGGCAGGTTGATAGATTAGGGTTTGGGCTAATCAAGAGAGACCCTTATATATATGACTATTTCCCGCAAGACCTGGAAGATTCTCAACCAATGAATTATGATTTAGATGGTGATGATTTTGGAAGGAATTTTCACGATTATGATTCAGCCACAAAGATGAAGCGACACGTGGATACGTTAGGAATGGGATTCATAAGACGAAAAAGGAGTACAGATTCTATTGACCAAACTTTTGATCAAACACATCGGATGGAGAATAAAGACCGGTATAGAAGGTATGTTGATCGGGTAGGGTCTGGATTTATCAAAAAGAGCGACGAGAGAGCAGACGGCGAATATTTTGATAGAGAAATCGCCAAAGAGGTTGAGAACAAACGGAGACTGGATAGAATAGGAGCCGGATTCGTCAAGAAGGACACAGTGTTAGACAGTGAAGAAATGTATAACGCTTACTTTGGCAAAAGGGCACTCGATACAGTTGGTATGGGCCTTGTCAAGAAAGATACGCGAACTAATAACGAAGAAGAGTTCGAAGATTATTATGGCAAAAGAAACTTGGACAGGTTAGGATACGGCTTCGTGAAAAGAGACATTATGGATATGGGCAAAAGGTACATGGATAGATTAGGCTCCGGCTTCATCAAGAAGGATGATGCGGTTAAAAGAAATCTGGACAAACTAAGTTCAGGATTTGTCAAGAAAAATGCCTTTAGTGATGGTGATGACACAAATGCAGAGAAAAGATATATAGACAGACTTGGTATGGGATTTGTAAAGAGGAATAAAGCAGAGGATATAGATGATTTGGACAAAAGACGTCTGGAAAGAATCGGTATGGGTTTCATTAAGAAAGACTTTGCTTATTCGGAAGATGGTTCAGACAAACGCCAGATCGACGAGATTGGTATGGGTTTTATTAAAAGGGATGATGCTGCAGAAAAAAGGGATATCGACAAAATTGGAATGGGCTTCGTCAAAAAAGATAGCGCACCAGACAAAAGAGTCGTGGATAAAATCGGAATGGGCTTTGTTAAAAAGGACGATACTACGGACAAACGATATATCGACAAAATTGGAATGGGTTTTGTGAAAAAGGATAAAGAAGTAGACAAACAACATTTAGATGAAGCAGGAAAGGGATATGTCGAAAAGGACGAAACTTTTGACAAAAGACATGTGGATCAAACTGGAATGGGATTTGTAAAAACGAACGAAGCAGCAAATAAAAGGTATACTGATAGAATTGGGATGGGTTTTATTAAAAAAGACATTGGATCAGAACGAGTGGAGGAAGAAAAGCGATATATTGATCAAATTGGCGCTGGTTTCGTGAAGAAAATATCAGAAGCGGACGTGAGTCAGGAAGAGAAAAGATACGTGGATAAAATCGCATCGGGATTTGTGAAGAAAGATGAAGATGACAAACGTAGCTTGGATAAGCTTGGCATGGGGATAGTAAAGAGAGGCGAAGAATAGAAGAAACGATCACAAACATTAATTCAAATAAGAAAACTGGGCTTAAAAAAACTTTCAAAGCGAAAAGCAGGCATGTATAAGACATACCTTCTCTTTTTAAACTTTCTCATATCGATGAATTCCAGTTTTATCTATTATGTTTTGCATATATCTGACGTTGAAAAGAAAATGCAATATAAAATCATCCACAAAGTGTATAAGTTGTGACTCAAATATTTTTTTCTTTTTCAATCACTCTTCTCATTTTTGGAAACTCATGCTCATAAATTCATTTTTTTATATAAGAGTTTTCCCCATAATGGATCAGTAAACACTTTTTTCAAGGCTAATAATTTTCACGATTTCCAAATATCCAACAATTTCGCAGATTTATTTTTCCAGACGTTTTACTCACTGTGTATATAGTTTCTTTAAAGAATGGTTGTACAGTGTTTTACGTTCACAGATGCTCTTCTTTCACTAACTCAGTGACAAAAGAGTAACATAGAAAAGATGTCTACATTTTGCTTATGTGATTAAATTATTGATGATCGTCCGGAGACAATGTGTCAAACAGATAGTGTGATTATACTTCTGTAACAAGGGGAATACAAACGGATCTTTTAAACTTAGTGTTGCAATCTCCTGGATATCGTTTGAGATTTATAGAAGAGCACTAAGTTTGTAAGGTTTTATTCTGTCCCTTGTATGCCATGTGTAGAACGTTTGGCATGTTTTGTCTGATAAAACTACTTTCGTGAACAACAGTTATGCTGATTATTATTGTTGTTATTATTATTATTATTATTATTATTATTATTATTATTATTATTATTATTATTATTATTATTATTATTATTATTATTATTATTATTATTATTATTGTTGTCAGTAGTAGTAGTATTATTAGTAGTAGCAGGAGTCAATAGATGCAAAACGTTCTTATAGCACAGAAATAGGAAAGTTCATAACAAATGGCAGTACAAAATTGCCTTAGCAAGCATGCCTCTGATTGAGGATGTCATGCACCAAATATAGTAAAGAATAGCAAATGGCAAACAAAAACTATTTACTGATGTATTTATTCAAGATATGCTCATAATTTATTAATTTTCTCCAACAGAATAAGGATTCATTATTAACCAGCTGTGTTGAAATGCTGGTCTTTAATAATAAAATAGAAGTTTGCTAGATCCCTTTACCTTTAAAACAGTACACGAAATATATTTCCTTTCGCAAAGTTTGGATCATAACATTGGAAAAGTTATATTACTGACTGCGGTTGGAGACGTTTATCGGAAGGAAGTAAGCTAATTAAAAGTATAAAGTCAAGTCCAATGAAAAATATATCCCATTTCATAAAATGTTTCATATTTGAAATTCTTCGCAAACTAGATTATCAAAACATAACATTCAAGTAACAATGTTATCTCACTATGTAATAATTCTCAAATATTTTGGCCTCCACTTTAGACTAAATAAAAACTTCAACAAACGTTTACATGGTGGAATTTTAAAGATTTTTTTTTTATTGTCAAAACTTAAGTGCTAAAAGAAGCCTGGAATAAACATCAGATTTTGAAAGAAAACAAATATAAGAACATCTTAAAGTTGACATATTACGAAGCCGTAGACAAATTGTAAATATGTACATAGAATGCATATATTTCGTTCCGTTTCTAATTCATCAGTTCAATGCATTTTTCATAAATTGTCACATTATTTCTGTAGTTGACCTATTTAACTAATTTGCCAAGCAACCTTTATTTAGCAGTTTTAGTAAAATCGACAATACTATAAAATTGCTTAATGCTTTTCCTTGGAGCACAAACAGATACACGCACACAAGTGAGTGGTTCGTCAATTAAGTTATTACGAGGACCATGTTCAAACCTTGAAACAACAATGGTGATAAGAACAAACTTGGCAGCATGCATCACGTTACTAATTCAGGATCAACACCATTCAACGAATCAGAAACAATTTTTGCTGCTCATTTCAAATGGTGAATGTCTAGCTTTATTTTTACCCTACTGGTCTTTTGGCTTTATTGACGAATACAATCTTTCATTACTGCCAAGTTTCCTTAAAGACTGAATATTAATTCGACTCAGGTTGCTTACATTTGTTAGCAAGATTTCCCCGAATTGAATTTGAGAAATTGAAGATAGCATCTGAGAATTTAAGGAATAATGCATGATAAGATTTTAAGTAAACGGATATTTTCACCTACCGGAAGTATGGTTCTTGCCCATAATGTTAATATTAAACCATTATGAACGGTACGCAAACATCACGAAATAGTACGCTTTGGTTAAAGCATAGTTATCAAAATACTTGACGAAAGTCCAGGAACGGTAAGAGATGATCTGGTTGAGGACCAGTACTATTAGAAACCGAAAGGGTACATATTATTATATACATATAAATTTTATATCCAAGACAGTGCCAAAATATTACTTATTTTCCTACAAGTACATTAGCAGCAAAGGCGACGTTAATTAAGAAACCTTGCATTATATACAAAATATGTAAATGTGTCCAAACCGTGACTTTTTTCAATGCTAACAGTCAAAGGTAATTATTTATTTTTAAGTAGATAATTTAACCCAAATATTCGTCTGAAACAGGACCACATTCGGAAATCGCGTATCAAAACATTACTGTACCGAACAACCTTTGTACGGAAGTTCATAATTGGTGACATTCCGTTATAATCGATTTGAAATTGCAAATATTACAATTATTTCCAAACTAATATGTGGATAGCAAACTATCGTTATCACATAAATCCTATACTGATTGCTAGAGCACACATCGTTATCAACAATCCGGATGATGCATCCATGTTGTGTATCTCGTAATGATCCGGATTTTGTGATGCTGATATTGCTGATATATATATATATATATATATATATATATATATATATATATATATATATATATATATATATATATATATATATATATATATATATATATATATATAATGCTGCACTTACGACAGACAAACTTTGTTTTAGAACACAGCACAAGCATTGGGTTAAAAATATGAAAGCTTAAAATGTGTTTGAATGGTGGTTTACTTTGCGATAGAGGTAAAGAAAAAGACGCTATAAATCCGTTTAAGGTCAAATGATATAAAACTAATGATGTGTCAAGCTTCTTTGATAAAAAATAAGTCATGTTCAAAACGTGAGTCTTAGATACTGATTGTTTAAAGCCTCATTTGTTTCTATCATGAGTCCAAGGTAAACTTGTAGTTTATTGGTCCGTTCTCTGCTGGTTCAAAGAATGGGAAGATTGATTATTACAACAGTAACGTATGACACCCATCCCCCCACAAACGATCCAAACAAATAAAACCAAAAATATCCAATAAAACCACAAACAAACAAACAAATTTCGTATATATTTGTCACGTATTACTGTTTTAATTTCTACATACTTGACCATGTATACAAAATATTTAAACAGTGGTCAAAATATATCATACAATATTTTATTTGCATAGTTTAAGGAAGAAAGGTTGCAGCGGTTTGTGGATGATAATTCCTCGTTATATGAAGCGTCCTTACATGGTTGTCTTAAAGAAAATAACATGGTCTGCAGATCCAAAATTGTAAAATGAATTATGAAATACACTTATGAGATACACACACTTTGTAACATCTTTGACCACGTGTTCTTAGTTCAGATTTCACTTACGTAGAATAAGTGCTCCACAGGAGCAGTGATGAAGAGTGTTCATCCTGTAAACCTGACGTTCAATTCACGCGCTTTAAAATTATGTCTTCTGTCACAACTTTTAACAATAGACCGAACTCCAATAGCCATTAACAATTATTAAAGGAAGAAGAAGTCTTAGTTATTATGTATTTGTTTGACCGCAGGTGATAATTGGTTATCGAATTCAGTCGTCTGGTTTCCAAATCTAGATATTACACTGTTTCACTATTTTTCTTGTACAAATTTAAATCCGACATCTTTAAAGAATGCTACTTGTAGCAAACAAAATTTTCAGAGACCAATGTCATAAATGTGGGAATCATTTGACAAACCATTGAAAAGGAAATAGGGGAACCTGACAAAAATGGAATCTAAACTGTTGAAGATAAATTTTAATAAGGTTGTCCTCTTTATAAGCGTATTAAACCATGGACAAGTGAAAGATACATATGTGGATGGTAAACATTTGTTATAGCCGAGATCTGTTACCGGGAACATCGTTCGCTAGAAGGCTATCTTAACGCCAAAATCGCACAGCAATTTGTGTATCTGTCGGACATTCGTTTTTCCTTACGGGAACTAAGATTCTAAATTATCATTAAATATGTATTTTATTGTTTACTTCCACTTTTATGTCGATCTGTAGTTTAATAAATTACCCAAACATTATAATGTTAACACATACTCATTTATATTGTTGTATCCACATTCTAACTAAACTGAATATAAATTGAGAGAGAGAGAGAGAGAGAGAGAGAGAGAGAGAGAGAGAGAGAGAGAGAGAGACTAATTTTAATGATTCTGAGCACTACTCCCAATAATTTGATTTGCAGTATAATTATCTTAGCCATATATTTTCTTATATTTTATTGTGCTGTTATTGCAATATAGTTTTGTGGTAAAAGTTGTTTCATTAAAGTTGTGTCGCAAATCACGCAAATATCTCCATTTTTTTAATTAGATAATAGCTAAAGCTATCGCCGTCATGGCCCTAATTTAGCGTCAATATATAATTATGTTTTTTTTTATTTCAACACCTTTTGTGAGATCTGGTTAATTACGAGGAAATTTACCTTAACCGAGACTGTCCTAAGTTTTCTAAGCACTTGCTAGCAGACAGAGTAATGTGGGACACTTCCTGGATGCAAATGTATTGGATAAAAACGACTGAAATTAATAATTAAGAAGATCATTCTGGAATTGAGCTAATCTCGACCCAGTCAGATATTTTATCTTTTCTGTTTTTGTGAAGTTTGTTTCGTTTCTTATTTGTGTCTTTTTCTAAACTTGATCTCTGTAATTTAATGAATGCACGTATCATTTTTTTTTTGCTGGGAAAGAAGTGTAAAAGTGCAAAATAGAGACAAATTGGTGGTTTTGTTGGGGACTACAATAGGGTGTATTAACAGCTGACGATTTTGTTGAGATTTGCGAATAGGTATGATAAAACGTAATGATTTTTAAGGAACCAGGAGAGGGCGTAATACCAGCGGACGATTTTGCTAGAATATACAATAAGCTGTGATAAACAGCTGATGATTTTGTTGAAAACGACGATAAAGTGAAATAACAGCTGACGATTTTATGAGGAACGATACTTACCAGCCAGTAAGTAGCAACCAATCAATATCGGATTAAATTTGAAATGTGGTTGACGCCATTTAAGAAACATTTATAACTTGAAACATTTTGAGTGTAGCAACAGGAACACATTATTTAATTTGTTGTAGTAATTCATACACCGTCACTAGTAAGCGTCAAGACTTGTACTTGAACTATCCAATGGTATGCGAAAGACGTCACGTTACGTTCTGGTCACCTTGTGGTCCCTTAGCTGGTAAAAAATGTCCATGATATCTAACGACCGAAAGTCCGTACAGACTTTTAATGTATCTTTGAGCACAGTTCTTCCGGAACTAAGTGTTTTGACATTTGTGATGTCTAAATTAGTAGGTCATAAACAAACAATTGTGAGACATTAGAGTCGGTGAAACAAGACCAAGATCCGATTGCCTCTCACAAGTGGTGAAACTATCTTGGTTTCTGGGCATTCTGGAATTGACCACATACATTTAGGATCTTGACCAAAAGAAAGTAAATTAGTTGTCGAGACATCTCATTAGGTGTTCCTTCGGTATCAAGAAAAAGTTTGGAATGTGCATATAAAAACAATGATAGTAAGAAAAAAAAACAACTTGAAACGTCAGTTTAAAATGGCAAAATGCGCCTGTTCTAGTACGCATTAAAATTATATTCATGTAAGCTTTATCTATCTATCTATCTATCTATCTATCTATCTATCTATCTATCTATCTATCTATCTATCTATCTATCTATCTATCTACCTACCTACCTACCTACCTACCTACCTATCCATCCATCCATCCATCCATCCATCCATCCATCCATCCATCCATCCATCCATCCATCCATCCATCCATCCATCCATCCATCCATCCATCCATCCATCCATCCATCCATCTATCTATCTATCTATCTATCTATCTATCTATCTATCTATCTATCTATCTATCTATCTATCTATCTATCTATCTATCTACATTTGGCCCATACTTTCAACATATATTCAATCATATGCAGTCAAAGTGCTGCGAATGTACTATACAGGTGCACACGGCAACCAGGTAGAGATGGAATGATTTGACAGAACTTTTGGAATTGTTCTCACGACAATACAAATAAATGGAACGCTTTTATTCAGAGTTCTCATATACACAGTAGTTGTTCGTTCCACGCATCGGTTGAACCGCGCCTGACTTCTACTATATGTGATTTTCATGGTGGAAACGTATTTAAACACTTTATCTTTATTTGGAAGGATGGTGTTGGTGGAATAATCCATTTTTTATTCTTACTTCTTATTTCTTATAAAATTTTTTGGAGTATGAAATGAAGTTAAACGCATATTAAGGGAACAATTCCCGTTATATAATTTGTCATTTTAGCTAAAGTCTCAAATAATAAGTATATCGATTTCACGTGTGTTACTGTGCAAGAAATGAAAACAAGGATCAAATAACAAAATAAAACAAACAAAATCAAAAACATAAAAAGAAAACATTGGAAATATAAAATTGAAAAAAAAGAGTGAACAGGTTTTATTTCTCTAAACCTACAAACGTTCTAAAGATCTTTCAATGAATGCAATATCTAGCAATTATTCTGGTACATTCGGACTTTATTCACTTTGTGAGTGATTAGGTAAACTTTACACATCGATAAATACCCAATCATGATTATTTAATTAAGTAGATTGTCAGTTCATTTGCCTGATTGTTTCTTGTGGGTTTATCGCCTTTTCGTATCACATTATAAGCTGTGCATGGCAGCTGGGGGAAAGGAAGAACCCCGAAAAAAGAACAAACCAGAGAAGCTACTAGCAAGCTTTGTCACATGCCCACATTGGTCAAGCCTAAGATTCGAAACCGCACAGACAGAAGTGAGATGGAGGGTAAGGCGAACACTTTAGAGCCCAGTTTAAATATGTAAGCCCAGATTTAAGTCACTTTTATAATAAACAGGTCTCATAAGCACCGCTCTTCATGGTAAAGGTATACTTGGAGAGTATCCCATTTGGGAAAACGTTTAAAAGCGTACAGGATTGTTAAAATCTTGACACATGTTTTCAGATAAGGCAAAATGAAGAGGGGAACAAACTTAAACGAGAATATGTGAGGAAGGAGTCAAATAAATCATTTTCCTTCATTTCTACCTCACCTATTTGTTTCCGGTTGTGCATATTTTGGTATCAACGATAAAAGGTAAAATCAATGAAAGAAAGAAAAAGAAGACTATGAATTAAGTAGATAAAGATCTTTACGCACATCTAAAACACTGCAAATAATGCCTATATTGTTATTGAGATGTCGAAACTCGGTGATTTTAGGCAAGGAGACATGTAGGGATAATAGTCGTCTAATTATTCCCTGTCCTCCATTGACCTGTTAAGAATGACATCTCTGCGTCGCATGTGCATCGATTGGACCACACAGCACACCCACTAGATGAACGTGACAGAATTAACACCTGTATGTAAGCACCAAAGGGTCACGTGATGTACATCTATAATGAGAGCTTAATCGCCATATAGACACACTATTCCTTAGAAGAATTCAATCCTGCACCATAGCCCTTAAGTAAAAACCCGTGATATCAGGGAATTAACTAAGTTTAAATATTATCTCTTTGCCGGCCAACTCTGTGGCCACGGTTCGCGTTTGTATATTACGAACGACATATGAGTTTCAAATATGTGATCACATTAATTTCTTCATTTTTTAATTGTTAAGTATATATATATATATATATATATATATATATATATATATATATATATATATATATATATATATATATATATATATATATATATATATATATATATACGAGTAACTTCGATTCATTGAGATTTGGAGGTAATTCTCATCGCGCTTCTCCCCAGATTAGTAAGTTAATGGAGGAGGTACATTTGGCTAGAAGAATTAATATTATAAATGATTTGCGCTGAAAATAACGAAAACGAGCACTTTGTGAGCTACAACATACATAAATTTGTGAGTTTGAGCACATAATTGTAAATAGAAACTGTATTATATTTCAAACGTGGAAATTATATTTCAAACGTGGAATATTATATTTTGCTGAAGAGATTTGCCTCAATGCCGCTCACGTCTCTATAGAGTTATTTCCCGTTACTTCCTTCACAACAATGATCAAATGAGGAATGTAATGCATTGCTGAATCGGACTCTTTCTGTGGTCAGATATACGATCAGATAGTTTACAAAATGTCAAAAATGTAATTAGTTCGCAAGATTAGGTCATCCAAATTATACTTCTCTATTAACTCGCCGATGTTTATGTGATCAGCACACAGTTGTATGACGCGAGCTTAATGCCGAAAAAAAATAACCTGAGGAGAAAAAAAGAAATATTCCAAATGACAAAATTACTTCAGATTACTCATATGGTCCATTCTAACAACGGATCATGTCAACTAAATTATATAAGAGACATGACATGTAACTTCCAAACTCTTCACTATATATTTGACCCTCTATCTAATGCAGCTTTTCACGCCCGTGAAAGCAATCTGCTATACCCTACTGTTCGATTGTCTCCTGATTCATTTTGCTTTTCATCAAGCAGTCTTCGATGTTTCTTCGCTGCACCAAACGGTAAAGCAAGAATGAACTTTGAATGATGAGACAACTCTGAGACGACTTTTATACTTTATGTTGAATCAGCATTTTAGCATATAAATGATTTTAAAAGATTTCAGTCTTTTTAAAATCTAAATCTCCCACCCAATGTAGATCTTACAGCACTGATTGAAGTTCATGTTCCGTTGACTTTGGGAGTTATTAGTCCAGCTTATTTAATAGGCTATCACTTTTTTAGCGTGAAAGTCGAAACCAAGCCAAAATCCCAAAAATTATAAATGACGCAGACATCTAGGCCAGCGATATTTGGGAGATCAAAAAGTATTCATTTTTTTTTTTAAATCCCCAGAGATCAATAACTGCAGCTATTTCTTATTCAAATTACACACACTGAGACCTTAAGCTTAATTTTGCTTTTTGCACTTAACAGGTTTTGAGAATACGCATAGAGTTTAATAATACGCATTATTTCTTAGGGGAAAAGTGGTAAAAGTGTCCGCCTCGGATGTGGAAGGTCGCGGGTTCGAACCCCGGCCTAGTAATACAAAATACTTATTAACAAAATGGTACTAGAAGCTACCTCGCTAGGCGCTCGGCATTAATAGGTTAGTATTGTGATGGTTGGCCTGGTGCCAGGATAATGATTGGCATGATGTCCCAATGCCAGACAGAACTATGAACTACCACGCTGCAGACATTGTAGCGATATGAATGGAAATTTTTTAAAGCTAAGTTAAAATTCCAAATCACACACACACACACACACACACACACACACACAGAGTTATGATAGCATAGCATGCTGCGATGATAAGAAGTTGTGACGAACTACCCAGTCAATATATATATATATATATATATATATATATATATATATATATATATATATATATATATATATATATATATATATATATATATATATGTATATATATATGTATGTATGTATATATATATATATATATATATATATATATATATATATATATATATATATATATATATATATATATATATATATATATATATATATATATATATATATATATATATATATAGCTATTGCTTGGCTTCCTGAATACGCAGTTACTTGATAAGATGTGTTTATGTCAGGCACGTGTTTCAGTACAATAGTACACAATCTATTCATATCAAATTAAATAGGCGTAACAAGTAATCATTTTGCAATTATATATCAGAAGTAAGTCTATCAGGTAATAAATTAAAGGATAAAGGCCACACCATCTTTTTCAACCGCTGTAGGGTATGAAAATAATTGAATTCAATGAAAACAGAGTTTTGACTATTATACACTAAGTTAGTTTTGATAACATAACAAAGCAACGTCTCAGGTACGTGATAGGACAGAAATTCCAAACGTAATACCGGGAAACAACTGTCACATCGAAGTGAGTGGGGCAAAAGTTCAGGGCCCGGTCGCTGAATTCTCAAGGTTCCGAACGTCTCTCTGCAAGCTCACTTCACTTCTTTAAAACCGCAAATTATCCAGCTTTGATTTAAATATACGAATTACATTGTGCATGTAGGGTATCTTTATCTTTTCTTTATATAGGCACACAATTCCCAAATAGAATTAACTGTTGATAGAGTCTTAGAGTAGAATATAATTTAAAAATATACTCACGTGTAGATAGGAACGAGTTTTATTCTTACTTTTGAAAGAGTCGTTTTGCTTATATCAGACCTAAACATATGGGAGGCTGGAGAATATTGTCACAGCTGCCAAAGGAAGGCGTGAAATTATCACACCAAATCAGAAGTTGGTCTTCGTTAACTAACATTTTTCATCGTTTGCTTTCCCAGTATAGCTAACTGGGTATTACAGTCTGCGCCAGTTAATTAAAACAAATATGTTTTTGATCAAAATCTTTATTTGTAATGTACGCGTTCTTGTGAAAGGTAACAAAAGACAAAAGGAAATTACATTAACATTTGCGAATAATATGCATAAACAACATTTCAAAAGGATTGCCTTTTTATTTGCTATCCTGGTTTTAGTATTTCACTTTCTTATTGAGAAAACGGTTTAATTTGGAGATCAGTAAGATTCTTCGATTCCAAGCGTTTTGGTGATAAGGATTTTTTTTTAAAATAGATTATAGATCCCTCGGATGAAACTCTTTAAGTGATGTCTTTTTGGTCTAAACATGACAACATTTTAATTGATAAAGATATCAAACGACAAAATTTTCAAGCAATAATTTGAAAGCAGTTTATTTGTAAACTCTAATTTGTGCGCAGATATTTAACACGGCAACTACGATGACCAATTACTGTTCTAAAATCACTATTAATGCATGATACAAGCATTTGCGTCGGTTTCCTTACATACGCAATTTTTTTGACTAAACGATATTTAAGAATACGTAGGACAAGTGCTATTTTTCACGAGCGCGTGTGTGTGATTTGAACTTTTACGTAGCTTTAACAATTTTTACTACACATCGCAACGATGTCTGCAGTGTGGTAGTTTATAGTGATGTCTCATGGTAGAATGATATCCGACATAGTCAAATTATCCCAACGAGGCTGCGATTAGTACCATTTTTATATCTCTTTTACCATGTATAAAATGATATCATTCTGTTGTTTTTTTGTATCTCATAAATAAATAAAAATGACGTTTCGGAAATTAAAAATAAAAATTTGTCTACGCCAGCACAAAAGTTTCGCACTTGAGGTTTTTTATATAACGGAAGAGTGTAAATGTCAGACAGTTTTATGTTTGTCATAGCTAACTGTCTCTCTATCTATATGTTTGTTTGTCTCTTCGTCTATATATTACATAGATAGTTTTCGCTTAATTCTTTTTTTTTCTTTGTAATATTAAAGGAGTTAGTCAATGAATCATTGAATGAGATGTAATGATTATATCGTTATTATCAATATGAAATAGAAACACTATTGAATATAGTAAAGACAGTCATTGTACCTTTAAAGTACCAAGTCATTTGCGATCACATATCAGTTCTGAATATGCCTTACATATGATGCATAACAGAAATTGCAAGCCAGATGAGAGCTGACCACGTGCCACTTACCCATCAAGTGAGATGTCAGAAGTTCAAGGCCGGCTATGACAGGTCTAACCATCTCTCTGTATACACGAATTATTATCTCCAAAGTTGACATGCTTTCCGAAAGCTACGGGCCCAGCACGAAAAGCTTTAAAATATTTTGGATTTAATACAGTTATAATGGATGGCAAATTGGCATCTTTTGTACCAACGGTAAAAAATCTTATGTCGGAAACTTTTTGTCAAACTCGTAGTATTTTCTAAGGAAGAGGTCAATTAAATGTGTTGTTTTATATTTCCAATAACGTTTGCATTTTTTTCTCCTTTTAGTATAACAGCAGTCATATTTGACAGCAGATTGAAATCGATTTGAAAGTATTTAATGCCTTGATGTATTTTGTCTAATTTGGTTAAATTCCCCTCCGCCTTTCTTGTTGTTCTGTTATTTTTATTAATAAAGGCCATGTTCGATGACGGATAGAAAGAACAAATGAAAGTCATGCTTGCACCAAAACACATTCAGTCAACTTCGGTTAAAAGGCATTCAGCAGTTTTTCACAAGCCGTTTAAAGGTTTTTTTTTATTTAAAAAAAAAATATTAATGTCTCTCATGTTCGAGGCCGAGTCGGCAACATCTGCAAACAAATGTAAATATACCAGGAATTTTTCACCTGGAATTTACTATTCTTATGTAAGACCATGAGTTCAGACAGAAGTTGTTGTGCATCCTTCGCATAAAAATACACTTAATATTACTGGTTCATAACGCAAACCCAGCTCCAAACAGTTGAAGCAAGTCTCGTTAAATCAAGTTTTTTTCCCTGTTACCAAATTACGTTAGAAAGCCAATATCATAGTCCGGTAGCTAGTAAAATCTACGTCTTCCGGTTTGTTAGTCAATATTGTCAGTTGCAAAACAGTAACTTCATTTTGGAAACGAATGTTTATAAAAATATACCCCACCCCCACACCGAAGATAGGTAGATTAGTTGGTAGCACATCTAATGCTTGTGAGACCGTAGATTATTATAAGCCACCATCTTGGTAAAGGCATAAGAATTTGTATTGCTACGAAGATAAGCTGCCAGCCGATAACTGCAGTTCTTGTTGGAAATTGGCAAACGATTGTCATAAGCCATTAACTGCTGAAGTGTCCGTATGATTTTATTTGTATCTACATTGTACCTTAGAGTTATATTCATGACTGTAGCTTGTATCAGTCATTACTGAACAACATAGTACATAGCTAACTTTTGTGAATTTCCGCATTAGCGTAGATTTTACAAGCTGTTTGCTCGGATTTGTGATCAAGACCTTGGTTTTTACCTTGGAAAGTTTATTTTCTACTTGATTTTTATTTATCAAGGTATTTACTTAAATGTAAGTTCAAGGCCTGAGCTCATTTGTGAATTTCATGGGAAAATAATCCACATCCAAGTTATCTTATTGTATCCAATTTTTAAAATATATGGTTGGAATTGTAAACGAAGTCTTTTAACAGCAGTATTTGTAAAATCGCTTTAGTTGTGTTTAGTCATAATTTGAGAGGAATTATTTATTTCAATTAGTCAGTGAAATCACAAAGAATTATTTTACCATTGGACTGTAACACTAATTTGGGATTATTGTGAATTCATTAAAAGACATTCTGGATTATATCAATATGATACATTAAGACTGTTGGAAATTTTCACTTTGGTTTGTTTTTTTTCTGTTATTTTGTTTAGGACGATAGAGTCATGACATTAGTAAAATCTTTCACGCAACAGTGAGGTCTTTATCAAAACTCTAGTTAAGACACCCTCTTTGAATTTCGGTACCTTTGTCAAACATGTAGTATAAATTAGTTGTATATGGTTTTAAGAAAACCGGAAATGAGATACTGCTCTCAGTTTATTGTCTGTTTCCATATGGAATCGGAATACCGCCATAATACTATTCATGCATTTCCTATTAGTATATGCTGTATATTCCAGTCCCAGTTATATTATTATTTTTTTGCATATGCTATTTGTGTCGGTTGTAAATTCTACATTACATTCTTTCATGAGCCAATATTTCCTTCTAAATTTGACATATGTGATACTGGATTACTGCAATTTCATTCCTTCAATTGACATGTGTGATACTGGATTACTGCAATTTTATTCCTTCTAAATTTGACATGTGTGATACTGGATTACTGCAATTTCATTCCTTTAATTGCCTTGTGAATAATTTATGTACTGCATGCATCAATATTCTACATTGCATCATTTCATTTCTTAATTTTCTCATTGCATTTCTGACAACTCATTTAACTGCAAGTTAATCACCGTGACGATTAAAATGCATACAGTTGTAGAATTTACAGTGTAATACAGTGAAAAGTTACAAATAATGCAAGTTGGAACATTGTAATCAACACTATTGTTGTTATAATGGGACATTACTATAACGCCCTCATTATGACAGTAGACTGAGATGTTACATTAATCACGGGAGATGAGCAATTGTCCGGGGTCCGGTATGTTGCAGATTTTAAGAGTCATATATCCACTATTTTCATCCACAAGCAATGGTCAACCTGCCCACATCGCAACGAGAGAGAGAGAGAGAGAGAGAGAGAGAGAGAGAGAGAGAGAGAGAGAGAGAGAGAGAGAGAGAGAGAGAGAGAGAGAGAGAGAGAGAGAGAGAGAGAGAGAGAGAGAGAGAGAGGTTTAAAGGATCAATTTTATATATGAATTTCAAGTAATAACGTTAGACATAATACATTAATACTTAAACCTGAGCTTATGCTTTAACTAACAATGATCTGGAGTGAGGGTTCTTCAAAATTTCAGTAGCATTCATGTTACAAACAACAACTACAACAAAACACACCACTCTGGAGAAAGAAAACATTGATATTGTCTTATTCATCAACTATACATTGTCAGTGGCGTCCACAAAATCATGTTTGTTGTTGTTAGCAAAGTGTGTTATCATGTAGTAGACAGCTGTTTAGTTTCAAATATGTAGGTCAAAAAATGTTTAGGGGTGAAATAGGGACGCACAATACCCAGTTGCTGTCGAAACATGGTATATTGGACCTGTTCATTAGTCCTAGATGATGCAAAATTGTATTATGACTGATCCAAATAACTGTTCTCATTCGGTTATTACTCTGTTGTCATAATAGAGCATTAGTCAATTGGAACCTCCGTCATGCCAGTATTCATCACCAGACTACCAATTAAGCAAACTAAGAACGTGCTTAGGGCACCAGTCCCCACATGGACACCAGAAATGTTCAAATTAATTGTTGATAATAAAATTTAATGATTTGGAATAATGGCAATACTGATAATTATATATATTTTTTTTGTTTCACTTTAGCAATGGAAAGGGCGCAATAATAGTTTCAGTGCCTATGGCATGGCCCTGGAAGATCTTAATCCAGTAATGCCAGCATATAACTAACATTGTACTGTATTATAACTTTCAGTATGTGCACGTTTGACCAGTGAGACGTTAAACAGCGTGTTATACCATAACACACGTCAATTGCAAAGAGAAAATATAAAGCTGGAAAGACACAACTTAGCATGATTATGTGTGTAAAAGTAAAAATTATGTGAATATTATTAAAAGTACACAATTTAAAATGTACATCGTTCCGATAAATATATAAAATGCAAGATAGAATAATACAAAATAAGATATACAGCAGATACTAATACAAAAAAACATACACAGAAATAAAATGCATACAGAGATTTGCGGCGGTAATACAATCCATATTTCCGAAAAGCCGTTAAGGGAATGACACAACCGTGAAATTCTACTGCCAGTTTAGGCCGATACCAGCAATGGAAACATGCTAACAAACACTTGTTTAACGGGAGTTTCAAGGATCTGGTTTGCGCAGTATTTATGGGATGTTTTTATGCACAAATTTAATGTTACATACAACTGCCTAATATAAAAATAAACGAAATAAAATAGAATAGAGAGGTCGAGAAGGTCCATAATTTTTGACATGCATAATAAAGCAACACATAAGAATATAAATCACTTGACCTGATAAGTCAGTGGAAATTCATAGAATAAAAAGTTGACACAATCCCATCCCACTAAGTTTAGACATGCATTGTCATGTCCGAAGGCCATGTTTGAGAACACGTTATGCTCATGGTGCAAACACTAGCCCTTTCCTTGGGTGATAATTTTGAACAGAATTGTAAACTAAATAGCCTGCTGCAGTTCAAAATAGATGTCACTCAGGCAGTATTTGAGATATTCTACTTGCCTTGAACCCATCTGTCTATTGCTGTAAGTGGCTATGTCCCGGCAAATCCATTCGAACGGTGATCGCAGATGGATGCACAATACTCAATGACGTGTTACTGTAATGGAACATCAGCACGTATTTACTACGGTATTATAGGCCAATATAAGCACGGGTGTATTTCGGTAATGAAATATAAATACAAATATACTCTGGTAATGTGACATAAATAATACAGTAATATGACATAAACACGGATATACTACAGTCATATGACATAAATATTGATATACTACAGTAATATGATATAAACACGGATATACTACAGTAATATGAAACACGGATATACTAGAGTAATATGATATAAACACGGATATACTACAGTAATATGATATAAACACGGATATACTAGAGTAATATGATATAAACACGGATATACTACAGCAATATGATATAATTCACGGATAAACTACAGTAATAGGACATAAAACTGATATACTACAGTAATATGATATAAAGACGGATATACTACAGTAATATGACTTAAACACAAATATTATGCGATAATGTAATATAAACCTAGATATTATATGGTAATGGAACATACACACAATGACTTAAACACAAATATTATGCGATAATGTAATATAAACCTAGATAGTATATGGTAATGGAACATACACACAAAAAGGAAGCTAATTAGAAATGCAATTGTCAAATTAAACTTCGAAAAAAGTAACTACACTTTGTTTTGACCTGTCATTGATTGTACAGGATTCCCCACGCACATGCATGGGTACAATCAAACTGACCAAGATACATGAACTGGTTAAGTATGTTTATCATCGCGTCTTTTCATTTCTTGCCCGTAATGAAATCGATAATGGCTGAATCACGTGCGTTTTAGCTAATAAGGTTATCAATTGGTTCGTTGTTTTAGATCACCTTTGGCAATCTTACCTTTTTATCTAGTCCAGAAACACAATTAATTGACTGATAAAACTACTTGCCTGTAGTGCCCGCCAAGAGATCAAAAAATGCCGACATATATTGTACTAAATATTTCACGAGTTCAATTTTCTAAAACATTTGAGATAATAAGGTGAGACATATGAACGTTTCAGGAAAGAGAGTGAAAAATATTAACATTTTTAATATATATATATATATATATATATATATATATATATATATATATATATATATATATATATATATATATATATATATATATATATATATATATATATATGTTAAACATTCAGTGATAATCTGATTCTCTGATGCTGACAATAGGACAAGATTTAGTGTTCGAACCCGAATTTCTTTGATATTGATAGTTGTTGTTATATACCTATACAATTTTCATATAAATTAATAAAATTCACAAAACAGGTGACATTGCTCAACATTTCAACCATTTTAATGAGAACTGTAAAAGTGCTTAAGTTCAACATATCTGAGTTTACGATGGTGCAATATTATCATAATAATATAGAGCATAAAGAGACTTCTTCATCTTAGAGATTATAGTCATAATTCCCACCAAAGCCACCCATAAATATTCAAATAACTGTTAAGAAAGATAATATTGGTCGACATGACATGGATGACCTATGCATTGTTTTCAAAAGAAAAATAAACTTTAAATTCTTTGTGTGATTTGGTATATCAATTGAATGATGTATGGTACACTGTTACTATTGCATTAGGCTATAGTCAATTCAATCTAGAGAATTGTATTGATTAAATTACATTTATCCAGATTAATCAATGATCCACGTTTATTGCTGATTATTACTTATATTACAAATTAATCAACTTCCGTTATTGCATCAAATATCTATACCATTCTTGTTTAACAGATCTAAAGTATTTCTAATTGCAATTACCTTAGCATTTATCAATACTGGTGGAGATGTGTAGCAAACAATGTTATATTTCTAATGCAATTACCTTAGCATAAATTAATACTGGTTTGAGATGTATAGCTAACAATGTTATATTCCTAATGCAATTACCTTTGCATATGTCAATACTGGTAGAGATGTATAGCTCACAATGTTATATTTCTTATGCAATTACCTTAGCATATGTCGATACTGATGGAGATGTGTAGCTAACAATATTATATTTCTCGCCTATTTAAACTCCTGTGAAGAGTGGTTGCGTGACATATTCTGACCAATGACTGCCTTTCCTGCACGCTGCACATGCTTGGTCGTGCCTAACATATACTCTGCCAATGGCCACACACGATGGTGGTGGTGGGTGCATAATGCAGTTGAATTAGTATTACTTTTCACTTTACACTCCAGTAATAAGAAATAAAAAAGCATTTTTCATTATATTATTCTTTAACCATTAAATCCTTGTAATTTAGTTTATAAGTGAGATCGCAAAATATAGTTTGGAAAGAAAACTGGTAATACTACCACACTGTATCGCACACCAATTTCAGTAACAAACTAATGTCAAATACCGGAATTTTATAATTGAAAAAAAAATTTAATTAACTTTAGAACAGAGAGAACTGAATGTGTTGCAAATTTTGCATGTTATAACACTTTTCTGGTACTGAAATCCATTTCGAAATAAAACAACAACCCCCCCAAAAAAACAATCATAAGTGTATTCAAAGTACATTTAAACTGCATGCATGAGTTTATTATTGTTTGTTACGAGTCTATGCTCTTAAAGTAAGTAACAGAAAAGAGTGAAGACAAAAAGCTTGATAAAATTTGATAAAATATTTCCCTAAAATACGAAGTGGAAATGGGAAAAATAACTTACGGTATTGCGAATTAAATCCAAAAGTGATCCAAGAATTAAAGACACAAGTCCTTGTCATAAAAAGTCTTGGAATAAAACTCAGTTCATGTCCCGAAGAAATCAAAAATTGAACTTTAAGTTGTGTCTATTGTGGTCTACGATGTGCTGATGTGTCAACAGTCTCTTGTTGAATCACATACATATTATTCCAGGTTTGAATTCAGTCTAAATTCCCAAATGATGTCTTTCTCCAAGAATTATATCAGAGCACATATGTATCTCCAGAGGAAATAATCACTTTAATTCAATAATTTAAGAAAATAAACTTCAGCCCAAACTGGTCACAATATAATACAACTTAAGGTGCTATAAAAAGCAAGACTGGTAAAATCTTCACAGTCACAAGATAATGTTTTTTTGCTTTACCTCAGGTCAAAATTAGCATTTTCTAAAAACAGGCATTACCTAATGAAAAATAACCTTCTAGAATGATCTAATGAGCCTTGTTTATTTACAACACAATAGCCCATACAAATTCACTTAGGAATCTTCAAAACCCTGACCCAAATTCTCATTTTTATCTGAATATTAATGCGGGTAATGAAATCATACATATAGAAGATAATGAAGCTATTATTAGTTGTTTACGTAAATGAAATAAAAAAAATAAAGAGAAGTCAATCAAGTCAAACAGAAATGAACTCAATTTTGGACAAGGTCAAGTCCAACAAACAATATTAAATTACAATAACAATGTAGTGAAATAACAAATTTAAGACTAAAGGACAAACAAATAAATTAAATATACATAACATATTTGCATACGTATGTGTAATATTTATCAATATGAGTATTAAAATAATACTACATAGTTTATATCAAATGAGTCATCTGAAATTAAACTCATATTTATTTTTTACTCAAAAATCGCATTATTCAATACACTTGTAAACATCTTTGACACACAAGTGACTAAACTAATGCCACTGTAATTATTACAAATTATTGCTAAAAATGGAAAATTGAATATAAAAAAATTTTGGTATAAAAAATATATTGATCGAAGCCATCATCCCATCGCTGTTTGTTCTAATTTAATTCTGAAGTAGTTTTTGTAAATACACCAACCGATGTATCGAAGTCTAATTCTTCGATGTTTTATGTCTATTAGAAAAATTATCATTGATGTCATTAACACAGCTTCCAGCCTTCTCATTTAGAAAATTTTGCAGTTGAATGATTCAGAATACGTACCAAAATCGCCTCCCCAACCCCACCTTAATCTCTTCAGTTGCAACAATATGTTAGGGAAACACTTTAAATACTGTCTTGCTGTTTTTCGTTTTGATCAAACATGTATTTAGAAATATTTTTATTGTACTTTAATTTTACTTTCTTGACATTTTCTTATAGTCTTTCCTATACTGCCAGTAAAACTCAATAAATTATCACTCAGTCATTTTTGGTTACTCTTGACTCTTTCTTATGTGGTTTGTGCTTTTCATCACGTTCTTTACAACAGTTTCTCAAATCTGTGATATATTAATTATTTTAGACAATTATGCTTTTTCTCAAGAAGCGGCTTACATATATTACTTTTGATACTAATAAAATAACGGACAGCTTAGTCATTAGTCAGAAGACCATTTGATATTATTATTATCTGATCACATTATCAAATAATTCTTGTTTTCTAACAAGTAGCTCTCAGTGCATTTAAAAGTGATTCATTCCATCATATTGGAAAGGTTTGATAATTTAGGTCGTTAAAGAATTACGTCCGTGTCAAGTTTTGATAATTTGGGTCGCCTAACGTATTACTTTTAAAAAAAAGTTTTGATAATTGGAATCGTCAAAGTATTATGCTTGAGTAAAGATCTGATGAATGGGGCTGCTAAAGTATTATATTAAAGTTTTGATAATTGGGGTCGTAAAAGTATTACATCTGAGTAAAGATAAATGGGGTCATTAAAGTATTATATTTGTATTAAATTTTGATAATTGTGGACGTTAAAGTATTCCGTTGAGTAACGTTTTGATAATTGTGGTCGCTATAGTATCACATTTGTATAAAGGTTTAATAATTGACGTTTCTAAAGTATTGCCTTAAAGTTTTGATAATTGGGGTCGTTAAAGTATTACATATGTGTAAAGCTACCTATGAGCATAGGGCAAATTCTAAAGATGAATGCCCTGAAAATTCTTCACTAATCATATAGAAAGAAGTCAGACAAAATTCTTCAACAATCGTACACATAGAAGTCAGACAAAATGCTTAATCAATCGTACACAGAGATGTAAGACAAAATTCTTCACCAATCGTACACAGAGAAGTAAGACAAAATTCTTCAACAATCGTACACATAGAAATAAGACAAAAGTTTTCAACAATCTTAAACAGAGAAGTAAGACAAATTCTTCAACAATCGTACACATAGAAGTCAGACAAAAATATACTCTAATTCTTCTAATGGAGGTTAGACAAAATTTCCAGAGGTCCTTCGGGCCAAACAAGAAAATTACACTTAGACCATGTAAACAACTGTCTATAATTTTTATATCAGTGAAACAAACCATTTTCTATCCATTAACATGCAGTTTTGAACAAATTAGATAAACACTACCCATTCGTGCAAAGAATCTTATCCATTGACATTACATCTTTATACATATCTATCTCTTTGAAAGTACAACAGGGAATTATAAATCTTTGTCTGAATTAGAACCATTTATATAGTTAAAATGATTAATATGAATCAAATCACAAGTACTCTCTTTAATATATATATATATATATATATATATATATATATATATATATATATATATATATATATATATATATATATATATATATATATATCCGGTAGAGGGTTGGGGTGGGAGTGGGGGTGAATAAAACAAAAATACTGCTAAAATTAAATTAGCAGAATCTACATGAGGGTCGAAAATGAATAAAACATTTGGCGGACAATTTACGCACATTCAAATATAACTTCAGTCATATATAAAAATCATCTTTAAGAATCATGATTTTGAAGCCATGTTTTCATGTATCTTTAGAATACAAAACTACACTTCCACAATAATGTTTCTTTAATTTAATGTATTTTCTGCAATTGTCCTTGTGTTTAAAACTAAACATGGATATGCCTATGTCCATGTTTTAGAGAAGCAGATATTGTTGGACGTTCACTCGTTACAAGTCTATTACATTCAAATAAAGAATCTCGATTCCATCCTCAAAGATGTTTTATTTTTTCCATCTGAAATAACATTCTTTTGCTGGTACTCCAATGCCTGTTAACGCCACTAATTGCATAAAATTACAGATGATCATGTATTGAGATTGGGACATGATTCTGCTGTGTTGGCGTCTGCAGTTGTTCACGAAGCCCAAAAGCTGTGGAAGAGTACCCTTTGTGTCATCAACATAGTGCGATTTTCACTTATACATTTACATGCTCACCAACACTCTTGTGCTGGCTTATTCTCAGATGAATAGGTTTTCTTTTTTGTAGGGGAGGAGTTTGAGGGAATGTGGGTGGGGTGGGGAATGAGGTACTATATACGTAGCCGAAGAGTTTTTTTTGGATACACAGTAGGAGGAATTGTTCATTTTTCCAATAACATTTTGTTGACTTTACTCAATCACGATTGAAATTTATTTTAGCAACAATAGCTTGCGTTTTCCATATGTCTTTCATCTATGTTGGTGAGATACAGCTTGATATCCTGCTTCGTGCCCATCATGAGCTCAAATCTCAGGATAAAGAAATTCATCCTTTGTCAAGTATAGAGGGCTGGCATCTAGGATGAAAATGAAGAAATGGGAAATGAATGACACGGATTCTGAATTAGCGTTAGCCTAGATTTTTAAAGGGGGACATTTCAGATTTGAGTACAGGACGACGTCTCCGTTATTTATCCTCAGTTTCTTTACAGTTTTGTCACGCTCTAGCTTCAACTTCCTTTTTGAAATTTTAAGTTGCCGCTAAAGATGTGAAACGTTACATAACTGAACGGACAATGCATTCAAACAACTCATTTAATGTTCAATGCGATTTCTCACACACAACACAGTAAATGTAGTTCAATGCGATTTCCCACACACAACACAGTAAATGTAGTTCAATGCGATTTCCCACACACAACACAGTAAATGTAGTTCAATGCGATTTCACACACACAACACAGTTAATGTACCAGATTGTCAATAGTCTAATGAATGTTGTGTCGTTATGATTATGACGTACAACTCTAAATAATGTAAGTTAATACAGAAGTCCTATTGTGTTTGCTTTTTTGTTTGTTTTGCTTGTTGCTGTTGTTTAATTTTCCCGCTATTAAGTTGCACGTTTTCGTTGTTATGTTACATGCTTGCCGATGGGCCGTTTCAACCAATTGCAGTTAAACATTCATATTAGGCCCTTTTTTGTTTTTATAGTGAACTAACAAGAACGTTTGAAGTAGCTGACAGGGATAGATGGCGGAGACGGAAAATAAATATCTCTGTTGATGCATGATCGAATCGGCGTCCTCGTTAGCATTTTAGGTAACGTAATAACACAGTTACACCCGAACAGGAAAGTTTGAAGTCGGGAACAGGTGAACGGGCGATGATTGTGTGTTAAGAGCTATTTTTAAATGACTAAATTGTAACTGCCACTGTTGTCTTATAAATGTTTACTCAGGTCCGCATAATGTAAGCATAAACTGATTATAGATAGAGAATAACACCTAACAAGATTTGGTCACACGCGTACGTTATATTTTTCCAGCACCAAACACTGTGCACAATTTAAAACAAAATTAAAACTTTCTCCTCACATAAAAGTAAAACCTAGTGCTGGTAGAGGTTTTCTTTCGAAATTTTAACAAATACGGTGAATAATAATAATAATAATAATAATAATAATAATAATAATAATAATAATAATAATAATAATAATAATAATGATAATAATGATGATGATGATGATGATGATGATGATGATGATGATGATGATGATGATAATAATAATAATAATAATAATAATAATAATAATAATAATAATAATAATAATAATAATAATAATAATAATAATAATAATACAATGTTTTGCACAACCGAAATATGAGCAGGTCATTTTAGGGAAATAATTTGACAAATTTGAAAAATCATACTTCATAGCTTGTCTTAAACTCGTTTTTCTAGCGGAATTTCTAGTTAAGAAACCCAACAAAACAAACATAAAAACACTTGGACAAACGCGTATATAGTCCACTTAATCACATTATCGAATGGAATTCATACAGATATCATCTAATCCGCCCGAGGTCTTCGTGTCTCTGGGGTTTATTTCGTATAATATGTAATCATAGACCATTTTGACGACGTCGCAAAGGAACTCTGGCACCATATTCACCATATTCACAAAACCCATCCATGTACATTTCTTTTAAAATATTCTCCATATTGAACTATGTTCTTTAAGAAAATTGAAGCTTTCATATTCCTTGTAGGTACATTGGTTATAAATACAGAACAATTCACACAGTTTGATTGTAAATTCTCTTAAAGGATACGGACCTTTTTATCTTCGTAGGATTTGAAGAGATCATTTCCACCTTTGATTTAGTGGCGCATTATGCGATGACAGACCAGAGTCTAAGTATTTTGTAAAGGTACTATAGACAGGTAGATAAGGTATAAAAATAAATGTTCAGCATATTTTACCATAAAGAGTATATTATTATCTGCCTTATTAACTGTCAAGTAGGAATTAATCGCTTCAGTCCGATATTGAGATCATTTTTCCTTATGCTGAGACAATTTTTTTTTACCTTATAATACAGCAGAACTGGAAAGGGCACGACACACGATTACTAATGGTATGAAAAAATGGGAACCAGTTTGTAAATGGATGGACATAAAATACGGAATAAATGGATTTGGGGGCCAGGGTCGGTTAATGATTTGAGTTATATTTTAGGAAAAAGAATCTTTTGAGAGCTTATCCTAGTTGTAAGTGAAAAATACAAACATTGATTTATTGATGGAATTTATGTCCATTAACAGACTTTAGTTTGGAACACTAATTACTACTATTAGCACCTGACTCTTTGGTGCGGAATTGCAAGCACGAGTATAAAACACATGCAGGTCCAGAAAATGCCGCAGCGCATAACCTTTTCCTCTACACAGACGATGACATTCAGGTTTCATCTATACTGATAAATATAGGTTTGAGCATGGTAATGCTGCAAATGGTGATTCGAAACGAAACCTGACGGACATTAGTAAATAAAGAACAAAGGCAGATGACATACTCTGAGGACACATCATAATCCAAGAATCAAATCCCCCCAACAAAATCGTGTACTGAAATTTAGACACTTAAAATCAAAACACAACATGACAAAGGAGATATTCTGCTTGCGTTTTAAAATTCGTAACGAATGTTTGCTGAAAACCTATCGACACAGCCACAATTCTGACTGATTACGAGAGAGAGAGAGAGAGAGAGAGAGAGAGAGAGAGAGAGAGAGAGAGAGAGAGAGAGAGAGAGAGAGAGAGAGAGAGAGAGAGAGAGAGAGAGAGAGAGAGAGACCCAACTTTAGCATAGTTAGACTATTACATTGTTTGCTGCAGTTTTAATCCTGATGTAGGAAGAACTGAACATTAAAACAATTACAGAATAAAGATGCGATTCCTTTTCGATTGGCATATTGAATTCGGAGCGCTGCAAGAACCAATAATGGACTGGTACATTTTATTATATATTTCCTTTTATATATCTGATTAATAAAAAATGGAACACATAAGTTAATTGATCCATTCACTGTTCGATACTGACCTGCCCAATTAAAGCATTCGGATGCGACGAAAATAAATTGTTAATGGATTTATGATTATTATGTAGTGTCGGTCTTTTTCTATTCAAAGTGCACCGGAAAAATATTTAGAGTGGAAAATTAAGCTGCTTTATTGTGGGGAAAGTGTGTTTATATTTTTATGTAGGAATAACTGTTTGATGATACTGTCTAATCTTCTAAAATGTATATCATGAGTTCGGAAAACTTTTATGTCAGAATTTATTGATAGAAAATATGTCCTCTTCCAAAATGTTTGAAAAGGAATCATTCTAAATCACGTCGACCGTATTTAATCGATCTTTGTAATGTTGGCTAACAAGTTGCCAAGATTTAAAGACTGTAAAATAGTAATTTAAAAAAATGGACAAATATTAAAAATAAAATAACGCGCTCGTGCACTGAATGTGTAATACCAGTTCTGAGATTTGAAAATAATGATTATTTTTTTTTATAAATACTGCGAATAATTTTCACTGCACGCTACAAACGAAAAGTTTTATGAATGCCCCACTCTTTGAATTATGTGATTTGTGCAAATAACGTATGTATGCTATGACACATACTGGTTGAATATTATGCCACATCACGTACGAATGGTATAATAAATCACGTACGAATGTTATAACACATCCTGGTTGCGTTCTGAAGTTTAGATACTATTGTTGCTCCATCAATCAAGTCTGAAAAATGAAAGAAGAAAGGGTGAAAGAAAACTTGCTACACTGTCCATATTTTACCAATTTGATTTTAATCTGATCTTGTTTTCACAAAATAATATTATATCTGTCGTAATATTTTACAAATAAATATTGTGAAGTACAAATTCTTCCATCAAAACGAAGGAATCATTTTGTTTTCAGATGACCTATCTGAGATAACGTTAACTGTCAACCCAGATCACAAGTTTACCCTTGAAATATAGCTAACTTTAACAGTTGTTCACATGTTATTAATAAATTGCCCGTGAGATATGTTGACCTATAAACCTCATAGCAAAATTTATGTCATAAAGGATGTTAACGTTCATTAGATATTTGTTTGATCTGTTATTTTTAGACCACTCCTGTGGCATCGGTGGTAAGTGCGTCCGCCTCAGATGCGAATAGTCACGATTTTGAAGACCGGCCGAGTCTCACTAAATACTAATACAACTGGCACTGAAAGCTGCTTCGCTAAGCGCTCAGATTTAAGAAATTATTGGATATGACCGGACGGCCTGATATCAGGATAATGTCATTGGGTGGGACATGATGCTATATGCCTGAGGCATAATGCCTCAGTGCTCGACATCACTCTAAACTGCCACAAAACAGACATGGCAGCAATAGGACTGGAAAATTATTAATGCTGAGTTAAAAATCCAAATCTCTCTCTCTCTCTCTCTCTCTCTCTCTCTCTCTCTCTCTCTCTCTCTCTCTCTCTCTCTCTCTCTCTCTCTCTCTCTCTCTCTCTCTCTCTCTCTCTCTCTCTCTCTCTCTCTCTCTCTCTCTCACACACACACACACACACACAAACACAGCGTTAATTTTTTAATTTGTTCAGGCATCTTTAGATGGATCGCCTTTAAATATCCTTTACTACAACAATTATGAACTTCCCTTCTAAATAACAGAGAAAATGGTTAACTGAAATAAATTATTCTGGGTCTGGTGCATTTTACACCTCATTTAGTGTTATAAAACACTAACTGTGACCTCAATGTAAACGTCATCATCGTCATCGTTGTCATAATCAACATTATCGTCATCATCATCATAAGATAGATAGATAGATAGATAGATAGATAGATAGATAGATAGATAGATAGATAGATAGATAGATAGACAGACAGACAGACAGACAGATAGACAGACAGACAGACAGATAGATAGATAGATAGATAGATAGATAGATAGATAGATAGATAGATAGATAGATAGATAGATAGATAGATAGATAGATAGATAGATAGATAGATAGATAGATAGATAGATAGATAGATAGATAGATAGATAGATAGATAGATAGATAGATAGATAGATAGATAGATAGATAGATAGATAGATAAAGAGAGGGAGGGATGGACGACGGGGAGGGAGGTATTTTATTACGTATGTTTCTTTTGTTCATTAGATTCTTTTTTACTTATTTAGAATTATATAAGTCTTATTCTTTGTTCATCTTTCTTTTTGAATTTCTCGCTATCATCAAGTATTTGAATGTTTAATTCTGTCTCTTTGAGTGTCTCTCTTTTTCACTAACATTTTTTATCTGTTCTGTTTCTTATTCGTAATACTTCCTTCCTTGATTATTTGTCCATTCTTTGAATGTTCATTTGTCTTGCAGGAAAATGCATTCTTATGTAGACATTTCCAAAAACAATCAATCGGATGTTGTACTAAAATTAGGAAATTTTATTTGCTTTTACCTTTCGAAATGTCTATGTTGATTCATAACCCTTTGTAAGCACGTGCTGCGCGCTACGTGATTACATTTTCTATGAATCACTCTCTGGGAAATTGTACTATCTGTTCCCTCTCTATCGTACGCGTGAAAGAGTGCGACTTTACATTAATCCGTTCAATTTACTGTATGCATAAGATCTATGGCTCTTGTTTCTTGGTTGTACAGTCTGGCCTATAAAAATGTAAAATACGAGCTTTTCAGCAAAACTGGAAACTTCAAATTCATGTTCGTGCATTCCATTAAAACGGTATTATACTTTTGATTATATTCAATAATAACTCTCGAACGGATCCAGATCACAAAACGTTTCATGTCTGCGCGAAAGGATGTTATAAATGCTAGAAGATATGTTCACGAATTTTGATTTTAGATCATAATCGATGGCAAACTAAGTTACTATTCGCTAATAGTAACTACATAAAATCTTTAAGTGTGCAACTTCCCTCAGTGATGGCAAGGTTGTGGGGGGGTAGGTGCTAAGCACAGAAGTTTAGCAGGAACTTCAGTTGAATTTATAAAAATCGACGAACAAGGTAGGTGCTCCGTTTCTCATCATAGTGAGCATATTTGGATTTTAGATCTGTATATGTTTATATCATTCTAATTTATTTTTTGCCGTAATTATAAGTGAGCATGATATATTGTTGCTTTCATTATACCTTATCATTAATTTCAATTATATTCTACGTCGTTAAATTTTCTTCAACATATATATATATATATATATATATATATATATATATATATATATATATATATATATATATATATATATATATATATATATATATATATATAATACACCTAAATTGGCACAAAGATTGTTACCTAAACCAAGCGATTAAGATGTCGAAATTCCGTTCTTATCACATTTAATTTAACGGTTTTGATATTTTTGCATCACCTTTGATAATTAATTTCAACTTTGTAAGAATATTTTAAATCCACCAGTAAATTGTCATTTATTTTTATGTAATAACGCATCGATCTAAAAACATATTGGCTAATACTTTTTCAAAACAATTTAATAATTTTATCATGAGAAATAACTGAAAAAATAGTGGCAAGTTGGAAGATTTGTAATATCATTTGTTCTATCCATATTTCCCAGTCCTTCCTCTTTTTTTTCTTTCCTTTTCTTGATTTATACCTTTTTTCTAATGTGTTTATGATCCGCATCAATGCTACAAATCAGAATATGCCTACTTGACCGTGGCAAACGTCGTCTGTATATTAGGATTGACCATTTTTTTTTAACTAGATGAACCATGAAGGGAAACGTTGTGCAAGCTGATTCCGCGAAGCGGATGAAACAAAAATTTGCAACATTTAGGAGTGGTTATGGTCATTGTTGGGATTCATACAGTTATGAGGTTTTCAGTTCAGACTTCATTGAATTTTGAAAACTAAAATGGTCAGTCCTTATAATTAAATTGTACAAATTAAGCGCAGAACAACTGGAATTGTTTCCCACTCCCAGAATTATATTTATTCAAGGTTTTGCTACATGAATCCATTAAAAATTGTGCTCAATATCAGTAATTAATTTATATTAGATAAGAAAAGGCTCTTCTATCCAGCCAATTTCACACAAATTAACAATTACTTACGAAAATCTTATCTACATCCAATGTGCAGAGCAATTAAATCCGTGGTGGATTAATACGCTAATTATTAAAAATGCAATATCATTCCCAATTTAATTCAGGTGCCCATGTTTACAAATATCGAAATTTGGTTTTGGCTCTAAAACAATAAGCGTACAGCTTTTGGTTTTATAAAGTGGATTAGATCTAAGCACGAAGTGATAAAGATGTTTAGTGATAGTAGCTGATGTTGGTCAACATCTGTGAAAGGCAAAGTAAGGAATATTTGCGATTAATGTCAGTAAGCAGAAGAAGAAAAAACGAGGACTGATTGAAATGAAATTGCTGTGTTGAATTCAGACCAATGGAATAAATGTATTTCTGATCAATATCGCCGATGAAAATAGAAAGAATCTTTATCTCCTCTCTTTTCGATCTACACGAACTTTTTCATCTTGCAGGAGGAGGGAACCGCTTGAATTTGTAAACACAATATACAAAAGCATTTAAGGTGCAGTTGGAACTGAATAGAATGTTTTCTTGCAGGAAACTATGCTTAGGGCACAATCACATGCAAAATGCGAATATTGCTATTTTAAATAAAAGCGAGGCGAAGTCCACGTATTCGGTCTCACCTTGATCTTACCATCTGTTTTATTTTTTTTGGTTTTGTTCGAATGGTACTTGGAGGATAATATCAGAATGTAAGGATCCGCACTTATCTCTTGTACTCTGTCTCTACATATTATTCGAATGTGTGATTGTTTTTATCTTTATATTTTGAAAGGCCATTATGTTGAACTGAGCATCGTCATCCAGAATTTCTGTTTTACACTGTATACTGGAGTTCAAACTGCAGATTTTTCACAGACTGCCTTGGTAGTAAATGTAAACAAACACTAGCTTGTAATTTTTTTTTACCCATTATTCTCTTCGAATGTTCAGGAAACAAAGTCAATGCGGATAAAACGGAACATTTATTAGGTTCATACAGGTGTAAACAAGACATCAGATTGGATGACGACACCAAAATGACTGTCTATACAATTTTTTAATTTTTGTGCAGGAAGAAGGTCCATGGGGGTGACACTATGAATTATCGCATTGAGAAGCCTAGTGACGCCACTGGACACTAATTTCCCTAGAATGTTATTTTAATGTTGCTGTTGGAGACAATTGTGCGGAGGAGAATGTGGAGGATTATACGAGGATGAAGACGTTCACCATGTATCATTATGTCTGTTTGTCTGTCTCTCTCTCTCTCTCTCTCTCACTCACTTGTCCGCGAGAAAGCACCTTACATGCATGACCCCCCCTCTCTCTCTCTCTCTCTCTCTCTCTCTCTCTCTCTCTCTCTCTCTCTCTCTCTCTCTCTCTCTCTCTCTCTCTCTCTCTCTCTCTCTCTCTCTCTCTCTCTCTCTCTCTCTCTCTCTCTCTCTCTCTCTCTCTCTCTCTCTCTCTCTCTCTCTCTCTCTCTCTCTCTCTCTCTCTCTCTCTCTCTCTCTCTCTCTCTCTCTCTCTCTCTCTCTCTCTGTGACTTGCCCGCCAGCACGGTCCAGGCAAAAATGTGCATACCAAAGATTATTCCTTTAGGACACTGTATATAAAAAGAAAACATAACACTCCTTTCTCGAAAATGTTTTTTTAATAGTACTGTTGGAGATGTTGGTGAGAGAGAGGTTGAGGAGGAAGATAAATGCAACGATGACGAAAACGATGATGACGTGAGACTCGTATCTATCTGTATATCTGCTTGTCTGTCTCTCTTGCCCGCGAGCAAGTTCCTTGCAAACAGGAGAATACCGGATTTGCAAATTCCGATATTTTATAAGGATATTCGTTCCACTTCTGGGCCCGACCTTTATCTTTGTATTTAAGTGGACCCCAAGAATTAATAAATATCTATGCTTTTGTACTTCATGTTTTTGCTCATAAATACAACTTTGTGTTCGTCTTGTATGTGTAATTTTTTTTACTCAATCTGTTGATGCATATCACTAGCACATGTTGGATATAGTAAGTCACGTGGGTTATGTATGCGCTTTTACCTATTTTAAATCAAATACAAATAGCTTTTTTAAAATAAAACACTAATTTACTTTAACCAAAGTCATACAATCCTTAGTTTTACATAAAGCTCTACATGGTGTCATCAAGAAAATTCCAGACGAAAATAATCAATCTATAAGGTATTTTACAAACTGGTGACCCTGTACTAAATTTGAGTCAAAATTAAAGCGCCGGGTGGAATCGTCGCAATATAGGGGAGTAGGAATTTGTTCATAAATATGAATATCTTCCATTACGACATCACAGAGAGCGACATACAATCCGGATTGTACTGAATCAGAACTTTAGGTTTATTTCGTCCAAACTGTGTACTTACTTGAACAATAATTTTACCCGATGCACTTGTCAGGGCGTATAAATTATGACCTTTTAAAGGAATGTGGATGTGTCAGAAGTGAATACTTGCCACTTAAAAGTATGTAGAATCAAATTATAAAACAACTTGACATTTGACACCCATTGCTGAAACACTCAATCTTGAATTCGTACATGATCTGTTACTTTTATTATAAATGCATTCATTATATTTTTTTCCTTTCTACCTTTACTAGATCGATCCGGTGGGCCTGGTGTTTAGAGCGTCCGCGTCGGGTGAGGAAGGTCGCGGGTTCAAACCCCTTCCGAGTCATACCTAAGACTTATAAAAATGGTATTAACCGCTGTCTCGCTTGGCGCACAGCATTAAGGTTAGTGTTAGGACTGGTCGGTGTGTTATCACGATAATGTGACTGGGTGGGACATGATGCTACATGTCTGCGGCAAAATGTCCCATGGCTATTCATCACTATAAACTGTCACACTGCAGACATCGTAGCGATAGGACCGAAAAACTGTTAAAACTACTTTAAAAATTAAAATCACACCCACACGCACACACACACACACACAAACACACACAATCTTAACTCTTCGTCTTCTTTAATAATAATAATAATAATAATAATAATAATAATAATAATAATAATAATAATAATAATAATAATAATAATAATACACAAATTTGCATAGACGTATAGCTAAGTTCCATATGCTAAAGTCATTACATGTCTATTTTATGCAATTGTAATAAAGCCTCAGGTCATACCTGGCGACAATGTCGTCCAACGCAAGCGTTATTTCAGAATGGTCTTATATTCTTATATTGTGACAACATTACCATGTGATTTTTCTGTAAACAAACAGGTCTTTAACAAGCTATAAAATTATAAATTGGCAACAGGGTTATGTCCACTGTTTATATTATTGCTCTCCGTCAATTTTAAAGTTCATGACTTGTCTGACCATGGAGGAGAACAACCGAGTATTGGCAAATTAATGTGGATAGTCTTCACGCATGCGTTAACCGATCGTGTACGATAGCCCGTTGACTAACGCATGCTCGTTTCTGAGGCATATTTGGATACATTAGATACGAGCTATCAACAGAAGACTTGATTCAACCTGCCATCGTGGTTCACACGTGACTATAATTCTTGAATCGCATTTGCCTTGAACTCAGCCTTAACGTTCAAAGGAGAACTGACTTTTTCAACTCTTGCTATACCTACTTCTCATTGAAGTTTTAGAGATATGCACAATTTCAGTGATTAGAATGAAACACCACTGTCCCTGAAAATGTCTGGAAATACGCCACCTGCTCTCTCTCTCTCTCTCTCTCTCTCTCTCTCTCTCTCTCTCTCTCTCTCTCTCTCTCTCTCTCACACACACACACACACACACACGGTCGTGCAATGTGTTTTGGTTCAAATTCCACCAATCCAAACTGCATACATGATTTTACGAAGCAGTGTGTTAGCAAAACTAATCATAATAAGGTCAAATAAAAGCCATATGTTCTTACTTTGTAAGAGCTTGTGCTCACGTCAGTCCTGGCACGTTAAATAAAAGCTAAATTCGCTTTCGACACTTTCTTAGCTTTAGTCTTCTCAATTAGTCCTCGCAGGGGAGATGAGGATTAGGATTTTATCCCAGATTACCTAATATAAGACTCACCTGTTACAAAGTAAAGTCCGTCGCCTTTTATATATCTGAAAAGTCATATTTACAGATTAGAGTGATTTAATTCTTCGACTTCAAAGGCGCCGCCTACTTTTGTGTCAATTACTTAGCTACCAACATTCTTTTATAGTTACGAGAATGATGAAAATTGGCGTGAATAAAAATGCAAACACATGCACATGCATACGGGGAAGGAGTAAAATTTTATTTCTTTATCCTCTTTGTTTTCTGTCTAAATATGAGCATAATCACAACACAAAATTATAAATGGATGGAAATAAAAATCTGCTTCTATATTGGACATTTTAGA
>JAEAOA010000213.1:1420000-1423973 GCA_016746295.1 Potamilus streckersoni
AATACTTCGCCAAGACTGAATCTGAATTTCAAAATTCAAAGATAATTTCTTAAGGTCTGATTTATTGTTCAAATATTTGTTGCGACAGTCAGAATATATACAATATTTAGAAAATCATTTAGTATGATTTAGTAGAAACAAAATTATATTCAAACAAAGAGCTTGATTTATTCTACTAAAAATTAACATTATTGTTCTCAAATATAAAAGGGTTTAATCGATCTCTTCTCGAAATTAAAAAAATGCGCCCATCATTATCAAGTATTTTGAATTATGTAAAAAAAAATTCTTCCAATATTTGTGGTATTTTACGAACAGAATTTTGTATTAAACATGTGACCAGGTTTTAAAAATAAAACATAATTAAACACTTTATCTGAATCTATACATTAAAACATTCGATTCCATGTATGTTCCATCAGCAATAATATCAAAAACTCAATCCCTCACACTGCTGCAATATATGCAATACACAAACGCTGTACCTTGTTACAAATAGCTTTTTATAAACAAGTATTTGATTTGTAACTTTTTATATCCAGTCTGATATTTCCAAATTAGAGGAACTTTCTGTATTTCTGACATGCACATTATGAATGTTTCTTGATATCCATGCATATTTTAATTCATCCAAAAATTCGAAGAATAATGCTCAATTGTTGGTAAGCTTTCTCTTACTATGCTGGTTATTGATTGTATCGTCAGGGAAGAAATGTTGAGAATCTCAGCATAAACGATTAATTGAACTGAAGATTATGATGTTATATTAATATCACCAATGGATGGTATAAATCTGTTGTTTCAATATTTTCCTTAATTTAATTGTATTCTATTTATTCATAATATGTTCTTGAATGAAATAAGACTGGTATACATTAAACCTTCAAAAATATATTCAGATAACGGTCAATATACTGACGACCCAACCAAAATTTTACAACTGAATTATGACTATAGCGGCAAACAAATGATTAATCATGTCTGAATTGTATTATAACATACATCAAAACATTACATCCCCCTCGTCCCCCGCGATTTTACCATTTCAGTCAGTAAATCAAGCTGGTTTGAAGTTATCAAATATTTTATCATTACCCAAGCCAATAAAATTTCATCGACCTTGGTCAGTTTAGGTGTCCCGATTTAGACAAGGGTTAAAAGTCGTTGACGAGTGCTATCTTTGACCACCAAAATAACAACAAAATCTTGCATAACGCGTCCGTGCACGTGCCACCATTCCCACGACCACCACACGTGGATACAACAACCTGAACCCTATATATAATGTGCCTTTTCTAAATCCATCCATATTCTCCTTCGGATCTTCAGAAGTGCTCAACTATGCAGGTCGTGTGCGTTTGTCTTTGCCTTTTAACGGTTACCTTCGGGCAACATCACAACTTGGAGGAGCTGGCTCAGGGTCTTGGCGCAACCACCTTTGTTGAATTGGCGACAGAGGCAGGGATGGCTGATATTCTAACAATGGGAGGTAAGGGTTAACAAATATACTTCTCATATAATGTTTACAAATTTCGTGATGTAGCAATAAGATATATTATAAATTAGAAACAAGTTCTGAAGATAATTTAATAAAACTTGTGTCATATGATTTCGAGCTCTTTGCCAAATAACAAAAAGATTCCGATGCACCATAAGCGACAGCTGTGGGATTGTCCCTTCATGGATATATTTAAGAGAAAAGTTAACAGAACAATTCTTTAGTCGCATAATTTTGTTGTCTTGTGCTCTGCCACTCTTATTTCATTGGCAAAAATGCGAAATTTGTTTTTCGTTCCGGTGGCAACTGCCAGTAAACGTTGACAACATTTTGTCAGATTTTCTCGCGGTGTGAATGTGCTTAATGATGCGAAGGGCCAGCTTCAGCAAAACACTTTGAAACTTGCTTATTCACAAATACAAATATTCTAAGCACGGATCACTGCAACGACTATTTTACATTCGTGCTTGTTAGATTGCCAGGAATTGTGTAGTACAAAACTTGAATAAACTGATAAATAAGCACTTTTCTACTGCGCGTATGTGTTAACACAACTACATCTATACTAGCTTCTCTATCATACTTTCGATGTTAAACTTCCTTTTTAGGTTAATTGCCTCCAACATTTTCAGCCAATATACCATGCTCACTTAGTTGGTTAGTTGGCATTTCATATTAAGGAAAGCAGCTCATGAAATCCAATAGATAAAGCAAGAAAAGAGCACCGATATATTTTTCGATCCGCCAAGGATTAGATAGGGTTATCATATCGGAACCTTCGCCTGCGAAATTTACTCTGAATCACTGCAGCTTGATTGGTGAGTACAGAAACTAACATGAAGAAATTTGTAAATGCAGCATATACCAGATTGCCATTAATTGTATATGGAACTGCAACTATGCAGTTACAGCAATTATGTTGTAATACTCATATACTACGAACTTTCTGTCACATAGGTCCGTTCACAATATTTTGCCCCACCAATGAGGCTTTTGAAAATCTTCCTGGAGATGTCATGGAAAGAATGAAGACAGACAGACAAATGTTGATGAATATAATGAAGTACCATCTAACCAGCAGCATGATGATGTCGTCTCACTTCACAAACGAGATGATGGCTGACAGTATGATGATGATGGATGGCATGCCTGTTGGCATCCGTATCAATATGTACATGGATGGAATGGTAAGGAATTTTCCATATATTTCAATGGGTCATTTGTTTGCATTTCTTCACGGATTAGTTTGGTCCTCATGGAGTTTCGAAGTAACCTTTTATTGGCGTATATCTTCAGAATTATTAACCATGAACTTTAAAAGCGTACAGTTGGCTGTCATAGGTTATTTTATATTGCTGCAAAATGCATTATGAAAGCAAATGCAGCATTAATATGCAATAGTTTGTCAGGTTTTGCGTAATGCAGTTACGTACAAACCAAATATAAGACAGTTTGGATGGAGCTAAGAAGGACCGAACTATATCATTGTAATAAAATTATGTTAGTTTCATTATATGCAATGATGCAGTTATTGAGGCAAGTTTAAGAAAATGAAATGGAATGATAACAATTTCATAATGTAAAGTACAGTACTACGTTTTTTCAAAGTACGTTTGCGCTCTAAATGTAACACGTACATGTGAATGCATAACTGTACAAAATAACACAATTTTTCCATTCTCTTTTGTAAATTATAAATGGAATGATGTCGTTTTCTCGAAGAGTCCACTAAGTCATTAATGTGTAAAGGAGACGGTAAGGAATGGTTACCACGTACCAAAATGCGTTCTTAAACTAATCCAAATGTGTAAAGTCTAAGCTAATCTCCAGCCATTGCTATTTGTTTCTTGAAACATCGTCGTGGAAAAATCTGTTATTGTCTTTATCTCACATTCAAAAGAATTGTAACAAGGCAAAACAAAATCAAATAAATAAATAAATCAAAGAGAAAAAAGAAAAAATGTATATATATGAAGTAATATGTCTGATCAATAAAACGGCACTTGAGCTCAAAATACAGTCAAGCCCTTCACTATTAATTATGAAATTACTAGAAAAGGAAAGTAGTCTTAGTTGGCGTTCGGCTGGCTGTTTGTCATAGAGTACGGATCCAGTGATTAGAAGTTAAATCTTTAACCCTTTTCACACGTGATTGACTACCTATCAATTTTGATAGAAAGGTGAGTGTCGGGTGGTAAATTAGTCTAAAAGTCCGACACAATCAGGTCACCAGTAGGGTGTTGCATACAGGTGTTGCATACGGTAAGTGAATAATCTACATGTATCTGTTTAAGAAAACTCGTATGACCAATACACAAATGGTACATACTTTATCGTAATCTAACCGCAGGTAAAAACGCGTATTTCAAAGTTATCTTTGACTTTAAACAGCCATCATGCCATTTATTGCAGCTTATGACCGCTGATGGAAGTCATATAATTAAAGCAGATCAGATGGTATAATGGATAACACAT
>JAEAOA010000213.1:1424073-1426573 GCA_016746295.1 Potamilus streckersoni
CCCCCCCAAACCCCAAACACACACAAAAAAACCACAATCTTAACTCTTCGTTTTCCCTTTAATTATAATAAAAATATATAATAATAATAATAATAATAAAAATAAAATAAAATAATAATAAAATAATACCAAATTTGCGTAGACGTATAGCTAAGTTCCATATGCTAAAGTCATTACTTGTCTATTTTATGCAATTGTAATAAAGCCTCAGGTCATACCTGGCGACAATGTCGTCCAACGCAAGCGTTATTTCAGAATGGTCTTTTATTCTTATATTGTGACAACATTACCATATGATTTTTCTGTAACCAAACAGGTCTTTAACAAGCTATAAAATTATAAATTGGCAACAGGGTTATGTCCACTGTTTATATTATTGCTCTCCGTCAATTTTAAAGTTCATGACATGTCTGACCATGGAGGAGAACAACCGAGTATTGGCAAATTAATGTGGATAGTCTTCACGCATGCGTTAACCGATCGTGTACGATAGCCCGTTGACTAACGTATGCTCGTTTCTGAGGCCTATTTGGATACATTAGATACGAGTTATCAACAAAAGACTTGATTCAACCTGCCTTCGTGGTTCACACGTGACTATAATTCTTGAATCGCATTTGCCTTGAACTCAGCCTTAACGTTCAAAGGAGAACTGACTTTTTCAACTCTTGCTATACCTACTTCTCATTGAAGTTTTAGAGATATCATAAGTAAGGGAGATTATGCACAATTTCAGTGATTAGAATGAAACACCACTGTCCCTGAAAATGTCTGGAAATACGCCACCTGCTCTCTCTCTCTCTCTCTCTCTCTCTCTCTCTCTCTCTCTCTCTCTCTCTCTCTCTCTCTCTCTCTCTCTCACACACACACACACACACATGTCGTGCAATGTGTTTTGGTTCAAATTCCACCAATCCAAACTGCATACATGATTTTACGAAGCAGTGTGTTAGCAAAACTAATCATAATAAGGTCAAATAAAAGCCATATGTTCTTACTTTGTAAGAGCTTGTGCTCACGTCAGTCCTGGCACGTTCAATAAAAGCTAAATTCGCTTTCGACACTTTCTTAGCTTTAGTCTTCTCAATTAGTCCTCGCAGGGGAGATGAGGATTAGGATTTTATCCCAGATTACCTAATATAAGACTCACCTGTTACAAAGTAAAGTCCGTCGCCTTTTATATATCTGAAAAGTCATATTTACAGATTCGAGTGATTTAATTCTTCGACTTCAAAGGCGCCGCCTACTTTTGTGTCAATTACTTAGCTACTAACATTCTTTTATAGTTACGAGAATGATGAAAATTGGCGTGAATAAAAATGCAAACACATGCACATGCATACGGGGAAGGAGTAAAATTTTATTTCTTTATCCTCTTTGTTTTCTGTCTAAATATGAGCATAATCACAACACAAAATTATAAATGGATGGAAATAAAAATCTGCTTCTATATTGGATATTTTAGAAAGGATTATAATTTTCTCATGAAACTACCAGCGATTAATACCATGAACACCGTCGTTATACATTAAACATATCAATAGGATTTAATCAGGCCAGCAACACTTTTTCTATAAAAAAAAATAATTTGCAAAATGTAGTTACATGCATTCTGTTAGTTTTAATTAGCGTTTAGCTTTTAGGTGTCTCAAACTGCCGAACAATTTGCATTTTGTTTACCGGTTTATATCTAGAGGTTTGCCTGTTATGTAGAAGGCGTTCATATCTTGATGTTTACGTGTCGTGTAGAAGGCGTTCATATCTAGACGTTTACGTGTCGTGTAGAAGGCGTTCATATCTAGACGTTTACGTGTCGTGTAGAAGGCGTTCATATCTAGACGTTTACGTGTCGTGTAGAAGGCGTTCATATCTAGACGTTTACGTGTCGTGTAGAAGGCGTTCATATCTATATGTTTACGAGTCGTGTAGAGGGCGTTCATATCTAGACGTTTACGTGTCGTGTAGAAGGCGTTCACATCTAGAGCTTTACGTGTCGTTAGAGAGGCGTCACATCTAGACGTTTACGTGTCGTGTAGAAGGCGTTCATCTCTAGACGTTTACGTGTCGTGTAGAAGGCTTTCATCTCTAGACGTTTACGTGTCGTGTAGAAGGCTTTCATATCTAGACGTTTACGTGTCGTGTAGAAGGCGTTCGTATCTAGACGTTTACGTGTCGTGTAGAAGGCGTTCACATCTAGTCGTTTACGTGTCGTCTAGAAGGCGTTCATCTCTAGACGTTTACGTGTCGTTTAGAAGGCATTCATATTTAGACGTTTACGTGTCGTGTAGAAGGCGTTCACATCTAGACGTTTACGTGTCGTGTAGAAGGCGTTCATCTCTAGACGTTTACGTGTCGTGTAGAAGGCGTTCATATCTAGACGTTTACGTGTCGTGTAGAAGGCGTTCATCTCTAGACGTTTACGTGTCGTGTAGAAGGCGTTCATCCGCGCTAAAACATTTTATTAGCAATTCAATCCAGATACAGTATATAGATATGTTAT
>JAEAOA010000213.1:1431573-1459073 GCA_016746295.1 Potamilus streckersoni
ACATACATCAAAACATTACATCCCCCTCGTCCCCCGCGATTTTACCATTTCAGTCAGTAAATCAAGCTGGTTTGAAGTTATCAAATATTTTATCATTACCCAAGCCAATAAAATTTCATCAACCTTGGTCAGTTTAGGTGTCCCGATTTAGACAAGGGTTAAAAGTCGTTGACGAGTGCTATCTTTGACCACCAAAATAACAACAAAATCTTGCATAACGCGTCCGTGCACGTGCCACCATTCCCACGACCACCACACGTGGATACAACAGCCTGAACCCTATATATAATGTGCCTTTTCTAAATCCATCCATATTCTCCTTCGGATCTTCAGAAGTGCTCAACTATGCAGGTCGTGTGCGTTTGTCTTTGCCTTTTAACTGTTACCTTCGGGCAACAGCACAACTTGGAGGAGCTGGCTCAAGGTCTTGGCGCAACCACCTTTGTTGAATTGGCGACAGAGGCAGGGATGGCTGATATTCTAACAATGGGAGGTAAGGGTTAACAAATATACTTCTCATATAATGTTTACAAATTTCTTGATGTAGCAATAAGATATGTTATAAATTAGAAACAAGTTCTGAAGATAATTTAAGAAAACTTGTGTCATATGATTTCGAGCTCTTTGCCAAATAACAAAAAGATTCCGATGCACCATAAGCGACAGCTGTGGGATTGTCCCTTCATGGATATATTTAAGAGAAAAGTTAACAGAACAATTCTTTAGTCGCATAATTTTTGGTGTCTTGTGCTCTGCCACTCTTATTTCATTGGCAAAAATGCAAAATTTGTTTTTCGTTCCGGTGGCAACTGCCAGTAAACGTTGACAATATTTTGTCAGATTTTCTCGCGGTGTGAATGTGCTTAATGATGCGAAGGGCCAGCTTCAGCAAAACACTTTGAAACTTGCTTATTCACAAATACAAATATTCTAAGCACGGATCACTGCAACGACTATTTTACATTCGTGCTTGTTAGATTGCCAGGAATTGTGTAGTACAAAACTTGAATAAACTGATAAATAAGCACTTTTCTACTGCGCGTATGTGTTAACACAACTACATCTATACTAGCTTCTCTATCATACTTTCGATGTTAAACTTCCTTTTTAGGTTAATTGCCTCCAACATTTTCAGCCAATATACCATGCTCACTTAGTTGGTTAATTGGCATTTCATATTAAGGAAAGCAGCTCATGAAATCCAATAGATAAAGCAAGAAAAGAGCACCGATATATTTTTCGATCCGCCAAGGATTAGATAGGGTTATCATATCGGAACCTTCGCCTGCGAAATTTACTCTGAATCACTGCAGCTTGATTGGTGAGTACAGAAACTAACATGAAGAAATTTGTAAATGCAGCATATACCAGATTGCCATTAATTGTATATGGAGCTGCATCTATGCAGTTACAGCAAAAATATTGTAATACTCATATAATACGAACTTTCTGTCACATAGGTCCGTTCACAATATTTTGCCCCACCAATGAGGCTTTTGAAAATCTTCCTGGAGATGTCATGGAAAGAATGAAGACAGACAGACAAATGTTGATGAATATAATGAAGTACCATCTAACCAGCAGCATGATGATGTCGTCTCACTTCACAAACGAGATGATGGCTGACAGTATGATGATGATGGACGGCATGCCTGTTGGCATCCGTATCAATATGTACATGGATGGAATGGTAAGGAATTTTCCATATATTTCAATGGGTCATTTGTTTGCATTTCTTCACGGATTAGTTTGGTCATCATGGAGTTTCGAAGAAACCTTTTATTGGCGTATATCTTCAGAATTATTAACCATGAACTTTAAAAGCGTACAGTTGGCTGTCATAGGTTATTTTATATTGCTGCAAAATGCATTATGAAACCAAATGCAGCATTAATATGCAATAGTTTGTCAGGTTTTGCGTAATGCAGTTACGTACAAACCAAATATAAGACAGTTTGGATGGAGCTAAGAAGGACCGAACTATATCATTGTAATAAAATTATGTTAGTTTCATTATATGCAATGATGCAGTTATTGAGGCAAGTTTAAGAAAATGAAATGGAATGATAACAATTTCATAATGTAAAGTACAGTACTACGTTTTTTCAAAGTACGTTTGCGCTCTAAATGTAACACGTACATGTGAATGCATAACTGTACAAAATAACACAATTTTTCCATTCTCTTTTGTAAATTATAAATGGAATGATGTCGTTTTCTCGAAGAGTCCACTAAGTCATTAATGTGTAAAGGAGACGGTAAGGAATGGTTACCACGTACCAAAATGCGTTCTTAAACTAATCCAAATGTGTAAAGTCTAAGCTAATCTCCAGTCATTGCTATTTGTTTCTTGAAACATCGTCGTGGAAAAATCTGTTATTGTCTTTATCTCACATTCAAAAGAATTGTAACAAGGCAAAACAAAATCAAATAAATAAATAAATCAAAGAGAAAAAAGAGAAAATGTATATATATGAAGTAACATGTCTGATCAATAAAACGGCACTTGAGCTCAAAATATAGTCAAGCCCTTCACTATTCACCCCAAATTATGAAATTACTAGAAAAGGAAAGTAGTCTTAGTTGGCGTTCGACTGGTTGTTTGTCATTGAGTACGAATCCAGTGATTAGAAGTTAAATCTTTAACCCTCTTCACACGTGATTGATCACCTATCAATTTTGATAGAAAGGTGAGCGTCGGGTGGCAAATTAGCCTAAAAGTCCGGCACAATCAGGTCACCAGTAGGGTGTTGCATACAGGTGTTGCATACGGTAAGTGAATAATCTACATGTATCTGTTTAAGAAAACTCGTATGACCAATACACAAATGGTACATACTTTATCGTAATCTAATCGCAGGTAAAAACGCGTATTTCAAAGTTATCTTTGACTTTAAACAGCCATCATGCCATTTATTGCAGCTTATGACCGCTGATGGAAGTCATATAATTAAAGCAGATCAGATGGCTAGTAATGGCATCATCCACATGGTGGATCGAGTCCTCTTCCCCATGCCAATGAAAAGCATTCCAGAAGAATTCATGGAACCGGAATTCAGCTACTTCATGACAGCAATCAAAACAGCAGGTTGTGCATCATCTCTAACAGGTAAAATAATAAAAGATCAATAATTTATAACGAAACTGATCAATCGTTACATTTTATCTAACATATATAATTTTGAATCCTCAGGGTATATGATGCATGTTGACTTGCATGAAATCTTGGCAAAACAGTTATGGGAAGAAGAAATGACATGCTATGCAGACTCTTTGTCGAAGAGTTAGACTTGGATACAGCCAATAGTTAGTAATAAATGCAGGAGATATTACACATACCACCCATGGAATTACGGCCATTCAGCTAGCAAAAGATGTAATTTATACTTAATTTACTGATCGCAATAAATTATATTTTATTGTTGTTTATTTTGAGAACCTTAAATCAATAAATCATCAATTCAGTTTATACAGTCGTCATCAAAATTAGCAATGAAAGAACTGAAAGATATCTTTTTACGAATGACATTCTCAAGAAGTCTGTGTTGTAACTGTTTTAGATAGATCTTGCTCCATATTTAATAGCCACTACCTCAATTATATATATATATATATATATATATATATATATATATATATATATATATATATATATATATATATATATATATATATATATATATATATATATATATATATATATTGTGACACCTTGAAAATTTTTTGTTGTGTATTGCTATATGTCTATTCCTATCTTACGATCTCCTGCTTTATAACTTTAAAAGGGACCTTTCAAACTTTAATAGAGCATCGTTTATAGCTAGCGAAGAAGAGTAGATATTAATCCACTTTCAGCGAGATATCAGTCTAACGCGATTATAAAAACCAGTTTAGTTATGTATTGTGTTACATTTAATTGCCTTGTGATAAGTTCAATAGAACATTTTTATTAAATATAGGTGGACCATTCACCATCTTTGCTCCAACAAATGAAGCTTTCATGAAACTTCCTCCAGGTGAAATTCAAAAACTCATGGCAAATAAGACCGCTTTAACAGGTAGTGTATGAATAATAACTATGCAAGTCTACATAAGTATTCTAACTCACCAACATTCTTCTTATGCATATAAAATTCGTCATTTACCTGTCTTTGATTTATTAAAGTAATCCTGTCTGTAAAGCAAATTTTGATCCTATATTTTATTGACTTAACTTTATTAATATTTTAGGGTTTTTTCAAATTAAATTACAGAACTGTTTTCTTTTGCCTTGTATCTTGTATGAGAAAATAAAATTTTTACCCTTGTTTGCAAAGTTTCACAGTTCTTCGCACAAAAATATTTACTTTCATTGAAATTGTCTTATACCGGAAGATTTAAGAAATTTTACAATGATGCTTTTCCAGCCTATCAAGCATCTTTTTTATCATGAAGACTACCAGGACATTTCAACATTGTTTATAAGAGTCTCTAATAAGAAGCCTTATCGCATGTCATCATTACCTGCCATATTTTCAAAGATTTTATTTTCTACGGCGTTATAAAACAAACAATTGTGCTGAGGTGTCTTTAATCCCAACTACTATGTTACTACTGGCAATAACACTACCACCAATACCACGACTGCTGTTGTTACTACAACACTATAATTTATCTTATGTCAGAAAGCATATTTGCGATATAAATGTACAAAATTTGCTAAATTATTCTTCCTTTGTAACAGCAATTATATAGAACGAAATATAACACTTAGAAAGAAATATCCTTCCTGATGAAAACGGATGAGTATAAACTCTAAGCGAAGGAAAGGATGATCGTAAATGCTATTTATTTCTCATGTTGTTCATGGTTTAGATGTTCTCACTTATCACATGGTCGAGGGAACGTTCTGGAGTGCATCCTTCCACAACGGAATGCCCATTCATACCTTTGAGGGAGAGAATCTGATGATCATGACCGATGGAAGTAAGAACTCTTTGTCATTGAGCTTTAGTTAAAGGAAAGAGATTACTTATTTTCCTACTAATTTCTACCCTACAAAGGTACATACATACATACATACATACATACATACATACATACATACATACATACATACATACATACATACATACATACATACATACATACATACATACATACATACATACATACATACATACATACATACATACATAAGTAACGAAAATTATAAAGTGCTAGATAAAAGTCTATGATTCTCATCTAAATTCTAAAGAATGCCAAGCTACCTTGAAAATAATTGATATGGTTTGCACTATAGACTTTAGGTCTACACTGAATTTAGATGTATAATTCAGCACTTAGAGTTGGTAAAAGTTTGTTCAATTTAATATTGAAAAATATAATATTTTACGGAAGGACTTGAGACATTAAAAATATTTGTTTTGTTTAGGTCAGGTACATTCATTTCATCAGGTTCCAGTTTTGCCAACATGAAGCTAATTATGGACTAGATATTCAACTGGTCAATTTTAGGTCATAATTATATTTCAACCAATCAAACAACAGATTATACAATTAAGTTTAAATCTTGACTTCAGTTTCATTGATGTGACCCACGCCTTGATAGTATTAATGCAATAAATCGATATTTTAGATTTAAACACAAGTTTAAACAAATTGATTTAGCAATTTTAAGTCCCAGTTTTATTTGATCATCATCTCTTAAATATAGATTTACTAAAAAGCAAAACAATTTGAGTTGGCAAAATTAAGTCTGAATTCTGTTAGAGGATTATGTATTTAATGTAGGTTTAGGTATGTAAACATGTTTGTAATATTATGTATTGGCATCTATCCTGACCAAAATTTTAATACATATCTAACTCACGAAATGTTTTGTATTTTGTAGTGAAAGTCATGGTAAATAATGCTGAAGTCATGATTGCTGACGTTGCCTGTACCAACGGTGTAATCCACGTTATCGACAACGTGTTAATGCCACACATGATGTACCGTACACCATACAAAAAATAGTTTTTGTACCTTCTCCTTCTGCTATTTTAATTTTGTAGATGATATTTTCATGTAAATAAATTTTATTAAATAGTTATTTCTTCTTTATTATTAACTTCCAAATACTAGCGGATAAAAGACAGCTGACTTTTATAATTTCTCAAATGGTATGAGACGATGGAAAGAAACAAAATGATGAATAATTATGTTCTCTCTCTCTCTCTCTCTCTCTCTCTCTCTCTCTCTCTCTCTCTCTCTCTCTCTCTCTCTCTCTCTCTCTCTCTCTCTCTCTCTCTCTCTCTGGCAGACGTATTGTTTCTCCGTAACAAATCGTTTTACACCTACAGCAAACTACTGGCAGAAAAGTATTACACTAAACATTACATCGTAACACTATAGCGCGCAATGCTTGATAATGAATATGGCAGTGCACTTCAATGAACAATGTAGTACACCGCGGTGAACAATAGTGTACATTATAGTGAACAACGCGGTGCACTACAATGAACATAGGTGTACACTGTTGTGAACACTACAGTGCCTTTTAGTGAACAAAGTGGTGTACTACAATGAACAGTCTTGTACACTGTAGTGAACAATACAGAGCTTTATAGTGACCAAGGCGGAGCAATGTAATGCACATTTTGTGCATTATGGTGAGCAATGTATTACCCTAAGGTTACACATCTAGTGTGCTACAGTGACAACTATTGTTTGAGTACCTATACTGAAGAAAGTGTGCACTGCAGTGAATAATATGATCGCTGTAGGCGAAAAGGCGGTGTACATTTGAAAACAGGTTAAGACGCTAAACTAATAACAGAATTTACATTCATAGGACTGCACAGTAATCGTTAATGAATGGAATACCATTACTGTTACCGTGTTCTATATCCAGTGTCATACATTTATACATACACACCTACATTTTGTCTATGGTTGGTGGTTCTTTAACATTTGGAGTGACCCAGGGCTGGCCTTAGGCCAATTGGACCGAATTGGTCCCATCAGGCCCTACGCTAACAAGGCTCCGCGCATAACAATGATAAAATCTCTAGCTATAGAGAGAAAATAATTTAAAGCAATGGAAGAAAATTGTAAGTTTAGTATCATATAAAATGAGCCTAAAAGTTTATTTCCTAATTCTCTGTTCACAGAGGGTCCCCGCACGTAAATCCAGGAGGCTCCTCTAAAATGATCCAAATCGGACCCCGTTCCTGGAATGATCAAATAGTATGCCTTCTAGTTTCGTGCCTGGTCTGATATATTCAGCTTATTAAAAAAAATTTCATAAGATAATCATTTGCATAAATATACTTTATTTCGAATTCCTAACCTTCTGGGTAATTTCCTATTAAGGCATTTCATTAGTATATGTTGCCAGATTGACAAAACCATTAATTCAGACTTAATATATATTGTTTGGATTATTAGCTTCTATTGGAGTCATGTCTTTTGACCTGTGATATGAATTTTTATTTCCATCTAATTATACAGACAATGCATCCGTCAGTTGGCTTCGTTTTTGTACACTATTTTCACATTTTTTTGTTTAGTATTCTATTTATCCTTCTATTATTAGTAGCTGTCTACGAAAGTAAACGAATATTCTATATTGACTACCACAAATATTCCATTAACCTTACGTTTGCAAAATTTGATCCTTCTCTACCATCTTATCTCTCTCTTTTTAATGTCTGACTGAGGCATTATTCAATGCATTATTCAATGCTTTACATGAGGGGAAATAAAGTTCATGGAGAGAGAGAGAGAGAGAGAGAGAGAGAGAGAGAGAGAGAGAGAGAGAGAGAGAGAGAGAGAGAGAGAGAGAGAAGAGAGACTTAAGTGCAGGAAGGATAAATATTTATATGAGACGTATCTGCAATATATCGGTTATTGATTTTCGTGTACAAATAGCAATGTTTCACAGATGTTCACATAAAGCAGGTAGAGAAGTGTATGCCAATGGGTACTTTTTATACCGACTTTTTTAAAAAGTGCAGCATTCATTAAGAGTACGGGTCATACATAATTACTCATACACCACGAAATGCTTTAGTACATAGAAATTGAATTTTAAGGAATATAATATAGACAGTCTCCTTGCAAGGTGTCGACCATTAAGCTAATTTCTAAAAAAATAATACAAGTTAATATCAAGATTTTATTTTGAAGAAGATAAACAAAAAAAAACCTAATTACCTATAATATAAAAATGTCTGGTGAGACACGTCTACCATCACCACAGTATTCATTAAGAGTACGGATCAAAGACACTTATACACCGCGAAATGCTTTAGTACATATAATTTGAAAATGCAGTGCTTCATAGAGACCAATGCAGAACCAAACACACATACAGACACAGACACACACACATGCGTTAATGTGTCTCGATATGGGACAATACCAAGACAAATAAGGAAACAACATCGTCCACAGAATGCTCTACCACCTCCCATCCACGGTTTTTATCTTCTCAGTGTGTTGGTTTGTAGTGTAATCGACAAATAAAAGATATTGGGATGGACAGTGAATAATTACCTTTACTGGTTAGTCTCTCCGACCCCACCCACCCCTCTCTCTCTCTCTCTCTCTCTCTCTCTCTCTCTCTCTCTCTCTCTCTCTCTCTCTCTCTCTCTCTCTCTCTCTCTCTCTCTCTCTCTGGCAGACGTATTGTTGCTCCGTAACAAATCGTTTTACACCTACAGCAAACTACTGGCAGAAAAGTATTACACTAAACATTACATCGTAACACTATAGCGCGCAATGCTTGATAGTGAATATGGCAGTGCACTTCAATGAACAATGTAGTACACCGCGGTGAACAATAGTATACTTTATAGTGAACAACGCGGTGCACTACAATGAACATAGGTGTACACTGTTGTGAACACTACAGTGCCTTTTAGTGAACAAAGTGGTGTACTACAATGAACAGTCTTGTACACTGTAGTGAACAATACAGAGCTTTATAGTGACCAAGGCGGAGCAATGTAATGCACATTTTGTGCATTATGGTGAGCAATGTATTACCCTAAGGTTACACATCTAGTGTGCTACAGTGACAACTATTGTTTGAGTACCTATACTGAAGAAAGTGTGCACTGCAGTGAATAATATGATCGCTGTAGGCGAAAAGGCGGTGTACATTTGAAAGCAGGTTAAGACGCTAAACTAATAACAGAATTTACATTCATAGGACTGCACAGTAATCGTTAATGAATGGAATACCATTACTGTTACCGTGTTCTATACCCAGTGTCATACATTTATACATACACACCTACATTATGTCTATGGTTGGTGGTTCTTTAACATTTGGAGTGACCCAGGGCTGGCCTTAGGCCAATTGGACCGAATTGGTCCCATCAGGCCCTACGCTAACAAGGCTCCGCGCATAACAATGATAAAATCTCTAGCTATAGAGAGAAAATAATTTAAAGCAATGGAAGAAAATTGTAAGTTTAGTATCATATAAAATGAGCCTAAAAGTTTATTTCCTAATTCTCTGTTCACAGAGGGTCCCCGCACGTAAACCCAGGAGGCTCCTCTAAAATGATCCAAATCGGACCCCGTTCCTGGAATGATCAAATAGTATGCCTTCTAGTTTCGTGCCTGGTATGATATATTCAGCTTATTAAAAAAAAATTCATAAGATAATCATTTGCATAAATATACTTTATTTCGAATTCCTAACCTTCTGGGTAATTTCCTATTAAGGCATTTCATTAGTATATGTTGCCAGATTGACAAAACCATTAATTCAGACTTAATATATATTGTTTGGATTATTAGCTTCTATTGGAGTCATGTCTTTTGACCTGTGATATGAATTTTTATTTCCATCTAATTATACAGACAATGCATCCGTCAGTTGGCTTCGTTTTTTGTACACTATTTTCACATTTTTTTGTTTAGTATTCTATTTACCCTTCTATTATTAGTAGCTGTCTACGAAAGTAAACGAATATTCTATATTGACTACCACAAATATTCCATTAACCTTACGTTTGCAAAATTTGATCCTTCTTTACCATCTTATCTCTCTCTTTTTAATGTCTGACTGAGGCATTATTCAATGCATTATTCAATGCTTTACATGAGGGGAAAAAAAGTTCATGGAGAGAGAGAGAGAGAGAGAGAGAGAGAGAGAGAGAGAGAGAGAGAGAGAGAGAGAGAGAGAGAGAGAGAGAGAGAGACTTAAGTGCAGGAAGGATAAATATTTATATGACACGTATCTGCAATATATCGGTTATTGATTTTCGTGTACAAATAGCAATGTTTCACAGATGTTCACATAAAGCAGGTAGAGAAGTGTATGCCAATGGGTACTTTTTATACCGACTTTTTTAAAAAGTGCAGCATTCATTAAGAGTACGGGTCATACATAATTACTCATACACCACGAAATGCTTTAGTACATAGAAATTGAATTTTAAGGAATATAATATAGACAGTCTCCTTGCAAGGTGTCGACCATTAAGCTAATTTCTAAAAAATAATACAAGTTAATATCAAGATTTTATTTTGAAGAAGATGAACAAAAAAACCCTAATTACCTATAATATAAAAATGTCTGGTGAGACACGTCTACCATCACCACAGTATTCATTAAGAGTACGGATCAAAGACACTTATACACCGCGAAATACTTTAGTACATATAATTTGAAAAATGCAGTGCTTCATAGAAACCAATGCAGAACCAAACACACATACAGACACAGACACACACACATGCGTTAATGTGTCTCGATATGGGACAATACCATGACAAATAAGGAAACAACAACGTCCACAGAATGCTCTACCACCTCCCATCCACGGTTTTTATCTTCTCAGTGTGTTGGTTTGTAGTGTAATCGACAAATAAAAAATATTGGGATGGACAGTGAATAATTACCTTTACTGTTTAGTCTCTCCGACCCCCCTCTCTCTCTCTCTCTCTCTCTCTCTCTCTCTCTCTCTCTCTCTCTCTCTCTCTCTCTCTCTCTCTCTCTCTCTCTCTCTCTCTCTCTCTCTCTCTTATTTGATCATAATAACGACTAGATCAACTTCAAACACATTAATGTATTTGAATTAGGTCTTCATGGTTTCTCATTTTGCTTAGTTTATATTTCCCACTCGTTTCAATGTATTAGCTTGCATGTGAATTTTTGCGCGTTTAGTGTTCAAGCAGTTAATTATGCCGTGTTTTTTGTGCTCAGTTTTCTTCAAGTAAAATATTTTACTTGATTCAATCAATAGCGTGTCTTATTTTTATTTCATAGATATGACTGAAAACAGGAGTTCAAAAAACAAAAGGTGTCATCGTATCAATTTGTCAACTAGATTGTGATTACAAGCAAAATGCAAATAACTTGATTTTGAAGCGGATGCACTCACATGACGTGACGGATGCTGAGTAAAGAAGAGTATAGGAGAGTAAAGAAAACATGCGTTAGAAATTCATCACCAAGAGATATATTCGAGAGAAGTATACACTTTTTCTAATGCAATAATTTACTTTTGAGAATTCGATCTCTCTAGAAGACATTACGTACTTAATCACACAACGATTAGATAATTCTAAAAGATGAATATAATTATATGAATGTATTTCCCTAATATTTGCAAACCTAAAGGAATGCTTCCTAATATTATATGTAAGTTACGAAATGCCAGATTAAACGTTCAGGATAAATTTATTTGATGTGTTTTAAATATAATTTCCTTATTTTGCCTGTCAAGCTGCAAAAGTAACCATACTACAATCCGGCCTTAGACAATTATTATTCGGTGTCAACCGTATAAATAAAAACGAGACATCCCCCAACCTTAGACAATTATTATTCGGTGTCAAACATATAAATAAAAACGAGACATCCTTCAGCCTTAGACAATTATTATTCGGTGTCAACCATGTAAATAAAAACGAGACATCCTCCAGCCTTATACAATTATTATTCGGTGTCACCCATATAAATGAAAACGAGACATCCTCCAACTCTTACAATTTTAATCTCATATCTTCATCTAAAGTATAATAATGAATTCAAACGTGTATGATTTCAAATGTTCCACGTGCCAATTACATGGCTTTCACATTTTTATAATTAGAAACATTTTGTTATGAGCCTTGAAAAATGAAAACATAGCAAACATAAATACACAAATGCTTGCACGCAAGCGGTTAGACACATAAAAAAAAGTTATGTGAAATAATTTTCATCATTTTCTTTTATGTATGTTGTTTGAGCTACGAATGTAAAGCTAAGTTTGGATTGATATTATGAAAACTATGGCCTCAATTTATCGTAGAAATACGTAATAAATCGGACGTACGTTTAATAGCAGTGTCTTCCTGCTTTAACCACTTGGTCCCTAGTGGCCATTTGGTTAAAGCTCTACTCTTTACTCATCACTGCCATCTAACATATATCCGCATGGGCATAGGTATCAGCCTAATCCAATGCTAGTATGTGAGAACCCTGAGAGTAGTTTCCCTTGGTCAGTGGTTCTTATCTGGATTTTCCCTTATGCCTCCTCTCCCACTTATAGCCTACTTTTAAAACGCAACACAACAACACATTTCTCAATCCAAATGACACTGTTTCTCGGTTAAATTGCTTCTAAAATACATTTAGTAACAATCATTTACTTAAATATTATTTGAGTTCAAACTGTGTGATGTCTTTATAAACTCCCAATGCAATCTACATGTGGTTGGCCGGTTGAAATATGCACATGTGTCTGATACAATGTGTTCATCACAGGTTGTAGTGCATCACTGTTGAAAGATTTTATTCTCACTAATCAGTGAATTCTGTCATATACCATTGCTAGTTTTAGATACAATAAAAACACCGAACGTGTCTTTCAGAACTCTTGATCCTATATTTTATCTGGGAATTATGATGGGAAATTTGTCATTAAATGTTGGGGAGAGTTACATAATATTCAGGTCTCAGCAGAGCGATATAAATTTTAAGCCCAAGTATAGACATTTATTGGGTACATATATAACTCGCAATTGTTATTAAACCCAAATGACAATGAAGCATAGCGCAAAGTAACGTTATTTTCCACAGCTTCTGAAAATGGATGTTTGACTGCGGGATCTTAGCTGAGAAATGGTCAAGCGAATCGATGGATCGCATTTATCTTCTGGTTGCCCAAGGGTCAGTCCTCTCGTGTATGGTCTGAGTCAAAGTATCAAGTTAAGGTCACGGTTAAGTTTTTGCTTTCCATTGTTAGTGGTACCCACTGCATGAGGTGTGTCATATAGCTTAATCCATGGGTCCATCAGTCTAGTTATTTGTTGAGTCAGTTTAAAATCTCTGTGGCGTGGCAACTATTCTTTTAACATCAGATTTTTAGCACATATATAACGAATACTTCAACAGATGAAAGAAGATTGACTTTTGTAGATCAGAGAACATTCATTATTGCTTCACTGTAAATAATAAATATCAATTGACTAGTTCAGTTACTTCTACCATGTGCAGGTCACAAGTGTTGGCTCAAATACATACATACATACATACATACATACATACATACATACATACATACATACATACATACATACATACATACATACATACATACATACATACATACATACATACATACATACATACATACATACATACATACATGCATGCTTATCTCCCCCAACAAATGTCATCGTTTATCCTCATACATTAGACAAAAAAAAACATTAATTAGGCATCTTACATCACATGAAATCAGATCACAATGCTGACCGTATCAATTCTGATAGTTTTTTGTTTCGTTTTCATGGTAAGTCTCCACCAGGTCTACAGACTCGTTGCAGGTATCAGGATCTACTGACTCGATGTATTTATTTTAAGGGATTATGCATTCTTTAGAATGTGAACATTGTGATGTATTTGTCTGTGCTTATATTATCTAAGTTTGTCAAGGAGGATACCTTTTAACTAACTCATGATTTATTCAGAGTGGATCACATTGGAAAGTATCGAAAATAAAATGAAGGTAATATACCAATAAATAACGGTATACCAAGCCCTGATTAAATGTCCGGCATTCTTTTTCCAGAGCAACGAGGAACATTAATATTATTTAGGCCTTAATTTAGTACAGGAATGAATACCGAACATAACATACTATTTATTTTCCAGGATACGGAAAAGGAAAGCAACTGGCCTTAGTTAGGGACATATTTTACTCGTGGCAGGACAGTCGGATAAACCAACAGTTTTCATATATATATATATATATATATCTATATCTATATATATATATATATATATATATATATATATATATATATATATATATATATATATATATATATATATATATATATATATATATATATACAGCGTCCAAAGTTGAGCATTTGTGACAGGTTTATGTATTTGTGTTAGTCTACCTACGCACTTTTGACAGATATCCAAGAATTTTGAAGCATGATCAAGTAACTTTAAATTCTATCGATTTGCAATGGTTAATTAATAACTTATGATCATAATATTGATTTCGTCCTTCAGAGAAAGATCAATAACAAACAAAGATAGCGAGGTTATATCATAATGGACTACTGACCAGCGACACAACTGGGCTTCGTCATTTTCTAACTGATATTAATTCACAGCCTTGAACTGATGGTCAAACTGAGGGAGATAGGACAATTCAGGTCATTCACGTTATACATAAGGTCTTTTATCTTTACAAATTCAATGCGTTAATTTCACCTATTTGAGAGTAGCGAGAATTGTATTTATTTTGTTAGTATTTCTGCAACAGCAAAATTGGAACACAGTTTTGGCCAAATACAACAAAACAAACAGATACAACAAAAGAAAGAGAACATTTGCAATGCAATGTGATACATACAGACACACACACGCACACACACACACACACACACATATATATATATATATATATATATATATATATATATATATATATATATATATATATATATATATATATATATATATATATATATATATATATATATATATAGTAGGCAGAATTAATATTTAATACAAATGATGCTATCATACAGGTTGGAGAATTTTTGATTCGTACTCTACGGAGTTTCGAGAATATATTTGTATTAAATTATTAATTCTGCCTACTATTATCAAGTATTCTCATATAGAATCCAGGGACAGCACATTCCGCTATGTCTGGTGTATATTTATACTTCTCTTTTTTTAAATCCTATATACCTTGATTTATTTCATAGGAAACGGGAATGACAGTGCAGATAGATTAAATATAATGATTAGGCAATCGCGTGAGTATCTGTTATACATGGGTGTATTAAACACCGATTTAGTTGCATCGTTGTTGTGATGTGTGCTTAGTCGTGATGGGATATGGGCTGGTGTGCACAGGCAAGGCGATAGGTGCCATTTACCCGCGGATCTGAATATATCTTAAAACTTCACTAACCTGTAGTTTAGTTATATTTGTATTAAATATTAATTTCCCCATCTATTTAAAAGCATTCTCTTATAGCACTTTCCGTTTTTTCTGATAGATAGATAGATAGATAGATAGATAGATAGATAGATAGATAGATAGATAGATAGATAGATAGATAGATAGATAGATAGATAGATCAACATTGTAATTCTAGCATTTTCATTACATGCTAAAAATATGATTAAATATGGCATTAATAATTAATAAAAGAGCTCTACTTTGTAAAAGTATTTTTTTCTCAAAATATTTATTTGTGACTTACCATGTGTACACAAAAGTTTTTTTTGCACTGTTTGACTTGCAAATGTGTTTTACAGATTTATTATGTAACATTTTTGCCAGAAAAAACAACATTCTACAGTTATTTCGATAATGGTGCACTATAGATAACATGCTGTAATACAGAAGTGAGAAAGTAAACAATTTTGGGACAATCATTTCTATAAGGCGTTGTTTTTTCATTGCTTTGTTTTGTTTTTCTTTTAAACCTTCTGATTGGTGTTAAAGTTATCCTTCATCATATGTTTGACAATCGGTTCCAAAATATGCACTTTTCAACTTTTGATTGATATTACAATTACCCTTCAGCCAATGTCCGAATTCAGTCTATAAAGAATTTACATAGATTCATTCACATAACCGTTTCTTTCTCTAGTTTACAGAAAGGACATTTGTCATTGTGTAAGATCTTTTTCCTTGTGTAAATATACATTTATGCACAAAATTTGATCTAATATTTTAGACGATAAGCCTTCATTTTCGTATCATCAATGTGAACATGTAAAGAAACTTAATTCAATAAGTAATCTAAATATGTGTATGCAAAATGTATTCTCCAGCTCACACGCATTTTTTCGCCTTCAGTTATAGTATGAAGCACATTTCTGCGGCCTTTCCTAGTATTAAACATATATGTCAAAAACGTTCTATTTCCTTAAATCAAGATAATTTCATTTTGTTTGAAATTTTACTATTTAGAGCTTTCGATTTGAGTAAGTTTCGTTATCAGTGATATACAATCTTGAAATAGTTCTCTCGATCGTAACATGTTTAAAAGAAGATGATAAATTTGATGGCAAACGTTATGCCAATAGCTTGGATTCAAATTCCACCATTAACGAAATCAAGCTGGGATCATTGGAGCATTTTTCCGAGGTTCATTTCACACGGTGATCATCGAATTCCCTTACCATTTCATGGGGAAAATGTTCTGCTAAAATGTTCTTTATTTCTTGTTTTCTTAGAGTACGAATATTACCTTGAATCCTAGAATTATAAAGCAATCATAAATATATTCAGATAAATGTGTACATAAACACTTTACACATATTTATAAATATTAACTCCATGTATAACGTCCAACAAAATAACGAAACATATACATCCTTATCAATTGAAACAAGTGGAAAATAATTTTATTTGAGAATGAATGCTACATTTACACAGACACACCTCAACCAAATATAATCATGATTTGTCAGTTGGGATGGCCAGTAAACTGAATCAATTGGGACAGAGGCTAGGTTGTCCAATACCAAAATATATTTCAATTAAGTGTTGACGGTAAAAGGACATATCTGAGACCCTTAGAAAAGAAAATAAAAGAGAAAATTATTAGTTCCAAAAGTACGCTATGATCACATTTGAGGTCATGATATATAGTTCACCGTCATCGAACAAATGTACCATCAGAATCACACACATACATACATACATACATACATACATACATACATACATACATACATACATACATACATACATGCATGCATGCATGCATGCATGCAGGCAGGCAGGCAGGCAGGCAGGCAGGCAGGCAGGCAGGCAGGCAGGCAGGCAGGCAGGCAGGCAGGCATGCATGCATGCATGCATGCATACATACATACATACATACATACATACATACATACATACATACATACATACATACATCCATCCATCCATCCATCCATCCATCCATCCATCCATCCATCCATCCATCCATCCATACATACATACATACATACATACATACATACATACATACATACATACATACATACATACATACATACATACATACATACATACATACATCAATTTCCAGCTTTATTATTTTAAGAACCTTGCAAAGAGCGTTCTGTTTTATCTTTAAGCCTTTTACAAATGAAATATTTAGAATTAAATCACTAATTCTTACTGATAACAATAATTATATTGAACAATAAATAAACAACATAACGAAATGCTCCTCCTTATGAAAGATGAAATAGCTATATGTGAAGGAAACGTTGATCTTACATTCAATTTGTTACTCATGATCTTCTAGGCTTAGATGTTTTAACTTATCAAATCCTCAAATGAACCTTCTAAAGCGCCTCCTTTCAATACGAAATGTCGACTTCAACATCTGAGTGAAGGAATCTGATGGTCACGGTCTTTGGAAGTAAGAATTCTGCTTGATTGAACTTGGGAACTAGAAGCGCAATAGCATTTCAGATCGAAAGGCAGCAACAAAGAAATAAACGTATAAAAGACATTCGATAGGCAAAGAGGCGCAAATTCATAGACAGACAAATTGACAGTATAGTAAAAGCTGCATATGGATTTCCTAAAGAGACTTTAAGTCCAAACAGAGACTTCAATATAAAACCAAGAGTTGCATTTCATAAAATTTAGTAGTTCTAGCTGATCCAATGGCTTGCAGCTCGATTTGGTATGCCCGAATTTTGATCAACAGAACTTTAATCTAATGTTGCGAATCAAACAATTTGAGTTGGAGAAATTGAAATCCAATCTGATTGTTTTATTTATGTATTAAATGTACTTTTATGTCTGTAAACATGTTTGTAATATGATAGCTTTTAATAAATATCTAAATCACTCTGTCTTTATATTTTGTGATGAGAGTTATGGTAAATAATTTTAAAGTCATGACGTGCCAATTGTCAATTTAACAGTAGTTTATGAAAAATGTTTTGATTATGTTTAATTGTATACATTATATTTTGAAGTAAATGAATCTCTAATAGAATAGGAATTTTTTGTTACTATTAAATCTCAAATATCATTATACAAAAAGAAATTTTAATGTTTAAAGATGTCTTACATGATATGCCGGGTGGCTTATTACCTTTAAATGTCAATATCTAGAGGAAGTTACATCACGGTGTCATGGTCGCGATCGAAAGATGGTGGATCAAACAGCGTATACCATGATTGAGAAACATGGAATCAACTTACCATTCCGTGTGATTCGTATATATGACGCGATGCAGCATCTATCACCACATTATAATCGTGCTAAAATAACACAAAAAACTGATTTAGAACAAATTATAAATCCATAACTGAGACTTTTGATGTCCAAAGATATATTTGAGGAAAGCTTCTTCTTCTTTTTTTTGTTTTCATAGGCAGTATCAAAACTATTGTCTGAAATATTTATCTCTAGAAACATAAATCTACGAAAACAAATACAAAGCAAGGATAAATACACAAATTCTTCTACGCACATACGTAGTCAAATAAAAGAGATAAATTTCCATACTTTTTTTTTCATCTAGCACGCGTGTGTGTACGTTCGTTAGGTTATTTTTCTAGCAAAGTTTGACTTGACACAGGAGACACTCATGTTTCACTCGACCCTAAAATAATCAATGAATAAAGTGTATATCGAAATATTTGATGGTATATTGATGTTATGAAAAGCATTTCATGTCCCCGATGACGCCATGGATGATAAAATGGCATTCATATTGCGACAACGCGCTATATCTGTTTATGACATTTTTATATTTTTGTGAGATTAACGCCGTTTTTTAGCACACAATACTTGAAGACAAGTATAGTTGGTGGAGCAAGAAGAATCCGTTAAAATTCTTAGAAGAGCTACCGACCCACAGTAACTGGCAAGCTGTCACCCATATACATTTTAGCAGAGACCCACGTGGACATATGTGAGATAGCAGGGATGGATACGGGTTTGTGTTTTACACCAATAGTCCACCAGTGGCACCTCATACTGGCATATTTTAAATACGACCTTTAGTTGCTTTTATATTTCAGAATTCATATGAAACATTGTCATCAAAATCAGAAATTTCTATCACGCCTTAACGCTATTGTGGAAAAAAATATACTCTCACTATCCAAATATGAGCGTTTGTTGAGCAACAGTATGTCTTGTATTGACTGGTAAACACACAAGATAGTGAAGTATAAGTGCAAAGTTACGCTACATTCCAAATGGTCGTGCGAATAAATCGAGGCGTGCTTATCTCCTAGTTGCCGAAGGATCAGACTTGTAGGGTCAGTTTCAAAGGATTAAATTAAGGGCACGGGAAAGTTTGTGGTTTCTGTGGTTAGTGGTCACGACTCCACGGAATGTAGCATATAAGGTCACCATATGTTCATCTTTCTGGGATGTTGGTCAATCAGATAATATTCTCTGTCTTCGTACGTTATCATGCTCTTTTTTGTCGCAAGCGTATTCGATTAATATACAATTTTGGAATAATTGCTTGTCCATTATTACCACAAATGAAACATTTATAATTTTAGATAACATTTTAACTGAATTGTTGTGTTCGTGAATTATTTCAACTTTGGTGAAATTAAAATTTTAATATCTTTTTCTTTTATAGTCAATTTGTAATATATATATATATATATATATATATATATATATATATATATATATATATATATATATATATATATATATATATATATATATATATATATATATATATATATATATATATGTGTGTGTGTGTGTGTGTGCAAGGTGATTTCATTTGGGTGATGGTTGTCCATGTCTAAAGAATGATCAACCACCACGGTGCTTTGGTTATTGCCTAGCAAAAAATCAGATATTTAAATAATGGGGGGAAAACATACATACATACATACATACATACATACATACATACATACATACATACATACATACATACATACATACATACATACATACATACATACATACATACATACATACATACATACATACATACATACATACATACATACATACATATATATATACATACATATATATATATATATATATATATATATATATATATATATATATATATATATATATATATATATATATACATTGTTTTGGGTTTTGTCTACAGAAATTAGTGCATTATACATCAATATCGCAAACGAATATTTTAATATGGTATTATTGGAAGACAAAAGGATTTGGTTCATAGCGGAGAGAGAGAGAGAGAGAGAGAGAGAGAGAGAGAGAGAGAGAGAGAGAGAGAGAGAGAGAGAGAGAGAGAGAGAGAGAGAGAGAGAGAGAGAGAGAGAGAGAGAGAGAGAGAGAGAGAGAGTCTAAATCATCATGACACTGCCAGTTCTAGGGAGGTCGAGGGCTTTGATGAAGGGGAATCGGAAGAAAACGAAATTCGTTTTAGAACACACCATGCATACAAACACAACAAAACTGCAACGGGATAATTGTAGTATTATTGTGGATATGTATTTTGGCTACAGTACATAGCAAGTAATCAGGAATTGAACGTTAAATCTATTAACCGAAACATCTTGTTGTTTACAATTCAACGTCCTAATGCAGGATAACTTACGATGAAAAGGTACCTATTAATTTCTTTTGGAAGATATCTTTTCTCAAGTTATGATGTTCAAAGCACGAATCACTGCACTATTTGAGAATCTCTGCTGAAACGGTTAGCTGCACTGAAGATTATGAGATTAGATTAATATCACTAATTGATGGTACTGTTCTAGTGGTTAAATATGTTCCTTAATTTAATTGCCCCGTTTCTATTTGGTCAATATGTTGTTGAATGAAATACGATTGTTACACTTACAACTCTCAGAAATATCTTCAGATAGCGTTCTATATTCAGACGACCCAGGCAATTGATACAAATGAGTTCTGTGGATAGAGTCAAATAAATAATTAATAAGATACGAGTTGTATCAAAACATAGATGAAAGAATTAGGGTGCCCCTACCCATTCTGCTATGTTACCATTTCAGCTAGGAAATCAAGCTGGTTTGAAGCTATCATATATTTTCTCATTACCTTACTATATTAAATTTCATCAACCTTTGTCAGTTGAGGTGTTCCGATTTAGACGGGTCAAAAGTCGTTGACGAGTGCTATCTTTAACCACCAAAATAATAACAGAATATTGCATAACACGTCATTGCATGTGCCACCATTCCCACGACCACCGCACGTGATTACAACCGCTTGAACCCTTTATATAAGGTGCATTTTCAAAATCCCTCCATATTCTCCCTCGGATCTTCAGAAGTGCTCAACTATGCAGGTCGTGTGCGTTTGTCTTTGCCTTTTAACTGTTACCTTCGGGCAACAGCACAACTTGGAGGAGCTGGCTCAGGGTCTCGGCGCAACCACCTTTGTTGAATTGGCGACAGATGCAGCGATGGCAGATATGCTAACAATGGGAGGTAAGGGTTAGCAAATGAACTTCTCATATAATGTTGCAAATTTATTTCGTGATGTAGTCTATGATCGGCGTTAGTATGCCCTTCAAATCTACGAGTGGCATTTTGGATCGATATATTAGAAATTAGTAACAACATCTGAAAAAATGTAAGAAATCATGAGCCTCATAATTTTGAGCTTTATGTCAAATAACAAAAAGATTCCGATGCACCATAGGCGAATGCTGTGGGATTGTTCCATACATGGATATATGTAAGAGTTAATGTAACTGAAAAATTCTTGAGTCGAATAATGTTTGCGCCTTGTGCATTGCCACTCTTGTTTCAATGGCAAAAAGTGAGAAATTTGTTTTTGTTCTCGCTGGCAACTGCACGTAAATGTTAACAATATTTATCAGATTTGTTTTTCGCCGTGTGAATTTGCCTGATGATGCAATCAGCTAGCTTCAGCGAAATTCTTTGAAACTTGTTCGTTCGCAAATATTATATTCTAAGCACGAATCACTGCAGGATCTATCTTACCTTTGTGCTTGTTAGATTGCAAGAAATTCGCTTAAACCGTGCAAGTTATAACTAAGTCATGTGATACTTTTAGCAACGACACAATTTGTTTTACATGATAATACTAAGTGAATTTAATGATATTGTAACTAAATATAAATACACTGATTTCTCGGAACCGCAGCTCTTGATAAAGAGAAATTCCCAAAATAATCAGAGTTACGACAAAATCGGCCCGAGACATATCAGATCCAGGTTTAGATGCTCTATTTAGTATGTATCTTCGCTAGCCAAGGTTCCGATGTGATAACCCTATCTACATCTTGGCGTGCCGAACAGATATTTATGTGCATCGGGTATGTGAATTTCTTTGGATGCGAAGCAAGCCACAGAATCCAATCAAAATTAGATTGATAAAATTTGAACACTGTTCCTACACAATCGAGACAATGGGAGCACACAATATTAACGGACTGGTAAATAAGCACTTTTCCACTGCCATTCTGTGTTTACAAAAATAACATATAATGACTTCCCTCTCCCGAATAGTCATACTTTCAATGTTTAACTCCCTAAGTATCCTTTTTAGGTAAACTGCCCACCATTTTCAGCGGGTGAGCTATACACGACCCTGTTGGTTAGATGGCAATACATCCTAAGTAATCCAACTGATGAAATACAATAGATGACGAAAGGACAAATTACCTATATCTCATTTTGATAAAGCAAGGAGTAGATAGGGTTATCATATCAGTACCTTGGCCTGCGAAAATGTTTACTCTGAAGCACTGCATCATGATTGGTGGGTACAAAAACTAGCATGGAGAAATTTGAAAATGGTGCATATACCAGATTGCCATTAATTATATATGGAGCTGCAATTATGCAGTTACAGCAATTATGTTGTAATACTCATATACTACGAACTTTCTGTCACATAGGTCCATTCACAATATTTTGCCCCACCAATGAGGCTTTTGAAAATCTTCCCGGAGATGTCAGGGAAAGAATGAAGACAGACAAGCAAATGTTGATGGATATAATGAAGTACCATCTAACCAGCAGCATGATGATGTCGTCTCACTTCACAAACGAGATGATGTCTGACAGTATGATGATGATGGACGGCATGCCTGTTGGCATCCGGATCAATATGTACATGGATGGAATGGTAAGTAATTTTCCATATATTTCAATGGGTCATTTGTTTGCATTTCTTCAATGAATAGTTTGTTCATCCTCGAGTTTCGAAGTAACTTTTTATTGGCGTATATCTTCAGAATTATTGACCATGAACTTTAAAAGCGTACAGCTGGCTGTCCCGGTGATTTTATATTACTGTAAAATGCCTTTCCAAAGCAAATGCAGCAATAATATATAATTGTTTCTCTGTTATTTGTGTAATGCGGTTACCTACAAAGCAAATATAAGACATTTTTCATGGCACCAAAAAGAACCGTAAATCACTTCACTATTCACCCCGAATTATGAAATTACTAGAAAAGTAAAGTAGTCTTAATTGGCGTTCGACTGGCTGTTTGTCATTGAGTACGAATCTAGTGATTAGAAGTTAAATCTTTAACCCTCTTCACACGTAATTGATCACCTATCAATTTTGATAGAAAGGTGAGCGTCGGGTGGCAAATTAGCCTGAAAGTCTGACACAATCAGGTCACCAGTAGGAATTAGTTGCAATAGGGTGTTTCATACGGTAAGTGAATAATCTACACGTATCTGTTTAAGAAAACATATGTGATCAATACATATATGGTACCTACCTTATCGTAATCTATCTGCAGGTAGAAACTCGTATTTCAAAGTTATCTTTGACTTTAAACAGCCATCATGCCATTTGTTGCAGCTTATGACCGCTGATGGAAGTCATATAATTAAAGCAGATCAGATGGCCAGTAATGGCATCATCCACATGGTGGATCGAGTCCTCTTCCCTATGCCAATGAAAAGCATTCCAGAAGAATTCATGGAACCGGAATTCAGCTACTTAATGACAGCAATCAAAACAGCAGGTTTTGCATCATCTCTAACAGGTAAAATAATACAAGATAAATCATTTAATCATAAAACTGATCAATCGTTACATTTTATCTAACAGATATAATTTTGATATTTCAAGGTACATGATGCATGTTGACTTACATGAAATCTTGGCAAAGCAATTACAGGAAGAAGAAATGATATGCTATGCAGACACTTTGTCGAAGAGTTAGACTTGGATACAGCCAATAGTTAGTAATAAAGGCAGAAGATATTACACATACCACCCATGGAATTACGGCCATTCAGCTAGCAAAAAGATGCAATTTATACTTAATTTACTGATCGCAATAACTTATATTTTATTGTTGTTTATTTTGAGAACCTTACATCAATAAATCTATTCAGTTTTTAAAGATTTATCAAAACTAGCAATGAAAGAACTGAAAGATATCTTTTTACGAAGGACATTCTCGTGAAGTCTTTGTTGTAACTGTTTTAGATAGATCTTGCTATTGCTTATAATAGCCACTACCTCAATTATATATTGTGATACCTTGAATCTTTTTTGTTGTGTATTGCTATATGTCTATTCCTATCTTACGAACTAATGCTTTATAATTTTTAATGGGAACTTTCAAACTTTAATAGAGCATCGTTGATAGCTAGCGAAGAAGAGCAGATATTAATCCATCTTTCAGCGAGCTTTCAGTCTAACGCGATTATAAAAACCAGTTTAGTTATGTATTGTATTACATTTAATTGCCTTGTGATAAATTCAATAGAACATTTTTATTAAATATAGGTGGACCATTCACCATCTTTGCTCCAACAAATGAAGCTTTCATGAAACTTCCTCCAGGTGAAATTCAAAAACTCATGGCAAATAAGACCGCTTTAACAGGTAGTGTATGAATAATAACTATGCAAGTCTACATAAGTATTCTACCTCACCAACATTCTTCTTATGCATATAAAATTCGTCATTTACCTGTCTTTCATTTATTAAAGTAATCATGTGGGTAAAGCAAATTTTGATCCTATATTTTATTGACTTAACCCTATTAATATTTTAGGTTTATTTCAATTTAAATTACAGAACTGTTTTCTATCAAACATCTTTTTTTTATCTTGGAAACTACCAGGACATATCAACAGTGTTTATAAGAGTCTCTAATCAGAAACCTCTTCGCATGTCATCATTACCTGCCATAATTTCACAGATTTTATTTTCTCCGGCGTTATAAAACAAATAATTGTGCTGAGGTGCCGTTAATACCAACAACTGTTACTACTGGCACTACTACCATCTGTATATTTGCGATAGAAATGTACAGAATTTGTTAAATTATTCTTCCTTTGTAACAGTAATTATATAGAACGAAATATAACCCTCGGAAAGAAATATTCTTCCTGATGAAAACGGATGAGAATAAATTATAAGTGAAGGAAAGGATGTTCTTAAATGCTATTTATTTCTCATGTTGTTCATGGTTTAGATGTTCTCACTTATCACATGGTCGAGGGAACGTTCTGGAGTGCATCCTTCCACAACGGAATGCCTATTCATACCTTTGAGGGAGAGAATCTGATGATCATGACCGATGGAAGTAAGAACTCTTTGTCATTGAGCTTTAGTTAAAGGAAAGAGATTACTTATTTTCCTACTAATTTCTACCCTACATACATACATACATACATACATACATACATACATACATACATACATACATACATACATACATACATACATACATACATACATACATACATACATACATACATACATACATACATACATACATACATACATACATACATAGATACATACATACATACATACATACATACACACACATACATACATACATACATACATACATACATACATACATACATACATACATACATACATACATACATACATACATACATACATACATACATACATACATACATACATACATACATACATACATACATACATACATACATACATACATACGTGACGCAAATGATATAGTGATAGATAAAAGTCTATGATTATCAACTAAATTCTGAAGAATGCCAAGCCACCTTGAAAAGAATTGATATGGTTTGCACTAGAGACTTTAAGTCTACACTGAATTTTAGATGTATATTTCAGCACTTAAGTGTTTGTAAAAGTTTGTTCAATTTAATTTTGACAAATATAATATATTACGGAAGGACATAAGGCATGAAAAATATTTGTTATGTTTAGGTCAGGTACATTCATTTAATCAGGTTCCAGTTTTGCCTACATGAAGCTAATTATGAACTTAAGACATTCAATTGGCCAATTTTATTTCAAAGTTATATTTCAACCAATCAATCAACAGATTATACAATTAAGTTTAAATCTTGACTTCAATTTCATTAATGTGACCCACACCTTGGTTGCATTATTTCAATAAATCTCTATTTTAGATTTAAACACTAGTTCAAACAATTTGATTTAGTAATTTTAAGTCCCAGTTATATTTGATCATCATCTCTTAAATATCGATCTACTATTAAGCAAAACAATTTGAGTTGGCAAAATTAAGTCTGAATTATGTTAGAGGATTATGTATTTAATGTAGGTTTAAGTATGTAAACATGTTTGTAATATTACGTCTTGGCATCTATCCTGACCAAATCTTTATTTCATCTCTAACTCAAGAAATGTTTTGTATTTTGTAGTGAAAGTTATGATAAACAATGCTGAAGTCATGATTGCTGACGTTGCCTGTACCAACGGTGTAATCCACGTTATCGACAACGTGTTAATGCCACACATGATGTACCGTACACCATACAAAAAATAGTTTTTGTACCTTCTCCTTCTATTATTTTTATTTTTGTACATGATATTTTCATGTAAATAAATTTTAGATAAAATAGTTATTTCTTCTTTATTATTAAGTTTTAAGTACCGGTGGGAAAAAAACCCCAAGACAGATGACGTTATAATTTCTCAAAAGATATGAGACGATGAAAAGAAACGAAATGATGTTTTCTCTCTCTCTCTCTCTCTCTCTCTCTCTCTCTCTCTCTCTCTCTCTCTCTCTCTCTCTCTCTCTCTCTCTCTCTCTCTCTCTCTCTCTGGCAGACGTATTG
>JAEAOA010000213.1:1464073-1471573 GCA_016746295.1 Potamilus streckersoni
CATACATACATACATACATACATACATACATACGTACTTACGTACGTACATACATACATACATACATACATACATACATACATACATACATACATACATACATACATACATACATACATACATACATACATACATACATACATACATACATACATACATACATACATACATACATACATACATACATACATACATACATACATACATACATACATACATACATACATACATACATACATACATACATACATACATACATACATACATACATACATACATACATACATACATACATACATACATACATACATACATACATACATACATACATACATACATACATACATACATACATACATACATACATACATACATACATACATACATACATACATACATACATACATACATACATACATACATACATACATACATACATACATACATACATACATACATACATACATACATACATACATACATACATACATACATACATACATACATACATACATACATACATACATACATACATACATACATACATACATACATACATACATACATACATACATACATACATACATACATACATACATACATACATACATACATACATACATACATACATACATACATACATACATACATACATACATACATACATACATACATACATACATACATACATACATACATACATACCTACATACATACATACATACATACATAGATACATACATACATACATACATTCATACATACATACATACATACATACATACATACATACATACATACATACATACATACATACATACATACATACATACATACATACATACATACATACATACATACATACATACATACATACATACATACATACATACATACATACATACATACATACGTACATACATACATACATACATACATACATACATACATACATACATACATACATACATACATACATACATACATACATACATACATACATACATACATACATACATACATACATACATACATACATACATACATACATACATACATACATACATACATACATACATACATACATACATACATACATACATACATACATACATACATACATACATACATACATACATACATACATACATACATACATACATACATACATACATACATACATACATACATACATACATACATACATACATACATACATACATACATACATACATACATACATACATACATACATACATACATACATACATACATACATACATACATACATACATACATACATACATACATACATACATACATACATACATACATACATACATACATACATACATACATACATACATACATACATACATACATACATACATACATACATACATACATACATACATACATACATACATACATACATACATACATACATACATACATACATACATACATACATACATACATACATACATACATACATACATACATACATACATACATACATACATACATACATACATACATACATACATACATACATACATACATACATACATACATACATACATTCCACAACGTCACAAACGAGATTGACAGCGATTGTTGTTGTTATGTTTACATTGCCTGGCGATATATGTCTGCCGACACCAAACGGTTGTTGTTATGTTTTAGTATAGACGGTGGTGGGGCTAATTTTTACCATGAATCACATATTCTTTTAAAGTGTTCATCAATAAGATCTTTACCTCTGTAACTGATTTCTTTAACTCGGACGAGTCAAATCCATGAATGATAAATGTTATTAATTGTTCTTGCTTAATTCTAAAATATTTAAGAAAAACTGTTGTGAAAAAGCGATTATCATGTGGAATACGCTGAACTGGATCGTCTTCACTGACTATATAACCTGTATCATAGAGAACTTGAGTTAGTGGTGATAGTACTAATCTTTTCTCTGTGTTAACGAAAACATTATTCATGAGCTCTAGGTCTGTAGCAACTTGATTCAAATGCTGTATTGATTCAATTATTTGATTTTTTTAAATCATCATTGTAAGAAACATAGATACTTAAAAGTACATTTTGTAGATTTTGTAGATTTTTAAACACACGTTCATGTTCAGATTTCATCGTATTAGCATACAAATTTATTAGATCAATATCTAGTGTTATTACTCTAGCTTCTTTATCTTTATTGCTAGCAATTACTTTTGTAAAATGATTTTCTACTCGATCTATATAATGCACAACTCTATTAGTACCAGAATATAATTTCCATGGATAAGCTTCTTTTACTTTTCGATATTCTGAAAGTTGTATAAATTTTTTAACATCTGTGACGAAATCGGACCTTTGAGGTTCTGGTGGACCTTGATAAACCGGTGCGACTTCAGGCATTCCTAACACTGATCTGATCGAATTCTGATAGATATCTATAAGGTAATCATGAGAATTTACTTCAATTGCCGCTGATAGTATTGGTTCGTAAACAGTGATAGCTATCTTTGATTCTTTTCCGGTTATAGATTTTATTCTGCGTTGGAACTCCTCATTAATCTCTTCTATTTTATAACTACCCGTTGAAATTCCAACAACTTGCCAATCAGGTGTTCCATTCGGTTTATTCTTATTAGCAAATACCAATGAATTATTTGCTGGTAATCCAACGAATGGTTTTGATCTGATATTTGGCCAGCTATTATAAACGCGCAGTTGAGCCAATGCAATTTCATTTGCTGGAATTGCAGTTGGAAAGTTAACGTTAAATTCAGGACTGGTCGAACTTACTGATATCATAGTAGTTTTTGAAGGAGCTGTATTAGTGACGATCTGTTGCAATAATTTCCTTGACGATGTCAAAGACTCAGCCATTATTGTTATCTTAGTATTTAATTCTCCATCCTTTCGTTATTGTCACTAGATGATGCCTTATTTTCCATCACGAATGCTTCATCGTAGGTTTTCATTATCATAACGAACTCCTCATCAGATATTTTACCATCACTGAGGTACAAGGAAAGATGTGAGCATAATTTAGTATATGCGGTTGTTGCTGTGTGTAATTTCATCATGTACTCGCGTAATTTATCGCTTGTGCATGTAAATATTATCTTAACAATAAGACTGAGAATACCTGCACATGTTGTTGTAGAAACGACAATCGTTAAAACCGCAGGAGCAGTCATAGTTAACGTTGATAATAATAATCCGGTTCCAGCAACAACGGCAGAAACCAAGTAAACTACTACATTTATAACAACCATACGTCTGCGATATTTTTTACTTTCACCTTCTGCCTGGTCTGTATCCTCGAGTATTTCCGGGATTGGCATTGCAGCAGATATTTCTTCTGGAAGTTTTCAAGAATCCTTGTTTTCTTAGTTCTTTTTGCTATTTTTTTATTTATTACAGCTGTTTTTTTCTAACACAGGTTGAATACCTTTAGTGTTCTCAGTGATAGGTTTAAAAAATTGTTTTGTATCCTTCTCAAATTCAACTTGAGATTACTGACGCGATTGTAGTTGTTGCTTAACAGAATCACGAACAGGTAGATATTTTTTAATTGCCTCTAGTCGCTCTCGAGCTAATTTAGCTGAGTGTGGTTCTCCAATACTCATTATTGATAATATTTATGATGGCTGTTTAATTCATAGCAGCAGAGAGGGTGAAGGACAACAGTTGAGTCGCTTTACGAGTAAACAAAATCGCCTTACAAAATCGTAAAAAATAAGTCAACATAAATAAGCTAACCAAAGATTTTATTATACGATTAAATACATAATCGTGTGGAAATAGAAAAGTTAGAGACTTTGGTTTAGCAATGTTGACGTTTGTTTTTTTCTCAGCCTCTGCAATAACTTAGAAATCAATATGTGCGAACAATTGTAAAATATCTCCAGGTATACCTCCTCTTGGCTTCCTCGAATCTTTATTATCATTGTCTTTGAAAATTTGTTAAATTAAGATATGAAATTATTAAGGCTACTTTCTTATACTAATTCTTTTTAAAAAAAGACAGGGAAACAAAGATATCTCTTTTGCCAAAATGTTCATTGTCGCTTATTTTAAAATTATTTTCTATATAATATTATACTATACGTAATAAACGTTTTAACCAGGTTATCTTTAAAATATATACATTAAAAATTGAACAGTTACAATTTGTTCATAACAAACTCAATAAAATATGTAAATCTTTGGGAGTTTTTTTGTTTAATTTATTTACTGCATGTATTGGATATTTTTTTAAATATTACCTGTCTTGTTTGCAGTTATAACTACTGTTTTTCTTTTTCTTTTTAGCTTTTATTGAAAATAGTGCGATAGGATTATTATTTAGAATAACGTTTTGAAAAAAAATCGATGGACATAGTGATATTGATGGACCTAATGATACTGATAGACCGCATGATACTGATTGACCTAATGATAATGATAGATCGAATGATACTGAGAGACCGAATAATGCGGATGGACCTAATGATACTGATAGACCGAATGATACTGATAGACCGAATAATACGGATGGACCTAATGATGTTGATAGACCGAATGGTACGGATGGACCTAATGATGCTGATAGACCGAATAATACGGATGGACCTAATGATGCTGATAGACCGAATGATACGGATGGACCTATTGATGATGATAGACCGAATGATATGGCTGGACCTATTGATGATGATAGATCGAATGATACGGATGAACCTAATGATACTGACAAACCGAATGATACGGATTGACCTAATGATGCCGATAGACCAAATGATACGGCTGGACCTAATGATGCTGATAGACCGAATGATACGGATGGACCTCATGATACTGACAGAGCGAATGATACGGATGGACCTAATGATGCTGATAGACCGAATGATACGGATGGACCTATTGATGATGATAGACCGAATGATACGGATGGACCTAATGATACTGACAGACTGTATGATACTGAAAGACCTAATGATACTGATAGACCGAATGATACTGATAGACCGAATGATACTGATGAATGTAATGGTAAAAGATACTGATTTACCTAATGTAACTGATGGATCTAATGATGCTGATGGACATAACCATAGAGAAGGTCCACTGATACTGACAGACGTAAAGATACTGATAGACTTAATGGTACTGATGGACCTACTGGTACTGGCAGACCTAATGATACTTGTGGACACAATTATATTGATGGACCTAATGATACTGATGGAACTAATGGTACTGACAGACCTAATGATACAGATGGACCTAATGATACCGATGGACCAAATGGTACTGACGGACCTGAATATACTGATGGACTTAATGATACCGACAGACCTAAAGATACTGATGGACTTAATGATACCGACAGACCTAAAGATGCGGATGGACCTAATAATGCTGATGCCCCTGACGACACTGGTCCTTTTGGTAGCAATAATGGTTTATTTCAATAATATTTTGTTCTAAATCAAGATAAGGTGTTTACATCCGATTTTCTTTAAGAAGATGGCTTTGCTGATCAAGATGTTAGGATTAAAGGAATGGAAACTAGTTTAGAATTTTATTTTAATAAAGAAGAAATAGAACTTAAATTTACACTAATAGAACACCCAAGTAAATTTATTTCTATGATATGCTTGTGAGATAATTTATGGATACTATTTTTTCATAACGTTTTCAGTCAAATTGGAATTAGAAGGAAATATATTAACAAATAACTGAAAAGGAAGATTATGTTGAAGACGTCAAATAATACTTCAGTAAATGAATGATTTGTTGTGTCATCTGAACAACTTCTGCATGTATTTGCCCATCTTTTGCATCTTTTGCAAATATAGGGATCCTAAAAATAGTTTCTCCTAAATCTCTAACATTTTTAAATGTTATATAACTGACCTTTAAACTTATTGTTCTACTTGAGTTACCTTCTGGAAATAAATGTTGTTAGAACGTCAACTGACTAAAAAAAACCACTAGCTTCCTTACAATCCAATTCCTTTTCCATTAAATCAACTAAACTTTACAAAGAATTTAGATTTCCCGCAAATATTTGGTTTATTTGCAGAAACAATGGTAGTCCATGTAGAACAAAATTTACTTGCAATTCAATTTTTTCAAATGTTTTTAAACCAATTTTAGTAGGTTCTTTGCGAATAAATAAATATTTAATTTAAATAACATTAAGTAGAAATATAGTTTTACCAAATACAATACTTTCTTATTATATCGCTGTAATTTTATAAAGAGAATTGTATTTACATTTTTTGAGTTAAATACACAACAGTGTATGTATTACTTTACAGTTTTTGAACTATACGGTATTTTTATAGAATTATATTGACTAGGCTTATTTCCTAAACAGAGAAAATTTTATTGTGGAAAATAATAAATAGCAATTCAATTTAAACAGTACAATATTTCAGATTAATTGTCAAAAATTATTTATTCATTACACAAAACATGCAAAAGGTTGTCATGTTTAATTAAGTGAATAAATTATTTTTAGTACATATTTACCTGAAATGCTTGCAGTTATAGGTAAATGTATATTTTCGTTAAGAAACAACACTGGATCAGATCAAATCACTTAGAGAACGATGAAACTAACTACAGCAATGACCTTAATACCACAACCACTTACAGTTATTGAAAGGAAAATAAAAACAAAAATTCCAAAATATTGCTATTTTATGAAAAGAAGCAAATATTTTCACTGAAATAGGAAATACACGTATTACAATTCCTTTGATTTATGTGGGCAAGACAAATATAGAAACTCTATTACAATATATGAATATAAAACAATATCTCCCTAAAACCATGTAATTACTGCCTTTTCTTTTACAAAGTCATGTAAAAAAAGTGACATATTTAAATTGAATAATGAATACCGAATTATAAACAGAGACAACATAATAACAATCATAAATTTAGCTGATTGAATTTAAAGTGGTGTTTTAGTGAAAACACACAAAGAATGATCAATATAATTCTATGAATTTTATGAAAACCTACAAGAATTAAAATGTCCTAAAAATCCAAACAAGTTTACATGACATGGTTTATATCTTAAAGGTTCATTTAAAAAAAACACCATCAAACTATAATGGTTGATTTGCCTCAAATATTTAAAACCCACAAAAATGGATTAATATATCTACGGCGCTGATTACGACTGAAGTTTCAAATCTTTTTTATTTTGTTAAAAAAAGAATATAAAATAAGGAATTATTTGATAGTTTAAGAGTCGATGTTGTGCTCTAAATGATTTAAATATGTTTCTAAAATGGGAAAAAGTTCTTAGGATGAAGTGGATATAATAATTTGTAAATGAAATTTTGTTATGAGTCACGCGATAATAATACAATTATATTACTCAGCTAAAATACTGTTCAAACAATTATTTATAAAGTTCTTACTATAAGAGTATATTGTTGTGTAAAATAACAATATGTGAGTCATTGTGAAGAAAGTAATATATAGAAATATTCA
>JAEAOA010000213.1:1476573-1891573 GCA_016746295.1 Potamilus streckersoni
ATAGGATGTCCTTTGGCAGCCTCCCATCCTCCATGTGTCAGACGTGTCCCAGCCATCGAAGATGGCGTTTGCTCAGCAGGGAGCATATACTGGGGATACTTGCAAGTTGAAAAATCTCGCTGTGTTTGACGTGGTCTTGCATGAACGTAAGCGAATAAACAAGTTGCAAAACAAATGAAGTTTAAACACAGTATGTACGTGTATGTTACATGATTGTGATATCTTATACTGTTGGATTGCATTTCTACTTCCAAGATATTACATATATTTTTGAAATTATATGAGTCTTATATTCTTCTTAAAATACCAATGCAGCCTAAGTTTTGGGGATAAATAATACGTATACTGTTGTTTCCTATTTTGGGTGGTTCGTGTGAAATTGTTCGCAGACTGGTTTAATGATATATGTTCTTCTGTATGTTATAGTCTAAAAGTCTCTATTGATTCAATGTAAAGACAGTCCTATTGATATATGTTTGACTATTTGCATTATCCAAGATTTAACAGTCTTTTTTGCAAGTATATATCTGATTCGAATGTTTTTAAAATCAATATAGAACGTACAGAACTTATGATTCATGAAAGTATCTTTGAAAATCTCACCAAAATATCTTCTTCAAGCATTGTATCAAGTGAGTTATCAATCATGTTAGATTTTAAAACTTTAAATTTGTAATTTCTTTTAAATGATTTTAAAAAATATTTGAAAACTAATTTTGTTTTGAATTTATGTCTCTTATGACAAATTCTTTAGTCCGCATTAACGATCTTTGTCTCCATCAAATTCAGTTAATATTTCCACGTGACAGTCTTTTCTTTTTCCATCAGTCTGCATAGCATTTAGAATTTGCTTACAATGTATGTATATATTGAATTCAGTTTGACATTAATCATAGTCATTCATTTAAAATGGACATCTACATACCTTTGTTTTTACCTGTCAAAGTACGTATTAGTAGCATCCATATAGGTGACCTCTCTTCTTTATAACCTCTACAGCATAGCAAATCGTACATTTACTTTGTTGAGCTACATAGCAGTGTCTGTATGTCAGTTCGTGTCACATACAGAGAGAGAGAGAGAGAGAGAGAGAGAGAGAGAGAGAGAGAGAGAGAGAGAGAGAGAGAGAGAGAGAGAGAGAGAGAGAGAGAGAGAGAGAGAGAATTTTAGCACAAACGGTTTCATGATACACTTGCTTCTTTGGAAAATTCAACCTTGCTGCAATGCTAAAGGTAATATAGGGTTATTTAGAATGCCCATATATTTAATGGAAGTGAATTACAGGAAGGACACCTGTTCGCGTTGCATACAAATGCAACATCGTTTGTTTTATTTCGAGCGACAAAATATACTACTTGCCAAACATACGCATATATTAATATTTTATCTATCTATTCGGTACACCTGGATAAAGTTTAAAAGTATTCCTTTAAAGTTAGAGTTGAAAGGAAAATAAAGTAAGACGTGGCAGTGCACCATCTTTGTAATAGATCTTATATTTGAACAAATCCATTCAAATACAACAGGCAAGCTTGTTGACGAGACAAACAGAATATTGTTTAGACTGGCAGGTACACAGAACTTCTGTGTCTGCCGATCGCTAACTATAAAAAATCTAATATTCTACTTGACGTTCTTGATGTGCATTGATTATCATTTTACAATTCTTTTCAGGGATCATATCCTTTTCCTAGCCCCAAAATGAAGGACATGCGCAAAACAACGATGATAATTGCAAAACTATTATAATGATTCAAAATTTATTATTTCGCAGCTATTCTCCCCTTAACCTTTATGAATAATAGCAATCGTTTGGACATTCCTAGCGCGTTTGCACTAATGTTCCTTCAGTTGTGTTTGCTTTATGTTCTTACACTAAGATAACTAATGTAACACACAGGATCAAAGATGGAGAATCAATACAGAATCAATACAACGTATAATATGAACACATTACTTTAAGTAGGAATATATACAAAAATGCATAAATTTCAAAATATCGATTATTAAACCTCACAAAAGCATTCCTATAGGTTATAATTTTATCCCTGTATTCTTATCACGGCGTAAATATTCAAACAGATAGATTTTAGATTCTCATAAGCCAATTTTACTGCAAGTATACACAACAGTAACATCGAACCATTCTCAGTGGTAGGGATTCGAAAGGCAATTGCTCGAACGGGGTTAAGCTTCCTTGTGCTACATGAAATCAGCATACAATTCCGTCTGACGTGAACATCTGACGAGGTCCAGTATGTGGAACAATATAGAATCGTGATGGGAGAGCACACAAAAGTTTTTTTTTTTCAGAAATAATTTTAAATTCGAGAAGAGTATACTTTTCATTTTTCTTCTAGTCTACCGATTCATTTTGGCAATTGTCGTCTCTTGTTGGTTGGCCACTTAGATTAGTTTCTATTCCACATTAATTTTTATGGGCCGGTAGGTGAATGGCTTAGCGTTCATGTGAATGGCGTAGCTAATCTAGTATTTGTAGTACTCTACTTTAAATATTAAAACCATCTTTCAAGTTTAAATCATAAATATGTACTTTATTAATTGAATAAATGTGAAGAAAAATAAAACTAAGAGAAGAAAACAATCAACTTCTAAATATACAAAGGTAATTGTGACTAGCCACAAAATGCATAAAACTAAACTTTGTAGCGGACACACTAGGGAATATGGGAAGTTCATAAACTCGGACAATAAACATCTGCCTGTAGTTAATCGTAACTCAGTTCAACGAGTAAATATATGTATTTGCATGCGATATAAATAATATATATGTACAGTGTGTTAGCTGTATCATTGATAGACCACTCGTATACATTTTTCATTCAAAGGAAACGAGGCTTGTAATGAAAAATGCATTCATTTCGTGATATATCAGCTACAGCATACATTATATATATATATATATATATATATATATATATGTATATATATATATATATATGTATATATATATATATATATATATATATATATATGGGTTCGAAACTCTAGAGTACGAATTCAATGTATCTAACCAGTATGATAGTATTGTTAGTATTAAACTATTATTTCTGCCCAATATTATCAAGATTCTACTACAGAATCTACGGATAACACTGACACTGTCTGTTCTGTCTAGTATATATTTATAATTCTTTATATATATATATATATATATATATATATATATATATATATATATATATATATATATATATATATATATATATATATACTGTCTGTATGATAACCTGCCTGCTTCCGCTGACATTAGTTTATTAATATGAACGAAACGATGGCAAAAAAGTAGTTTGAAATGTTGCAGAGAAAATTAAAAGGATAATCAGTTTATATATATATATATATATATATATATATATATATATATATATATATATATATATATATATATATATATATATATATATAGGGGGGGTGGGGGGGTGTAGGTGTGTGTGTGGGTTATGAAAAGTTTGCTATTATCATGACTTTCTCAATCCCTTCCATGAGAAGGAAATGCTGTTATCTGTAAGAGATGCATTTGTCCATGATTAGAGAGAAAGAATAAAGAAAGTTCGGACTTTCATGAAGATGTAGGTGTTACTTATAATGGTTATTACGGCTACATGTTTTGGGGACATGGTAATGCGGAGGTACGAAACGATGTAAATGATACAAGCCTCTTTGAGTTCTGAGTAAACGGACTAATTTTATTGAAACAACCAACATACAAAATTACATTACAATATCAATCTATATAAACTTCCAATACAGATATAAGAAATACGTATAAAACTACGATTTTCCTTCACCTGTCAACGTCATATATTTGCATAATTTCTGCCTTTTAGAAGATCACACAGATAACTAAATATCAAATAAAATCACGATAGCTAAAGAATCTAAAATCCAAAATTTGAGGCTAATACCACAAGCATGTTGAATTTAATCTAAAATACAAACATATTAAAATCTATTAAAGAGTATTTCATTGCTGAATTAATTATTACTTAGTATGAATTTGGTAGCGAACGTCGCCCTTTACAATAATCAATAATGAAAATTAAATATAAGTTCTTCAAACAATAAAGTTTCTAATACATTATATTAAAAATAGTAAAGAAATATGATAATAATCTAATGTTGCCAATGTGCCGATCTTAGACTGAAATCTTACTATAACATCTTAACATTAAAAAATCCTTATATTATATAGAAAATTGTACGCAGACTGTAGCTTACCAGTAAATGATACAAGCCGCTTTGAGAAACCGACGAAACTGACTAATTTTGCCAAGTAAATCTTTTCGCTTCTTATACACAGTTTCTCAAGATGCAGCCAAATACGTTCATTTATTTCAGTGCTTAGGTTTCGCCAGAATCTCAGGCGTCATAGTTTTCTTACCGATTACCGTCTGGGTCTAAATGTTTTTGGACATTTTTCCATGAACACGTGAAAAGTTAGTGATATTCTCATCAGGAAGGAATTTGTTTCTCCAGCACTGTTGCTGCAGAATTGTAAATTTGCTAACTTAAGTATCATACAATTTGTAGGATTTCCCATAGAAAAACAAGCTCTTTATTGACACAATACACAATTATATTACAATAATAAAAAAAAATACTTTTAATAGTTTCCTAAAATAAGTCCATCCTAATAAATGCATCACTGTAATTAAGAATAGATCAATAATAACCAGGTTTGAAGAGTTATGAATTCAATTGCTATTTATGTAGAAGAAAATCAGGGTTATATAATTTTATTTGGAGTAAAAGAAACACAAGAAGACATATTTGGAACCAAAGTAAAGCATTATGCTCCTTCGTATCAGTTTTACTGAGATTTTGTCAAGTTTAATCAATATTAAAGAAATACGCATCACGTTGCTGCTAATACAAAAAAAGCGTCCAAAGTTCAGAGATTTGTGACAGGTTCACGTATTTGTGTTAGTCTACATACGCACTTTTGACAGAATTCCAAGTGTTTTGAAGCCTGATCAAGTAATTTTAAATTCCATTGATTTGCAATTGTGTATTAATTACTTATAATTTTACTATCTCATTAATAATTGCCAGCCGTCATTGGTTTCGTACTTCAGAAAAAGATCACTAACAAACAAAGATAGCAAGGTTATATCATAATGGACTACTGACCAGCGACACAACTGGGCTTCGTATCTTTCTGGCTGATATTAATTCGCAGCCTTGAACTCATGTTCAAACTGTGTGAGATAGTACAACTCAGGTTATATACGTGCCATATAAGGTCATTTATCTTCACAAATTCAATGCGTTATTGTAACCTATTTGACAGTAGATAGAAGTTTATTTATTTATATATTATTTCTGCAACAACAATATTTAAAAATTGTTTTGGCCAAAGCAGATACAACAAAGAGAAAACAACATTTACAATGTAATGTGACACACACACGCATACACGCACGCACACACACACACACACATATAGGCAGAATTAATATTCAATAAAAAAAATACTATCATACAGGTTGAAAAATACGGAGATTCCACTGTATATTTGTATGAAACATTAATTCTGCCTACTGTCATCAAGCATTTTACTATAGCACTTTCCGTTCTGTGTGTGCATGCATAATACATACATAAACACACACAGACACAGACACAGACACACACACACATATATATATATATATATATATATATATATATATATATATATATATATATATATATATATATATATATATATATATACATACATACATAGAGAGAGAGAGAAAGAGAGAGAGAGACTGATATTTTCATTACTTTCTGTTAAACATGATTAAATATAGTATTAATAATTAATTAAAGAGCTTTACTTTATAAAATTGTAATATATGTCAAAATATTTATTTATTACTTACATTTTGTACACAAAGACTTACTATTTATTTGTATTACAGATGTAGAACTGAAAATGTTTGCCAGAAGAAAATATTCTACAGTTGCTTCGATAATGTTGTGCTATAGATAACATGCTGTTGTATAGTAGTGAGATAGTAAACAATATTTGGACAATCATTTCCATACGTTATTGTTCTTTTTATGTTTTGTTTTGATTTGCTTTTATACTTTCTCATTGATGGATAGTTATCCTTCATCTAATGTAAAACATTCAGTTCAGAAATAGTATACGTTTTTCAACTTTTGATTAATATTAAAACTACCATTCAGTCAATGTCCGAACTCGGTTTATAAGTAATTTACATTAATGCATTTATATAACTGATTCATACTATATTTCACATAGTGCATTTGTCATTATGTAAGATTTTTCACTGTGTAAAAATACATTCATATACAAACTGTGATCTAATATTAAGTTGAAACTCTTTCTATTTCTTATCATCAATGAGAAACATGTAAAGAAGCATAATTAAACACGTGATCTAAATTTGTGTATCCAAACGTTATTCTCCAGTTCACACACATATTCTTGTCTTCAGTAACAGCATCACTCATATTTCTACACACATTCCTAGTGTCAACATATATGACAAATATAATCTGTTTACTTAAATCACAATAATATTATTTTGTTTGACATTCTACAACTTATAGCTTTCGATTTTTGAATAATTTCCATTCTCAATGAAATGGTTCTCTCAATCCAAACAAATTTAAAATAGGATGATATATTTGATGGAGTACGTTATGCTATTAGCTTAGATAGAAATTCTATCATTAACGAAATCAGTCTGGGATCGTTGGAGAGCTTCCGAAGTTCATTTATTACAGTGACATTAGAATTCCCTTTCCATTTCACGGTGAACTTGTACTGCTAAAATGTTCTTCTATCTCTTATTTTTTAGAGTACGAATATTCCCTTGAATGCACTACTACTGTAAAATTTCATGCCCTCAAAATTATATTCAAATATCTGTGTACATAAACACTTTACGCATATTTACGAATATTATTTATAAGTACATTGTCCACAAAAATAACGAAATATATACAACTTTACCATTTCAAACAAATGCAAAATAAGTTTGTTTGAAAATGAAAGCTCGTTTCACACAGACACACCCTAACCACGCATAATAATATATTGTCAGCTGGGATGTCCGATCTGGTCTATAAGTCCAATTAAATTTATATCAACTGTTTCTTTTAATTCATTCAAAAATAATGCTCATTTTATAATTATACGATTTTTAATTGGCCAGTTGGAGGAAAAGTATTCTCTTATATTTTGCTAGAAACTAGTAACTACCTGTACAAATGCTCATTTACAATTTGTTGAAATCGTAATAGCATTTGAAGCTTGTAGTAGACTATATTGCAACGAATTTATATAATAAAAGACGATTGTAACCTTTCATGGATTTAATTTAAGTAATTTGAATTTAGATGTTATTCAAAAAGCAGATTAGTTTGGGGTTTAATTTGCCTGGAGTTCTGACACAGCGAAAAACCGTGCACAATGCTTTATTCTCTATGATTTGTGTATTTTTGTATCACCGAAACATACATACATACATACATACATACATACATACATACATACATACATACATACATACATACATACATACATACATACATACATACATACATACATACATACATACATACATACATACATACATACATACATACATACATACATACATACATACATACATACATACATACATACATACATACATACATACATACATACATACATACATTCATACATACATACATACATACATACATACATACATACATACATACATACATACATACATACATACATACATACATACATACATACATACATACATACATACATACATACATACATTTCCAACCTTAACAGTTTAAGAACCTTGCAAAGATCGTTCACATTTATCTTTAAGCCTTTTACAAAAGAAATAGTTAGAATTTATTCTCTAATTCTTACTTAATAACAATAATTGTATCGAGCAAAAAAATGCATAACGAAATGCTCCTCCTGATGAAAGATGGTTACCGGTAGTATAATGAATATGGATATGTGAAGGAAACGCTGATCTTTCATTCTATCTGTTACATATTTTGTTCTAGGTCTAAATGATTTAGCTTATCACATCTGGAGCGCAAAAGTTGATAATCAAATGTTGATATCTACCTTTGAGGGAAAGAATCTGATGATTGTTGGAAGTAAGAACTCTATCTCTTTGCATTTCTGAAATCGAAGATTACGATAAGTTAAGATCAACAGGCAGCAAGAAATCAATACATGTATAAAGGACATGATAAGCAAAGAAGCACAAAATCAGAGTTCGGTCAATTGACAGGACAGTACAGACTGCAACTGGATTTCATAAAAATTATTTGAGTCCAAACGGAGACTTCAACATAAAACGAACAGTTGCATTTGATATAGTTTAGTCAATACAGCTCTAGCCGGCCTAATATCTTGCAGCTTGATTTAGTGTACCCGGGTTTTAATCCAACATTTCGAATCAAACAATCTGAGTTGTCGGAATTGAAGTCCACATTAGTTGTTTTAATTATGTGTTAAATGTACAGTTATTCTGTAAATATGTTTGTAATATTAGAGCTTCTTATCTGGCCTTTAATACATGTCTAAATCACTTATATTTTTATTTTTTGTAATGAGAGCTATGGTATACAATGTCGACGCCAAGGTTGCTGACGTTGCCTGTACCAACAGAAAAATTTACGTTATTGGCTACGTGTTAGTGCCGCCCACGACGTGCCCTTCGTCATATTAACATTAGTTTATTAAGATCTTTTGTTTAATTTTATACATGATGTTTTGATGTAAATGAATCGCCAATAGAATAATAAGTTTTTGGTTGTTATTAAACCTCAAATTTCACTCATACAAAAAGATATCGTAATGTTTCGACATGTTTTAAAGATAAATCTGGTGGCTTAATACCTTTAAGTATCGATATATAGAGGAAGTTAGACCAAAGGGTCATGATGGAGATTGAGCGAATATTAAAATAAGAAATTCATGTATGGAATAAATGGAGATCGGACCAGAGATATAGAATAGTACAACATGAGAAACTTGTGCAAAAATATAGCAATTTTATTAAAAATTAAATTGATTAATTAAACATAAATAATCAAAACAAAATTGTACAAGACCAAAAGTAGGTTATACTTCTACTAGGGAAATAAATTATAGTTATACAAATATATCAAACAAAATTAACTTTTAGTCTAAGCTATTTTATTTCTTAACCAAACGTTCTTCGGGCAAAAACTTCTTGTAAACCTGATAATCAGACTTAAGCACACATGATTTATATAGTATTTAAACAAATAAAATCAAACAAATATCATAAAATTCATATCAGCGAAAACTAATATATAAAATTAAGCCATTGTACCTTGCTCTGAGATTCACTCTCTTTCTCCCTTTAGCAGAAGGTCTCTTTACACTATTGGTTACGTGTCTTTCAAAGACTTCAAACTCTACATCTCTTGATAAATCATTACGAGAAAGTACACCTTTACTATCCCGTGATTCAAGGCCCTATCGCCTAACAAAGAATGACTAGCTTTGCAATATACGACATCTAAATCAAGAGACGTCACCTGGGAAACCCACACATGAGAACTTGTCCAAAAGGAGTTCAGATTTGTCAAACCGCCATTATTATTACTCTATCTTCCACATTTTTGAGTTTCCTTAATAAACCAATCTCTGCAACGTTCAACCTGTGACAAAGGTTCAGCAAGTACAAACGTTGCTCAGCAACAGTTTAACCATTAGCATTTCACTGGATACGGTTATAACAAGGAGCCTTGTTAAGAATCAGTCAGATGTACTGAAGTTCGGGCATTCTCAAGCATGCAGTGGATTAACCAACAAATGCACTGGTAAATTAACATTCGTATTTGCCCTCAAGGGATAATGTCGTGGGTGGAGAAATGAATATATTCAGGAACTGTTCTTAAACAATTACGAAATGTACTTCATAATCTTCTCTAACGTGTCTAAGTTGGGCCTATTGGTTTCGGCCACATACTAATTTATGTCATTTGTCCAGAAATATCTTAGAACTTCAACGCTAAGAATGACACACACACACACATACATACATACATACATACATACATACATACATACATACATACATACATACATACATACATACATACATACATACATACATACATACATACATACATACATACATACATACATACATACATACATATATATATATATATATATATATATATATATATATATATATATATATATATATATATATATATATATATATATATATATATATATATATATATGTATGTATATATATATATATATATATATATATATATATATATATATATATATATATATATATATATATATATATATATATATATATATATATATATGGACATACACAAATATTTAAAACTTTGTCATTATAAAGCAGATCAAAACAGAATATGCATGCAACATACGCTAATTAAGCAGAAAGAGATGTATTAATAAAGTATATCATTTTAATCTCCACATAAGCCCCACCACCAGCCTTGCTCTGGACAGCATATTTGTACATTGTTCATTTATGGTGCATAATGCATAAGCGAACGGGATCAGTTGAAGGAAAGTCATCTAAATATGCTCTGTTGAATAAAGAATCTCATAACCATTTGAAACACAGGGCACGACAAATTATGGAGAAAAAGTTTTTATATCACATAGTTGTCTGTAATTCAGATTACACTCATTGCCTCAGTGTCCCTGTTAAATGATCGTGATATCTTATATTGTTGGCTAATAGTTCTCGTTAACAAACGTGACGTGTGTTGGTACAATTAAACATTAAACATGTAATGTTCTTATTGCTTAACTAACTGAGTTGTTAGTGTTGGGGTGTGGTTTGTACACCGAACGTTTTCATGCAGTATGTTCGTCTCGGTATTGCAATGACTCATAGTCTAGGTTAACTAATTTAACAGGAATTATTCCTGATGTTGAATTGATAGCTGTTTGTGTTATCCAAAACTTATTAGCGTCTTGATTGCAAGTGTTTATTGTTTACTTCATGCTTTTGAAATCAACGAAGAACATGCGGGTCGTTTTCTTTACGATGATAGTTTTGAACATTTCACAACAAATCCTCTATAAGTACTATGTCCTGTGAGTTATCAATCAAAGTACATAGGACGTTATGCTTGTTAACTTTTATTTACTGTTACAATAAATCTAGTATTACTTGAAAAACAATTTGGCTAGCGTTTGTATTTATTGCAGATGGCACAAAGTCTTTTCATCGGCAATTGTTTGGAGTGTGTTAAATATTATGAAAGTATTCGTCGATGCGTTGAATTCATTGTATTGTCATCAACGTTGTTTATTTTAAATGAGGATCTAAAATCGATATTTATGTCTGTCGAAGTTTATGTCTGTAGCGTTCTCAATGGGAGTGTATCTTGAATTACTCAGAATGGACTATCATCTATTGATTGAATAGTATTACAATGTAATGTGTACAAGATTTTGTTATTGTTAGAGACAGACAGCGGGCAAGAGAGAGTCTCTCTCTCGATCGATCGATCCATCGATCGATCGATCGATGGATCGATCGATCGATCGACCACTCGGCCCCGAGTGGCTTAGTGGTCTAAAGCGCTGTCTGTTTCGGATCACTGCCATCTCACCTCTGTCTGCATGGGTTCGAGTCTAAGATTCGGCGAATGTGGATAGGTGAGAAAGCTTGCCAGTAGCTTCTCGTGGGTCGGTGGTTCTTTCCGCGGATTTCCCGGTTTCTTCCTCCACCAGTTAATACCAAGTGCTGAAAAATGGCGTTAAGCTCCACAACAACAACTCTCTCTCCTCTGATGCACAGCATAAACACACACTTGCATAATTGTTGTTCTGATGAAGATAACTCTAAATAATTTTGCTTCTTCTCTTAAACCCTTTACACGGGACCTGATTAATGCTAGTTATACTGATCTCAATTGTTTGTAAACATTGGAAGCAACCAATACAACATTAAGCATGTATGATTTCAGTTTAACTTTTTGAACATCATGAAGATATTCAGTTACGCACATGAACAAGAATAATTAATCATCAGTTTAAAGCTATCGGTTCCTATTCAAGTTTCCTTTATCTGAGTAAAAGTTTAACAAATTTCCCATGAACTCGAGATAACTTGAAATAACAAGCAAAATTAAGCATAAAAAGGCAAATTTGTTGATGAGACAGACAATTGTTTAGACTGACAGTCGATCAGAACTTATTCGTTATTTGCAGGTAGCTAATTTCATAAATCCAACAAACCGAAAGAGGTATAAAAAATATAATTTTTATAGGTTTTCCTATAAGGTAATTATGAAAATGTTGATCATAGAAATTTAATAGCCCCGAAATGAAAGACATACAAGGACAATACATATGGTGATATTCATAAAATTTTTATCGAATTAAAATTGACTTCATTAACAGCACAGCCATTCTCAACCTGATGAATATGAATATTGTTGGCACACTCCTAGCTGGTTTGCATTTAAGTATTGTGATTAAAAAAGACTGAAGAAAACATTTTGCATCTTATTCAAAATACCAATAAACCGTAAAATGTATGGACGCTTAGATGTATAACATTAATTAGAGCTGTAACATAATTAAAACAGCAGTCTTTCAAACCATAGATTATTCAACCTCTATTTCCTAATTAATATAAAAAGATATTACAGCGTATCGTTAAAGAAGCAATAAAGAAAAATTACATTAATAATTTCCTACCAGTCCTGTAAAATAAATGCTTTTTCTTATATTTTTCAGTTGCGCGATATTTTCTGTTCTTTCCTTTCTTTCTTCATTCGTAAAACTCCTTCAATGTAAGTTTTAGATGTCAGGAGAAGATTAATTTAAACAAAACGCACATCTCTTTAACTTAAATATGTCTGAACATTTTCTTGTTTTTGTTTGGGTTTTTTGTTAATCACTAGCGACAAAAATTGATTATGCAGTTTAGAACACAGTCATATCAGGGTAGTTAGGAAAATTCGACCTGATGATGATGATGATGATGATGATGATGATGATGATGATGATGATGATGATGATGATGATGATGATGATGATGATGATGATGATGATGATGATGATGATGATGATGACGACGATGATGATTAATTATTTGTCTAAGTGATAATGCTAAACCTTCAGGAAAGTACCAATGTGTAATGTACCTATATGCAAAATAATAACCATCAATTCGATCCATCTCGATGTTAGCGAAGAGAAAGATGGGGGATCAAACAGCGAAGAGCACGATTGGGCCACATGGAGTCAACTTACCATAAATGGTGACGCAGATATCACAGCATTTTAATCGTGATAGAAGAACATAGAAAACTGATTTAGTACAAATTATAATTCCATAACTCATACTTCTGATGTCCTAAGATATAATTGAGAATAGTTTCTTCTGTATTTGTTTTCATAGGAATTATTAAAACGATTGTTTGAAATGCTTATCACTAGAAATCTAAGAAACCAAACACAAAGCAGGGATAAATACATATACTATTTCTAGGCGCATACATAGACAAATAACAGAGGTAAAGTGAAACTTTCCATACTTTCCCGTCATCTAAAATGTGTGTGTAAGTTCGGTACTTTATTTTTCAAGCAAAGTTTGACTGGACATTGAGGACATTCATGTTTCACTCTCTCCTAAAATAACCAATGAGTGAAGGATACATCGAAATATTTAATGGTATAGTGATATTATGAAAAACATTAGGTGTTCCTCTTAAATCCATCGACGATAAAATGACCTTCACATATGCAACAACGTGGTATATCTGTCAAATGATATGTTTGTTTTATCTGCGTTTAACGTCGTTTTTCAGCACAAGATATTTGAAGACCAGTTTCACTTTTGGAGTAATAACATCCCGTGAATACCCTTAGAGGAACCACCGACCCACGGGAAGCTGGTGGAAAGGTATTACATGTAAACAAATTCGCAGAGACCCAATCGTCCACCCGAGAACCTTATAATGGTATGTAAAATTTACGACCTTTGGTTGCCTTTTTTATCAGGGTACCCGTGAAAAATTTATTGTCATCAAAATCAGAAATTTAGATCACGCCTTTATGAAATTTTCGGAAATTATATGCTCTTATTACCCATTACGTTTGTTGAATAAATAAATCTCGTATTGATCGATAAGCACAAAAGATAGTGAAGTAGAAGTGCTAAGTTACGCAAATTTCCAAATGGTCGTGCGAACAAATGGAGACGTGCTTATCTCCTTCTTGCCGAAGGGTCAGTTTTGTATGGTCAGTGTCAAAGTATCAAATTAAGGGTACGGTCGAGTTTGTGGTTTCTGTGGTTAATGGTCACTACTTCAAGGAATGTAGCATATAAGGTCACCATTTGTTCATCCTTTCAGCTGCTCGCCAGAACGATATCATTTTGCGTCTTCGTCCGATCTCATGCTCTTTGTTGTGGCAACTGTATTCGGTCAATATACAATTTTTGCAATAAATTCTTGATCAATATTGCCACAAATGAAACAACAATTCTACGTGTAGGTAATGAATATTAATTGTAATGGATTGTTGTGGTTTATATATATATATATATATATATATATATATATATATATATATATATATATATATATATATATATATATATATATATATATATATATATATATATATATATAGTGTATTTTCTCTTGTGTTGTGCTTTTCGATCTCTCAAAAATGATCGACAACCACGGTGTTTTGGTCTGGGTCGAGCAAAAAATCAGATGTGAAATTAATGGAGGAACTACATTAAAAGATGAGTAGAGATATTGAATGAATTAGCACAAACCACCTGTATACAGAATGTAACAATTTAAGTCGATACACAAATAAAAATTACAAGACGGATTTTAGGATACGCCACTACCAGATTCACATATCACATCTCTCTCTCTCTCTCTCTCTCTCTCTCTCTCTCTCTCTCTCTCTCTCTCTCTCTCTCTCTCTCTCTCTCTCTCTCTCTCTCTCTCTCTCTCTCTCTCTCTCCATCCATCCATCCATCCATCCATCCATCCACCCATCCATCCATCCATCCATCCATCCATGCCTAACTGCCTGCCTGCCGGCCTATCTACCTACCTACCTACCTAGCTACCTACCTATATATGTATATATGTGCACATACAAATATTTGTTTCCGACAATTTAGAAATGGCCTTTCTCTACAGAAGTAGGTATATTATACATCGATGTAGCAAACGATTATTACAATATGATATTATTGGAAGACAAGACGAAGTGATTCATCCCACAGAGAGAGAGAGAGAGAGAGAGAGAGAGAGAGAGAGAGAGAGAGAGAGAGAGAGAGAGAGAGAGAGAGAGAGAGAGAGAGAGAGAGAGAGAGAGAGAGAGAGAGAGAGGGGGGGGGAAGTGGTGTAGTATACGCTTTGGAACACATCGTGCACTCAAACATAATAAAATTACAACATGGGAATTTTTGTTCATTGCAAAATATGTTCTAGTAATATGTGTAGAACTGCTGCTAGAGCTGGTGCTGTAAAGCTTCTCAAATTCCGCATTGCAACAAGTCCCTATACTTTTAATCTACACACATACGTTTTACAAGATACCGATTACCTTGACATTGAGATTCGTTTCATCTTCATTGGTGTATTGATGGTTTCGGTTTTTGTCAACAACATTCGTTGGCATTTGTTGGATTTGAACTCAAGAGCACGGTCAAAGATAGCCAGGATATATAACCAGACAAATGTTGATCAAAGAAAACAGGTATTTCTTACCTTTTTGACACATTATTTGCGGCCTCGAATTCATGGTATATATATATATATATATATATATATATATATATATATATATATATATATATATATATATATATATATATATATATAAAGAAAATGTCCAACGACACGGAGTAAACGATATATATATAGATAGATTGTTGTTGTTGGTGGTGGTTGGGCTTAACGCCATTTTTCAGCACACGATAGGCTATTCATGGCGGCTAGTATTAATGGTGGAGGAAGAAACCGGGAAATCACCGGAAAGAACCACCGACCCACGAGAAGCTACTGGCAAGCTTTCTCACATATCCACATTCGCCGAATCCTAGACTCGAACCCACGCAGACAGAGGTGAGATGGCAGTGATCCGTAACGGACAGCGCTTTAGACCACTCGGCCACTCGGGGCCCCAATATGGATAGAAGTATTATATATATATATATATATATATATATATATATATATATATATATATATATATATATATATATATATATATATATATATATATATATATATATACGTGTAATATGTATCAAAATGCGTTTATTGGTGTAAAAATTTCATTTCCTATAAACATTTTGTCTGAACCGTTTTTCATTATAATTTTTTTTAAAACTATAAATAGGTGCAAAACAATTGAATTGTAATTTTGAACGTTTTAATTTTGCTAATGTTAGTTTTGCTAATTTTAAGTTTGCTAATTTTATTCTGCTAGTGCACGAAGCGACATTTCGAAATGTGATAAACATTTTAATGTTTCTGCTAAAATTAAGATTATTTTTATACAGTCGTTCTATGTTAATACATACAAGGTTTACATTGATGCACTCAAAAAATAAATGCAGAATTGTTTATATCTACAATGGACAAATACCAAATTTATCACATCCTGTACATCTACAGTGTATAAATAAATTTGTTTACAAAATTTAATTCAATCTTTTATTTCCACATATTTTTTTTAACCTCATTGCGAGCATTTACAACAATTAAAACTTCATCTGAATATATGCTATTGGTAGTGTTTGAGTTGTAGTAAAGACTCATACTGTATTCAGCATTAGTAACATGCCCTTGTCTACACCCATTACTGGTATTCTGAAACTTTCTTTAGCACTAGCATCATGTTCATTTCTAAACCTATTATTTGTCTTCTTATACTTTCTTCAGCATTATGATCATGTATACAGTTACTTGTGTTCTTAACCATTCTTCAGCAATAGCGTATACCCGTGTCATTACCAATTACTCACGCTGAGCACATCCGACACAGATAAAAACAATAAGATACCGTAAAGTCTTTTTATAATTTTTAATTACCACTGTTGTCAAAAAAGCGTTTTCCAATTTTGAGGAATTGTCTTGACATGTAATCTAAAATATATTCCTTTCATCGCATAATATTTTTAATTCATTGAAAGATCTAAGAAGTATGGTAAAACGAAATGTTCATCAATACATTGGATATATAATTTCCAACATTAACAACGAAAATTAGAAATCAGGAGAGCGCTTGCAAATTCATTATGTTACACGTAAGATAGTTACATTAGAATAATCTTCAGTTTACTGCTAAACTATACCATTACAAATATTTGTCTTAATTGACATACATACATACATACATACATACATACATACATACATACATACATACATACATACATACATACATACATACATACATACATACATACATACATACATACATACATACATACATACATACATACATACATACATACATACATACATACATACATACATACATACATACATACATACATACATACATAATGGAAACAGATCAGATGGCCAGTAATGGCATAATCAACATTATGGATCGAGTCCTCTTCCCCATGCCGCTAAAAGCATTCCTGAAGAATTCATGTAACCGGAATTCAGCGATTTTATTACAGCAGTTAAAGCAATCAGCTTCGGTCCAACTCTAGCAGGTAGGTACAATACTGATTTTCCGTCATATTTATATATCAATTATCTGTCCAATACGATTTGTGAATTCAGTAATAAATCATCGATCGTATTCGTATCGAACAATTAATCAATATAATTTCACATAATCAATATATAATTATCGATTAGAGCTCTCTAACGTTTCAGGTAAACAATAAAGGGACTTCTTAAAGGAGATGGCATGAAAGAAATTAGATCTCAGATTTACCCGATATACATAAGCAAAGGTGCTTAAAATATCCTCAGCATTAAATTAAGATAAGATATTCTAAAATTAAGAAAATATATTTGCAAAATAAGTTTACATTCTGCTTGTATCGTTTCGAAACAAATGATGTTTGAAATATTCCTATGAAATCGTGGCATTCTTCTAAAAGATATTGTAATTGATCATGTACGTATCGAGCGTATTGCTATTGTATTTATTCTGATAAGGAAAGCAAGAAAAGAAAATGAAAGAAAAGCAATCGAGATTTTGAAAATCTACATTGCCTGCGATTAACTTTTTTCTAACTCCCAAAAATATCTCAGAGTTAAAAAATATTTGACAGTTTTGGAAATATGGCGGCAGAAATTACGAAACTTAACTGATTCGATATAATATCTGAGGTCACAATATCTGAAACTGTATCATATAAATGAATTGCTCTTTCAATCTTTGTCCATCCCATTGACCGGATCTACACGGCGCACATTCAATCTGGAAGTCAGCAGGACGTGCACACATTTGGTGCCAGGCATGAAAGCGAGGCACGTTGTAGTCTCGAAAAAGAAATTGGCCTATAGTGGGGGAGTTTCTATACAAACTCAAAGGAGCAATATTCAAGTTATGGGATCAAATCATAACAGAAACATATATTGTGTGTATGTGTGACTGTGTGTGTATGTGTCTGTGTGTGTTATTGATTTCAAAACTTGATGAAACTGGCTGGATGGCTAAAAGTAGACCTTTGATAGACTGTTAGCATTCGAATCTTCAACAAGCGTGTCTGAAAAAGTATAATTTGTGACCAAAACTGTTCTAAGAATGTTTTGAAATTTAAATACAAATCCCTAGCTTTTTCTCCAATTTCGCTTTAAATACATGATCTATTTGATTTGATTTCATTTCGTTGGACCTTAACAAATCATTTGTAAAGAAAAGATATGTTGAATATTGTGAATTGTGATCTTTCATTATATTAGATGGTATTTATTCGTTACAAGTTTTTAATGAAATTTAGGTGGGCCATTCACCATCTTTATCCCGCCAAAGTTTCATCAAACTTCCACCCAGTGAATTTCAAAATTCATGGTCAATAAGACTGCCTTAACAGGTATTGTATTAATAAGAGGTACACAAGATTATACATTCTATCACTATCTCGATTTTTCACTCTAAATTCATATCCACGCATATTTGACTTTATGAATAATTTGATATCTTTAATAAAGTTTAAATTTATATTTTACGGCCTTTATCAACTTAACCATTTAGTGGTAATATAATTGCTTTGCATCACCTTTTATCTTATAAGAGAAAATGTTAAGTTTTATTTGGAAGAGTATTATTCTGAGATATTGTAACATCTTTCATTTTATCTTGAAGGCTACATGTCTACCTTTATCTTTAACGGCTTAATCTCATTTCAAAAATGATCAGTATAAAGTAAGAACGATAAATGAAGGAAATGTTAATTTTAAATTCTCATTGTTACTCTTGCTGTCCTTTTTAGATGTTCTAACTTATCATGTCGTCAAGGGAACATTCTGGAGCGCATCGTTCCATCATGGAAGGTCAATTAATACCTTTGAGGGAAGGAATCTGATATTCACGATCGATGGAAGTAAGAATTTAATGTGATTGCGCTTGTGAAATTGAAAACACATACCTAAATACTTACCAACTCCGGACCAAGAACGACCAACTGACGGGTAGAAAAACAGACTTACCTCTAATATGACCACGATCTAGTCTTTCTACTTCATTTCCTCCTACATACATACATACATACATACATACATACATACATACATACATACATACATGCATGCATGCATGCATGCATGCATGCATGCATGCATGCATGCATGCATACATACATACATACATACATACATACATACATACATACATACATACATACATACATACATACATACATACATACATACATACATACATACATACAGTTTCAGTTTAATTAATATAATTAAAGCCGTATCCGTATTTAATTGGATCAAACAGATTGTGTTGGCAAACGTGATGCCTAAATCAAGTTTTATCACTATGCATGAAAGGTAGATTTGAGTCTGTAAACATTCAAGTGATTTTAAAGCTTGGAATCTGACCAAAAATATTTAAAAATATTTGTCTTTTTGTATTTTGTAGTGAGATATATGGTAAACAATGCCGAGGTCATGATTGCCAACGTTGCATGTACCAATGGTGTGATTCATGTTATCAGTGACGTATTAATTCCACCCATGTCTTTCCCTTTGTCCTATAAAAAGTAGTTTTGCAGCCTTTTTTAATCATTCTTAATTTTTTATGCGTGATATCATGTAATTAAATTGTTAATAAAATAGTAATTTCTTGGTTGTTATTAAAATCTCACATGTCGTTCACAAACAATAATATATATTGCTTGTATAGTCTAAAATGATATGAGACAATCAAAAGAAAGCAATATCTCTGTCAGACCTACTATATCTGAAGATTAGTTTGTCCACAGATTAGTATTAAGAGAGAACAACCAGCGTAGAAATACATGCACTATACTAACTGTTACAGTATAGTGCACTTTGGTGTAAAGAACGTGATAGCGCACAAGACAGTTCACTACTGATTTCCATGATTTCTATTTGTTTCACTGCGATGCACAGTAATGAACATGGTGGAGCACCAGAATAAGTATTTTTATGGACTATAATGTACAAGATTGTACCATATGATAACCGATGTTGTGCACTGCTTTGTACAGGGCGATAACCACAGTGAACTTTGAAGTGCACTATAGATAAGAAAGCGAGAATAATATAGTGCGCTATTTTAAATAAGGCAATACACTTCTGAGAACGGGGTTCCGTCGCAAAGTGAAGAGTATAATTACACTGAATGAATACAGCACTATAATTTGCAATGAATAAATTGCCTTAAGATCGCCGAGTTTTATATATGTAGTTGTAAGAAAATACGGAGGATCATAATGTGTCTTTGTGTATCGTTTTCTCTAGTTCACAAGTAATGAAGATCACACTGTCGACGATGATGACGATAACAATGATGACACTTATTCATAAATGGTGATTTCATCAGATTTTAATAATTAAATATTAGGTAAGAATCATTTAGATTTCCCATTTTTTAACACTGTTGAACAGCCAAAAATCAGTGTTTTGGCTTGCATGACTTTTGTTTTCAAAGACGTTACAACAAGCAAATTTCTATATATCGAAAAAAGGAAACGGTGAATGAATGAACGTATGTTACTAATTACAGTTTTCTGCTATCGTTATATCCATTCTTCATGTACAGTTCACTCTTCTTCATTCTATAATTTAATGCCACCGCCCCCCACCCCCACCCGTGTGTGTGTGTGTCTCTCTCTGTCTGTCTCTCTCTCTCTCTCTCTCTCTCTCTCTCTCTCTCTCTCTCTCTCTCTCTCTCTCTCTCTCTCTCTCTCTCTCTCTCTCTCTCTCTCTCTCTCTCCTTGTCTTCTTTACACAAACATGTTCTAGTCGTTAACTTATTCAAGTCCACGATATTGCTTACCTTCGTTATAAAGTTTAATTTAATCATATATTTTCAACTTGTCCTTGATATATATATATATATATATATATATATATATATATATATATATATATATATATATATATATATATATATATATATATATATATATATATATATTGTGACTAATTGGCGGCGTTCAAAACACACAACCTCTTTCACTACGGTTCGTTGCTAGGGAATGATCTCCAAGGTGTAATTTGCCCAGTGTGGATAGATAGAAAGAAGAATGCAGATCACTGAACAAGTATATTGAAGAAATAAACACTACGAGCCCCATTTTAATGAATAAATATAAAATTTAATCAGTTTATCAACAGAATTTAAAATGAAAAGAAATCAATGACTTGGTTACAAAAGAAGGAAAATGGTACTAACATGTACTCAAATAAAAAGACAATACAAATTTCTTTAAACGCTAAAATTACTTTCCACGTTAATATACTATCTTCATAGCCAATGAGATGTGACCTTTGAGTGCAACGTTGAGAGACTTCATCACCTATTTTATGCGGACATCAAGACTTCCTTTCGTCCCTGCTCCGTCGATCTTTGTCTAGCTGTTTTGTCTTGGACTCTTGTCCGTCGAACTCTGACTTAACAATCGTCTCTGGACTTAGATTTCTGCGTAGAACTTGTTCTGGTCCTGTGATTGTTCAGGGATTTCTCATGTGAATCCAGGAAAGCTGTTTCCTTCAATAAATAAAATGTCTCGCAATAGACTATAGATCAAATTCCCAAGTATATTTATATTTTTACATTAATTCGGCTCAGAAAACAAAAGGCATAAATTCTGCCGCAGGAACGAGTTGCTCCCTAACTGTTATGTTTACATAAACGGTCAATGCTTGTCCTGACCTTAATTCGGGTCACGATAGGGATGGTTAATTAAATTCAACTCAGCCCTATGAACCCGTATGTAACCCCCACTCGACTGCTTACTCTACCAATCTAGCAGTCTTAAGTTACATATGGCTTAGACCCACAGATCTAACTATTCTAAAATAGTTTACTCGACAAATTAAATATTACAAACTAGCATATAGATATACACTTAAGTGATCAATTAAATATTACAAACTAGTATATGGTATACATGTAATGTTAGGTCATACTCATTCTAAACAGAGTTAATCCATAAACTATGAAACATTACCCATCATTCCTTAAGCTTAATTCATTTAAATTCCTAATCACTCCTATGTATTCAAGATTCAATTACATGCAATCTTTTCAACTAATCTAATGAAATTTTAATTACATTCAATCTTGCCAATTCTCCAAATGAATTGATAATTAGAAAATCAAAGAATAAAATGTTATGACTAGCATTTCACTAAAATCATACATACATACATCATATCAAGAATACATTTGAAATAGATCACCAAATGAAATAACATATTAAAATCGAGAAACTAAGATTGCGTACCTTTTGCCGTTTCTATATTTTCCACAAACCTCACGTATAGTCCGTCTCCTAACTGAGACAACTATCTGGCCCCTTACTCTATAATGAAAACGTACTTTTTACGAATTCAAAATGTAGAGTTTGCCTACTCGCTGAGACAAAACTCCCGCTTTACTGCCAAATCACGAGATAACGTCTTACACGCTCCCGGAATCGTTTAACTTTCCTCGCGAAAGATTAAAGACTAAAGAATTTTCCTAAGGTAAAACCTTTAATTTTGTTACAGAGTTACGCCCATAAATCCATATTAACCAATCGGAATAGACTGTTTCCTAAACCTGTTCCGTAGAATTTTTGGATTGACAAGACAACTAAACAACTAATCATGCCGTAATTAACATTACTTTGAACAATCATCTATAGCCAGCTGCCGCCCTTTACCCTGTCGATTTTGGAAAAGGGTCTTAGGTCATTCGCTTCTACCGTAGCATCTGACTTAGTCATGTTACGTCGGCTAGAACGAATTCCCTTTTGACGTTCAGAGATGAAATGAAAATAATCATCTAACTATCTCTAGCCCTTTCTACTTTAATTAAGTTGACTTTGATACAATTCCTTTAACCAACTCTTCTAAGAGTTTTCAAAATTCGACACATCACACACACTAAACATTAAACAATTAAACAATTACCAAAATATGAATAAATCTTTGATTACGTAATAAAGGCTCATTATACATCTTCATGTATATATTCACATAGAATCGGTTTATAGTGATACACTGGTTATCGACTGAACTAACTCTCCCGAGCACTTACGTCATGTATATTTTTACCAATAGTCTTTATGAATAGGCAATGATAGATAGATAGATAGATAGATAGATAGATAGATAGATAGATAGATAGATAGATAGATAGATAGATAGATAGATAGATAGATAGATAGATAGATAGATAGATAGATAGATAGATAGATGTGTGTGTGTGTGTGTGTGTGTGTGTATTAGTACTGACGCCCCAGATATGAATTTGACAAATCGAAAAGAAGACTGGAATATACTAAAATATTTTTAGAGCAACATATTCGAAAACAAGTAAGAAAACAAATCACTAGCCCAATTAAGACGTAGTCCAGCTAAAATAAAAAGTGAAATATTAAAGCAACTTACAGCATGGTAAATGAAATCCTAAATTGATCTATCACAAGTCCAAAAGTATAGAATAATCCAAATGTGTTTCATTGTTTTTCCGAAGGAAGTCAGTTTATTGTGCTGATGTGTAAGTAGTACTGACGTGCCGCAATAATATAATCCAAAATGTTATTGATAGAATTCATAGAAGTTACAAAGCAGCTACTAAATCATAAAGTGTGATTATAATTATTTCCGATGATTAATTAAAATAAATAAATTGAATCCTCTCAACTAAATATAACAAAATGACTCCACTAAGACCTATGTTTATGCACGGAATAATAAAATTCTGTTACTCATTACCTTACGTATAATAAATAAAAATAAGACGCTATAACGGAAACGTAGCTTTAATAATTTTTATTCAGTCATATCGCTACGATGTCTGCAATGTGGCAGTTTATAGTGACGTATAGCACTAGGGCATCACGCCGCAGACATGTAGCATAATGTTCCACCCAGTTACATTATCATGATACCAAACCGACCGACCAGTCTTAACACTAACCTCTTAAAACTGAGCACCAAGCAAGGCAGCTGTTGGTACCATTTTTGTAAGTCTTTGATATGACTCGACAGGGGATCTAACCCACGACCTCCAACATCCGAGGAGGACGCTCTAACCATTAAGCCACTGGAGCGGTTCAAAAATTGTGTAGATGTTCTTTTAGCACATTTGTCAAGTTCAGCGTAACATGTAACAATCAACTTTGACGTATTGGCTAGACTCGCAAAAAATCGCCATCCTGCGTTGGTTTACCTTCCTTGCTTGATTGATTGTTAATTGGGACCTACTAATATAAGAGTCCTTTAGACACGTTAACTCGGGTTAAGTAGAGAAAAATGTATAGTAAAGACAATGCAAATACAATTTAAACAAGTGATCAGAAAAAGCTGAGAAAGAATGATTTGTTTTAAAACCATGTGATAATAAAAATTTGAGACCCTAAAATCGTGAATGTTACAATGGATACAGACTAAAGCTTTCAACATCATTGCATATAGTTGTTGTCAAATAGTTTTAATTTTCCAACTTTCATAGTTATCCTTCACATACTAGCTCACTGTTATATTGCACGTCGTAGCTTACTGTTATCCTTCACATTATAGCGTACTGTTGTCTTTCACATCACATCTTACTGTTATCTTTCACATCACATCTTACTGTTATCCGTCACATTATAGCTTACTGTTGTCTTTCACATCACATCTTACTGTTATCTTTCACATCACAGCTTACTGTTATCCTTCACATTATAGCTTACGGTTATCTTTCACATCACATTTATCTTTCACATCACAGTTTAATGTTATCATTTTAGCTTCTTCTTCAGTCTAGCCTAGTTTGAAGTGGTAAAGGTCCTATAGGTTTGTACCCTAAAATCAATCGAAATACCCTCTGCCGTTTCCGTTAATGAACGAAAATGCAAAAGCCTAGATGTCTTCCAATTAAAATAAAGTCCATCTACGATAATTTGTGTAGAGATTGGTGTATATGTAGATCACATAGTCCATAATGGTGCACGGTTAATATGAATTGGGTTCTTCAGTTCATTACCTAAAACTGTTTACGTATAAACAAATTGCTTTTTCCGTGGAACACGATGAAAAGGAAAATAAAGTCTTATATTAGGCTGATGAAATACCAGCTAATCTAATAAAGATGGAAACTTGGTTGGTTTATCGGTGAAGGTTTTACTTTAGTCTTATTCTAACTAGAATTGTTACCGAGCAAATTTGGTTCGAAGACAGTGGTGACCCGATGAATACAGCTTCCTACGGGTAGGCTTATAATCTCCATGCTAATAGCAACAATACACGTGTTTGATATTTGGGGCCTATTCCATCTAAGAATACTGCTTGGTTTTAAATCTTGTCTTTTGAAATGTACACTTAAAACAGCCATCAAATCATGCACTGTAGCTTATCGCAGCAGATGGCAGTCGCGTAATGAAAGCAGATCAGACGGCCACTTATGGCATCCTCCGCATGGTGTTCCGAATCCTCTTCCACAAACAACTAATAAACATTCCTGAGAAAGTCATGAAACCGGAATTCATCGATTTTTTTTCTCAACAATGGAAACAGTCGATTCGACTTAACCCTAACATATGTTAAACAAATACCCCGACCATTCATCCTCAATAATGATGAATAATCGATGTTATCTGTCAGTAATCACTCGAGATCTATTAATCATTTCATTTATTAATCTCTTGTCGATAGGCTGATCATTCATTCAATCAATCAGTTTAACAGTATATATTATTCACTAATCAATAAGAATGTCTTTTAAATGTTTAATAACAAATAAACCAAGACAAGCATTTTGGATAGAGACATATCAATTAAAAGCATTGCCCCAGTTGCTTCAAATATCAAATTCTGTTACATTTTTCCGATGTAAACTTTAAAAAAAAGAAAATTTAAAAATGCAATGTTCATTGCAAGGCTGTCTTTGCGCATGTCGGTTCCCAAATATCCATATATATATATATATATATATATATATATATATATATATATATATATATATATATATATATATATATATATATATATATATATATATATATATATATATATATATATATATATAACTATGAAATTGTGGGTATTCATAGCAAATATATTATAATCGATCATATAATTGTCGAGCTTATTTTTTATACATTTTAGTATTGCTGGCATGTCAATTTTCAGCAAAATATCAAAATGCTACAAATATATTCATTGCAATTTCTGTTTGGTATCCTTTTCTACTGATACTGCTACCACCATTACTACTATTGATGGCTCGAATGATACAGTTAGTACCACAGCAGACGTGTTTTTGTCCGGGTCTGCAACATTAATTTAGCTTGGATCAACTTTAATTAATTTAACTCAGTCAGCTTCAAGTAATGATCATTTTTTTAGCCAATTAATCAATCGGTTGCAGTAATTAATGCTAACTTTTTAAAGTTAATCAGTCAATACGTTATAGTAAGTAATGCCAATTTTTCAGACTATCAATCAACGGGTTGCAGTAACTAATGCCAATTTTTCAACCAATCAATCAACGGGTTGTAGTAACTAATGTCAATTTTTCAGCCAATCAATCAATGGGTTGTAAACTTTACATGAATTCTAGACTTTAGTTTCATTGATGTAATAGAGACTTTGTCCGCATTTAATCAGTGGAACTGAGAGCACGGTATGCCTAGGTTTAGAATCAAGCAACTTGAGTTGGCCAACTTTTAAGTTTTAACCACATTTGACTATTATCTTTTAAAAGTGGGTTTATGTCGTGAACATATTTGTAACGTTATGTAATGGTACCTGACATTATCTAATCTTTAATAAATATATCTAATTAAAGAATGTTTTGTATTTCGTAGTGAGAGTCATGGTAAACAATGCAGAGATCATGATTGCTGTCGTTACCTGTACCAACACTTTATATTTCACGTTATTAGTAACATATTGGTTCCGCCCATGACGTGCCTTTCATCATATAAAAAGTAGTCTGTCAGCCTTTTTACATTAATTTTTGTTTTTATAGACGAGTTTTCATGCAAATAAATTGTGAATAGAATATAAATTTCTTGCTTATTATTAATTTCAGGTACACTTAATGTTTGTAATTGTCTGGAATGAATATATACGATCTAAAGAAATATAAATAACATTCTGTTTTTTTTCTCTCTCTCCCTCTCTCTCTCTCTCTCTCTCTCACACACACGCACTCACACACGCACACACACGCAACACACACATACGCATTCTCACACTTACACAACCACTCACACACACCCACACATTCACACACACATGCGCATACAGACACACACATACACACAGCTACACGACTGTCGTGTAATAAGTCTGATACTCCAGTACATATAGCTTTATTATAAAACAGCATTTTAACTTTTTCCTAAATGTTTCTCATCGATTTAGTCCACACACAAAATGTGATATATAAATAACCAGATACGAGTAATAATATAGCAAACGGATATGATTTTGTTTAATTAAATATTACAATAGGACTATACATTTGTTAACAGTATTTTGTTCCATATATGTAATTTAGTTACTTGTGTGTTAGTTTTAAATTCTTTTTTATTTTATTTCTTTTTCATTACATGTTAATGTAACGATAACTTTATTCACTGGAATTGACATTTTTCAAGAAAATTCAGTTTAGAACTTTCTAGCTGAAAAAAAACTCAGTAGTGTTGCTACACTGTGTTTTAGCTAATTTAGTTCCTGACCTGGATTCAGAATTGGTAAACACAGAGTCAAAATCATTGGTCATAATCAAGGTCATACTTGGCCTGCGTGTTAGTTTGAGTAAACAACATTTTTTTAAAATTCATTTCCAATATGGGAATCGTTGATTTTTAGCTAAGGCTATACTAGAGAGCGTGATAATTGACGTGTAGTTTTTTTTGCGCCACTCGAACTAAGTGATCATGTGACCCAATCAGGTGGATCTGAATTACGTTTTAGCTGGGGCTAAAACTGAAGTTTTATAGTGAATAGTCAGTCGTAAATTGATACCTTAAGAGCTCAAAGGTATTTTGTATTGTGACCAGTTCGAGTTAAAAATTTTTATTTAAAATAATTTATTCACCGTGGAAAAAACACCTGTGTTCCTCAAAATTCTTGGACTAAGACATTTATTGGAAATTATTCTAATTTCGAAAGCCGGAATATGATTTTTAGTGATTTAATAAGGAACTATTGATACGACAACACAGAGCTGGTTGTAGAAGACGTCATTGCCTTTCAAATTGGAACTTTATCAGGATTCGAACTTTGATTCTCTTAGAACATTTTAGTGAGAGGACTTATATTTTTAAACTTCAGAATTAGTTTTTGGATTAGATTCACAAGCAGTAAGTCTTTTTTCATATTTTTACCTTGTTTTCATGAGAAATAAATTAATTTTGTTAAATTTTACAAAGCTTGTTGTCTTCATTCTTTTCTTTGTTAATTTGTAGGAGCCTAGACTCGTAACAAGTTTAGAAGACTGAAATTTTACGATCATGTAGGTTGTACACACAACAATAAACACGACTTAAAATAAACTGTGACAATCAGCATTCGCGTTTCATGCTCAGAAGAAAACGACTTGGTGAACATAGGAAGTGTATTCATGTATTTATTTAAAGTCACCAGATTTATGCTTAAGATTCCGGGATGACGATGTAGTTAGATGAAACTTAATGAGTTGACAAGAGGGTGTGTTTGTTGCGCATGAAGTGCTACACCTCTGACTTTGTAGCTATGTTAGGGTGATGTGTTCTTGGTCTAGATAGCATTAGGTATGTTACTTACATTCACTACGATGGGTGCTAAACTCGTGGACCCGTAATCGAATCTCCATAGAGCAGAAAAATAAAATTCTCAAATCTGTATAATAATATTATTTATTTTTTATTTTAAAATTGTGTAATATTAGTAAACATTCTCCTGTAGCATGCATGGAGTGAACTGCTTGGCGTATATTTGCTTGATTTAAGGACATCGTCTTTGTGAATATTACAACCAAAGACTATGAAAATGATTATTGCAGAATGTGAGAGTCAAAATATTTCCGTGTCAGACAGTGCTTGCAAATCTTGACAGTAATAACATGTTTACCTTTACATAAATAAAAACATACAAATATAAACATAAATTGATCACGAATCTTTTCTGTGACTTCCTTTACTTTACCATTTTCTTTAAGTATGCATTTTTCACCACTTACAGGTGCCAAAAGTTGAATGTAATTTTAGCAGTAGATAAACTTCAAAGTTAAGAGGACAAATCTTTATTTTTACAGATATATAATCAAGGTTCCATGTTTAATTTTATGTAATGCGAAGATAATATTCGAAAAGTTCTGAAGTAGACCCAATCACACAATGCGCCCGTAGATCTGTTTCCACGCTGTTGGTTTAAAACGTAAGTAAAATAAGCAACATAGACTACGATCTGCCTTCGCATTATGCGGAGACACGTGTAAGATTATGCTGTTCCAAATCAATAGCACGTTGTGCACGAACACTGCAGTAGGTAGAACTTGGAATGAGAAAGACTGGTAAAATACTGGAGGATATTGCCTTTGTAATTTCATTCGACGTCAGACCTGAAAAGTTACTGTTGTTCTTTGTCCTGTAATAATACACAGTATGATATTTGTAATCACGTCATTCAATCATGACGGTCGTCAAGCTGAGATAAAGGTACTGGAAAGCCTTCTGTAAAAATGTTCTAAAATATACAGCATACCGTAACGTCGGTCAGAATCAATGATCACAGTAATCACACTTGATTTCTTTATTTATTTTGTCTATTGAAGCAATTTTATGCTTGTGTCTGGATGCATGTACACACGCACACGCTCACACACGCACGCACAAACATACATACAACATTCGTCATCAGCCTCGCTGTAACACTAGGCCCGCAATCAGAATCTATGACAATATTCATCATCACATTCGCTGTTAACATAAGGCCCGCAAACAGCATTTATGACAGCATTCAACATCAGTCTGATTGCTAACACTACATCTAAAATACACGTGGGGGGCCCCGAGTGGCCGAGTGGTCTAAAGCGCTGTCCGTTACGGATCACTGCCATCTCACCTCTGTCTGCGTGTGTTCGAGTCTAGGATTCGGCTAATGTAGATATGTGAGAAAGCTTGCCAGTAGCTTCTCGTGGGTCGGTGGTTCTTTCCGGTGATTTCCCGGTTTCTTCCTCCACCATTAATACTGGCCGCCATGAATAGCCTATCGTGTGCTGAAAAATGGCGTTAAGCCCAACAACAAACAAACTAAAATACACGTGCATGACAGCCAAAGATTTCTAAATAGAATTCCATCACGAGCTGTCACATACACAGGACATAGTGCCAAATAATTCTATCAAAGCAAGTTTGACTTGTCATATGTCATCAACCGGTGCTGTTGTTTTCCCCTCAATTATCTATTTATTTCCTATGGGGCAGGTCAGGATGGTTTATAACTACTACACTTTCCATATGAAGGTCTAAAATGTTGCTATGGTGATCAATGCAGTGTGCAGAAGTAGCATATGACTTATTTTTGTACTATTGTTCAGAACTTCTGGTATTTAATTCATCACATCGCCTACGGCACATTTTTCATCACACATAACGCAAATTACTTTATGGTTTAACGTTTTTTTTTAAATTAAGATACTACAACTACTACTACTACTGCTGCTACTACTACTACTACTACTACTACTACTAATAATAATAATAATAATAATAATAATAATAATAATAATAATAATACTACCACTACTACTACTACTACTACTACTACTACTACTACTACTACTAATAATAATAATAATAATAATAATAATAATAATAATAGTAATAATAATAATAATAATAATAATAATAACAACAACAACAACAACAACAACAACAACAACAATAAATGAGGATAATATATTTGGTCATGGACGCACCCGCGACTATGAACAGGTTATGTGATACAAAAGTGACCGCTCCTGTGGCCTAGTGGATAGAGATCCGTCTCGGATGCGGAAGGTCGCGGCTTCGAACCCCTTTCTAGTCAGACCGAAGACTTATAAAAATGGTACTAACAGCTGCCTCGCTATGTGCTCAGCATTACGAGGTTAGTGATAGGACTGGTAGACCTAATGTCAGTATAATAGAACAGGGTCGGACATCAACCTAGCTATCTGCGGCATGATGCCCTAGTACTTAGACATCTTGATAAATTGCAACACTGTAGACATCGTGGCGATATGACCAAAAAAATGGTAAACCTAAGTTAAAAATAATGCGCGCGCGCACACACACACATACACACACACACACTGCGTCTATAGAAAGAGTGAAGATTTCCCAGTCATTTTTGTTAACAGTCAATTGACACCAACGAATATTTATGTTAACCTGTTTGCCCAATATTTCCTTCAATTGAATTTGTACAGATCATTAAGCAAAAACGGAAAGGTTTTCTTTTGTTCGAAAGAGATCTCAGGGATGGTTTGCATTAATCATGGACAAGTGACATTTAATTTGCCAAGATTATATCTAATTTATTAAGGTTTTATTTATGGAGTTTCCTTTTTATTTGACAACACATCACAACCGTGGTATCCATCGTGCTTAAGGAATCTGACTTTCCAAATCTGAATTATCTCCAAGTCATTGGTGGTTGTGACGAAGATGACTTGGGTTTAAGTGCATTATGTGAATTATTGCAGTCGATTTGTTTGAAAAATTTGTTGAAAAAGCTATGGCTCGAATCACTGAAATGGGGAACCTTTTGGCATGGTTATTTTGACCCTAAAATAACACCAAAATGCCAACCGCGAAAACTCCTTTGGAGCCAGTCTGGGAAAGAAAGGAAAGAAACTCTTCTTCTAAAAAGTCTGTCTTTGGTAAACTCAAATATATCTCATACCGTGTAAGATCAGGAAGCAGGAAATCTGCAATTCTTAATTATATATATATATATATATATATATATATATATATATATATATATATATATATATATATATATATATATATATATATATATATATATATATATTATGATGAGAAAGGATTCTCCGCCAATTTATTATGAAGAGAGAAAAGTCTGGCGTTGTTGTTTAGACGTTTCCCATCATAACCTTCTTCTCGTGTCTAGTTACGAGAAGGAAGAAAGTTCAGCATTCATAAGAATAAGGTGTCACTTATGATGGTGTAGATACGGTTACATCTTTTTGTGGAAAAGCTTTGGCTACGAGAAGGTACCAAGAATCTGTAAGAAATAGACATGACACTCTTCTTGAGCTTGGAATCGTACTTTATATATATATATAAAGTGCGATTCCAAGCTCAAGAAGAGTGTCACGTCTTTTTCTTACATATATATATATATATATATATATATATATATATATATATATATATATATATATATATATATATATATATATATATATATATATATATTCTAAAGATACAGCATGTACATTTATTTATGTTGAAACTACATAAATACATATTACAATACTTATTAAATAGTTCTTCCACAATCTAGTATTTCATTTGTCCATTCATTTTTCTGCATTTTTTAATACAAGTGATTTAAATATTCAAAGAGCCTAAAATTCAATAACTGTAATAAATGTATTTTATTTTATTTAATGTAAGGTAACGACCTGAAAAAGATCTGTGAGTGTTATACTTACTGTTCAAAGAATATATATTTATTCTCAATTAAGTTATAACATGAAGCTAGTAATTATTTCAAACAAATACTAATGAACATCGAAGCTGTAAAATATTTCATTACATTATGATTGTGGAAGAAGGAAACTCAGTAATATTATATTTTAAATATAATGAACATCAATTCAGTAAAATATTAAATCAGTAAAATATTTCATAGTAGAAAAGAGAACTCACTATTACATTACATTGACAAAAATAAAAATAATTCAGAAGAATACCACAACTCATTATAAAATCTTTAACTTTCAAAAGCGAGTATAAAGCATAATTTTCTTACCTGTAAGAAATAGACATGACATTCTTCTTGAGCTTGGAATCTCACTGGGACCAAAGCAGCTCAAAGCCTTTTTTATATTCTGAAAGCTGCCTGATCACGAGTCTTTCATCCAAGGTCAAAAGAGGTCTGTCTAAAAATCACGCGTGTTTTTTGCGTGCTAGTCAAGGACAGCTTAAACTTTATATCAAGTTTAGAGAGAAAGCGTGGTCAGTATTTTTCCTAAGTGAATGACCTTCTGAATCATACATTGTCTATAACCCTCTTAATTGTAAGTGGTCATTCACATTCCGAACTTTTTAACTCGATTAATTCTCTAGACTGATTATCAATTACTTTGTTCCCAGCATCACAACGCAATTTAATAGGGTTTTATTGACCGAACCGCGAGATAGCACGTCATTCGTGACTTTTTATCTGTTGTTGAACTATCGAGCTCGGCTATTAATTAGGATTTTTTCCATTACCAATTCAAGCTGAGGAAATAATAATAATGCTTAATCTAAATTCATTTCAATGTCCTATTATATTCAGGATATGAATTATGATTGGGCCATGCTTCTCCTACAACCCAAATCAATATCATAGCACTCTCTTAAATTTGGAGAGTTTGCCTTTCAATAACTTATAAATTGCAATATATTCTATATAAGTTACTGTTATCGTGTCTTTCTTTTAAAATTGATATGTTGATATTATTATTATTATTATTATTATTATTATTATTATTATTATTATTATTATTATTATTATTATTATTATTATTATTATTATTATTATCCAGTGACTAGAAATTTCAATAGCCTGGACAAAATCTATTGAGTTGTGTGAAAAGTTTGTATTATTCCACTTAGTAAAATGGCAGGAAATCCCTCATGCCCAGTTTCATCATATCCAGGCTATCGTAGTCAAAAGGAAAAATAAATAATATCTTACAAAAGGTTCTCAAATACCTACTCGCCAAAAAAGGTGGAGGTCACTCTTTGCATCCTTCTCCTGGTTTAAAGGAGATGATCTTTTCTTTTGTATTTCATTTTAGTGTAGTTTCAGAGATCTTTCAAATTCAAGCTATTGAATATGTGAAAACATGAATGAATTTTTTTCATGGAATTACTGATGAACAACCTTGATGTTACCATCTAATTAACGTTACTGGGATTATCTAGGTTTGACTTAATCCGTACCCGTCGGAGACCACATAAATTGTCTTCTTCATTAAATTGTTATGAATTTACAGTTAACGAGCAATATAAGAAACCCTTATGAAGTTACTTTTTATCATTCCAAAGGCAGTTGCTTTGAAAATTTATAAAAAATTCTATTGCTAATTGTGTTAGGAAGATTTACAAAATTATATGTATACAATTTGTAAATGCTTATAGAAAAGTTTTATGCAAAGAGGGGGACAACATGAACGGGATATGTATGCCATTTGAGATAATTTTGCGTCAGAGCGAAAGGCAAAGGCATTAGCGATTTGTTAATGCAAGTTGTTGCATAATTGATATAAAGTTTGATAAATTTCTTTACACCATAGCTGCTTTATTGCATTTCTAATGCGGAAACGATGCCTTGTAGTCTCTTTTCTGCTTTGTTGTATAATCGTACAAAGATCACGTTTCTACATCTTTAGCATCTGAGACGTGTATGACTTTTATCTGTCATGTAGAATCAATTATGATTTCACTACACAATGAATACTATATACATACTATAGCTGACAAGCACTTGGTTTTCAGTAATGTAAACTTTTGTCAAATGACCCATTATGCTTGAGAATTATCTGTGTACACAGGGAAATTAAATGTGCGATGATATCAAAATGAAATGTGTAATTTTCAGAAGCCAGTTTTTCGCCAGCAGTTCAGCTGTCTTTGTTGATATTTGGTAAAGAGGACAGTCTATTTCTTTACTGCCAGCTGGTAACTCAGAACTTGTTGGTTCTACAGAAACCAGGGAGGATTTTCTTCCATTGCTAACTTTTATCACTGAAAAATCCTCCTGTTTACATTGATCTGAATATCTTGAGCAATAAATCGCCATGATTGCTAAACATTTGTTTCTCACAACAAAAGTAAGCGCACCGTCTTTCAGCAATGCTAAGTGTTTTCCTAAGTGGATCTACTGATTTATATAATGATGTATTATTTTCATTTGCCTATTCTTCTGTTTTGTAAAGAGCATGTGTTATCCTAATAACATCACTAGAAAGGCGCACCAATTAAAACCCATTGGCTTTGTCCACCCGATCCCTACATTGTTAAAGCCTTCAAGGCTAAATTTGTTAACACTGTTAAGCCTCTCAGGCGTTAACAACGTAAATTTTTATACCGTACAGTATACGTTGTATGCCCTTAAGGCTTAACATTGTTAACTGTCTCTTGCACTGCTCTTGCGCTTGTGCATCATTTTCTATCAATCATCCGGTCAGTAAACAGAACGATTTGCTATAGGATCATATGATCAAACGAATACTTTGCAAACATAATTAAAACTTTCAGTAAGTTATGATTTGTTATTAGGGCTCTAAATACATGATCAAATGGGCTAGCTTGTAACGAATTAGGATTAGAAGCAACAATCTGTACATCGGTGTGCGTAATACATTCTTGACGAAGTATGCTTTATCGGAGTGATCGCTTTTGACGCACTTAAGAACTTTTAACATTTAAGAAATGTAATGTGTAATAGTGATACGTCTCATTTCCTTTGAAAACATTTATTTGTTTCTGCAAAGTATTGATAACAAATGACAATGATATATTTAATAGTACTCTTCATGACATGCTTTCATCCAGGCTACCCTATGCAAGTTCTTGTTGTACATCACTTATTTTAAAGTACGTCACGTCCGATGCAACCGAAAAAAACATAGTTATATTCCAGGGCAACTTCAGTAGCACATTGGAAGCACAAGATTATTGGGAAAAATGAAGAAATAACATAATTTAACATTCAGTAACCGTTTATATATATTTATTTTAGGTATAGTTTTTGTAGAGATTTTGTCCCAGAAGCAATACGAATATACAAAAATCAAATTTTTGTATGATTCATCATGGTATTATAATAAAAATGTTCACTTGTAATTAAACAAGTAATAGATTTATCTAAAGTAAATTTTGAATTAGAGGCTGCAGATTTAATTATGAAATATACTTAACAGGTACTTCTTTTAATAGATATGAATTATGTTAAGAAAAAACCACCTAAAAGGAAAGTCAGTAAAGAGAGCTCCACTGAAACTTTAAAAATGCAGCACAATAATATAAACAGTGTAACTGATTTTGTCATCCATTGTGGGTCACATTTTCATAACATGTTCAGTGGCTGATTTGCTGTCTATTAAAAATTGTTATTAAATTTTTTAAGAGTATATTTTATTTCACAATCATTATTGATATACATTTTCACTCTGTTTGACTCAATGTTGATTAGTGAAAACATATTTTACGACTTCATTGGGTGAACTTTGAGTTGATGATGCTGCGCTAAAACATCAGAATCTGAACAAGAAGCAAACACTTACTGTAGGCAAGTGCTAATCGACTTAAAGGATAATTGAGGTGTGTTTAGCTCTAATGGTCATAGACCAGATGGTCTTATGAGATGGTCTGTTCTCCTTTCATCCAACATTCAGTGCATGTCCATCCATTAACACAAACTTGCCATGTCCTAAGATTTCCCTAAAACTTTCTACACATACATCCCATTCTCTTGTTGGTCCAAATGAAAATACCGGTAGCACTGCTCTGACATCCAATAAGGGCACAACTGTAGACATCTTGAAGATATTGTTATCACTACACCTGCTGAATGGAAAGCCATGTCAGTATGGATTTTTTACCAGAAGATATTTAAATGATGCAAAGTTTCTTGTAAATTAAAACGTAGATTTGTGTCACCTTTTAAGACTTTTCCTTAAGATTATTGTCTTTTAACATCAAGCTCGCGTTGAGTACCTGTGCTTTTAGCCACATAAGCATCACACGAAAATTAATTACATTGACGCAAAATAACGGACTAGCCCAGTACATAACATCGATAAATTTAACATTGTTCGATTCTAAATATGGAAAACTGGTGTAACCGTCCGATCACTTCTGTCTTTACTTTATCTTTGACCACACACTACCCGTTGCTTAAAAGTCAACAGAGAGAGAGAGAGAGAGAGAGAGAGAGAGAGAGAGAGAGAGAGAGAGAGAGAGAGAGAGAGAGAGAGAGAGAGAGAGAGAGAGAGAGAGAGAGAGAGAGAGAGAAATGGCGGGCTTAACACAGGATCAATGGCTTTTCTTCCGAAATTGTTGTGTTTACCGATAATTGGCGGAAAGACGCGAACGCAGTCCGATGTCTCCGGACGTTATTAGAGCCAATTAAACGGGGGTGTGTGTGTGTGTGTGTGTGTGTGTGTGTGTGTGTGTGTGTGTGTGTGTGTGTGTGTGTTGTTTTTTTTTCTTCAGGCGATAAGAGATATCAGCCAAACCAAAATAATTCCACGTTAAATAAGTAAACAAAACTAACCAGTGGGCAGTTTTTTGGTTTAATGTTTACTTGGATGATTTTGATTAAACTATTTGTACTGTATTAATTCGTTGCACAGATGATATTTTTGGCACTCAAACAATACTCCCCCAACTCGTTTTTTTATTTTGTTTTCATTTCCAACAGTACTTGGCTATTTTTGATATTCTGCTCTGACTAAGCGGTTCACACAAGCAATACGTGGCATTATTGTTAGTACAAAACAAATGGCATGATTCTCATTATCACTGAATCATGTCTACTTTTATATATTCACAGCTGCAACAGACGTACATAAACATATACTAAGTTCAATGAAATCAAACAGTTAGGCTGTCGATCTCTGTGAAAGGCAATCACGAAGCAAGCCAATCCATTTTCATTATTATTAAAAGAAATGTAAACCAAATTAAAATTTAGTTTATTTTTAATTAAAAACTCAAACTAGAACTGATTAGGATAATGCTTTCAATCATAATAAAAATTTGGTTGTAATAATACGAAATTACAGAAAAAACGTTCGACGGAATAATAAAGCACATGCGGAAAATATTAATTGGATATTCAGTTCTGGAGCAGCGCTATTGCGTATGCTCAATCCGATGTTGCCGGATGTTTGATAGAAAATGATGCACATGCGCAAGAGAAGTGCAAGAAACAGTTAACAATGTTAAGCCTTAAGGGCATAAAACGTATACTGTACCGTATAAAAGTTTACGTTTTTAACGTCTGAGAGGCTTAACAGTGTTAACAAATTTAGCCTTGAATAATTTAACAAGATAGTAATCGGGTGGCTTTGTCCATCTTTGCTAACCAAGGTTAAGATATGCTAATCCTGTCTACACTTTGGCGGATCAAAAACAGACAGTTGTGAGCTTCAGTCCTGTGAATTTCATTGGATGCGGCGGCAAGCCAAACACCCAATCGAAATTGTTCAAATTTGAACGCTGAAAAAATAACTTTAATTAATTCATTAATATGCACGGGAATATAAATCGCACGTATCCATGTGCGAAAATCTCCTTAACGTCAAGCATTATTGTGGTTGTCCTAGCGTGTGAAAACAAAGCCTGTACATTGTAGAGATTCTTCAGATTGGTGCATGCAATATGTCTATTTGAACGCATACTCAAACTGAGCTTGCTTTTCATATGCTTTACCTATTTCATATTATTTATATAAATAATACATAAAAAATCCAACATAAACATGTTACAAATGTATATACAATTACCAAAATGCTAATCTTATCTTGCCAACAAACTCAAACCATGCAGCAAAATTTTTATTTGAATTTCCATCAAGTATGAGTGCAAAACCAATTTAAAATTTTAGGATTGATATATTCTATTTGTCTGGACTGATATAATTCAAACTACTAATTATTAATTTTACGTTTAGATGTTTCGTTTAATTTTCATCCATTTGCATTTGCAAGGTTCTCAGCCTTCAATCCGCTTCGCTATATTTGCTGACCACATTAAGGTATTCACTCTTGTCTGATTTTCTGGGTTTTTTTCAAAGACGTTGGGGAGTACTTTGGCTTGGATCCAAACGACATAGCTACCAAAAGCATTCATCAAAAATCTTTGATATATTCAGTTTTTGTTTTCACCTTGTTTCCTTTGGAATTTCCCAAAATGTATAAAGTGCATAAATTAGCATACTTTTTGATGAAAATTTTAAACGAAAATCCGAGCGATGAAAAATCTAAATGAGGGCCAAACGATTTTTATTTTTTTTTCTTAAAGGGTTACTTAAAACTGTCAGCCATTAGAATGCAATCTGCACCGTCGCCAAAATGTAAGAGCTTCTGTTAACTGGCGATTTAGTATCCAGTTTTTGGATATTAGCTCGTAGTCTGGTTCCCTGCTTCGCGCGCTCCCTGAGATGCACCCTGTTGTGGCGCTCTACAATTTCGTATTTTGCATAGGGTTAGAATTTTAAAGAAAAACAATTTCCCCGGGTTTCCTCATTGATTATACTGTCTATTAATAAAAGAGAATTTCCCCGAGTTTCATCACTGGTTATACTTGTCATTTAACAAATACCTTGTATATTTTAGGCATTGTTCAAAGAACATTTAATTCCCTTTAGTTTGTTGTATGATTGATGGGTGTAATATGGAGTAGAGAGTATACAGCTTGACCTTATTCCCGATGTGCACCTTTTTAACTCCACTTGGTCATTTTCACTTCCTTAACTTCAGAAGTAAATTGTTAAATAAAAAACAGATAATTTTTTTTACATTTTATATATTTTGCAATTCATTCATTGCACTTTCAGAAGCTGGTATTATCTAATCTAGTAAAATTAATTTTCAGTATTTTTAATAGCTGCTAACGATAGTGTACATTAGACAAATTCAGGCTGATTTTTTGAGCATTTTAAATGCAAACAACTTTATCTTGCATACGTTCTCTCTCCAAAACTACATAATGACCATATTGGGTGAACGCGGATGTCATGATGTCACGAGAGAAAAACAAATGGCCTCGTATGGTGGCGCTCTGCGGTTTCATGTTTAGCATAGGCCGAAAATTTTACAGGAAAATAATTTTCTCGGGTTTCCTCACTAGTTTATTGGCTATTTAAAAACATTTTTTTTTCATGTTATATATTTGGTAATTCATTCATTGCACTTTCTGAAGCTGGTACTGTGTAGTCGGGCAAAATTCATTTTCCCTATTTTGATAGCTGCCAATGATAGTGTACTTTAGACAAATTCAGGCTGATTTTTGGAGCACACGGGAGCAGTCATTTTAGTTAGCAATGTGCTAAGATCATTTACATTTTTCAAAAGTACAATATTCAAAGAAATGTCAGCCACATTACATCAAAGTAGCATAGATGTATTACAACATTCTCTCCACCGTGTATGTTTTAAACGCAAACAACTTCACCTTACATACATCACTCTCTCAAAAGTAAATAATAACTGGTGAGCTCCACCTATGGTGAGATCTGGTTAATCTAGGCTTGTAAACAACAAAACTACTGCTATTATTCACCTTACATACGTCACTCGCTCAAAAGTACATAATTGTTAACTTAGCACCCCAATATCCGAGTGAAATGCAGGGAGAATACATCATTTGAGAACCAGACTAATTATCTCTACGCCGACCAGGTTGGCTGACTAATCTGCAAACAGTAGCAACATAATTCCAAACATATGTCCAAGTTGTTTTATTTTCATGATTTGTTAAACTCAATCTAATATATATGTTGGGTTATTTAAGCATAAAAGATGTGTTTATCTAAAAGAAAAATAGTCTGTGCATAACTTGACTCGTCTAATCTTTTGGAGGTAAGCAAATCTTGCAAGTAGTTCGCAATCCCACAATGCGCAAGGAACAGTGATCGTATGTAAAATAGAGTAACATATAATTTGGAAGGAACAAGAAACCGGACACATTCATGTTGAGGTTCTTGGTTGTGATGGTTGGATCAATTGAAGAATACCGAGAAATCCAATTCATTGTTATGGAGACGGCTCCATGATGGCGGCAAGTGCACCATCTGTAATGAAAATTTTTCAATATCAATGTGTTCCGTGAATCAGTATATTATCGAATCACAAAGTCTTTGATTGCTAACTGTCTAAAGCTTCTCTTATACAATTTGGTGGTTATTCGCATATATATGAACGTCAAAAATTAACATTAGCAACGACGTTTTGTACTAATGTCTGACACTAACACTTCCACATGTTATATGTAGCCACTAATGTGTTTTCTTCTTTTCCTAATCTGCCCAGATGTTTCATTGGAAAACCCATATTTTTTTTGTTCAAATCCGTATCATCTCTAGACAAGGGCATAGTTTTATTTAAATATATCCTGTCATTTTCCACTGTAAGCGTAAAGATATAAGTCCATGGAACACAAGCATAAAACTGGTGGAAATTTGAAGAAATTATATTACTACTGTATAATAAATAGGTAAAACTATCAAATGAGTGAAGTTTGCTCGACTTGAGTGTGCACTGACTGGTTAGTTTGCTTCTTGCTTGCTTTCTATGGCATATCGAACACATTATATGTTTTATCATATCAAGGAAATTAAAGCAAAAGTTCCTATTCAGGCAGCTGAACCTATAACCCATGGATTACTATTCTGATACTCTCACAAATGGGTTACCATGGCTCCAGTATAATGACTTTCTTGCCTGATCTCATGGAGATATTATTATATTATGTATTTTGTGCATTCTTTGCCTGTGTCAAATAATGCTTCTGTTTTGCATAAAATATCGATTGATATTGTTGTTCAGTTGAAAAAAGAGTAAAATCTTGGAGATTTTGGATGGTAAATAAGTGCCATGAGCAGTAAATTAATCTATGATGAATGTCACATTAAATCAAAGCTAGTAAGAATGCAATTATACACCTTGTTTTCTAAAAGAACATGTTATGCATATTATTAAAAAGGCTAATTATGTGAGCATTCTCAAGATTTGCTTATGACAATCATTGTGTATTCGAGAAAGTGGCATCCTTTTATTTAGTCTTTACAAGCAGCTATTATGTTAAACTCTAAATGCTGACAATATAAAGGATGACTATCTGTGTCAAGTCTATATAACTTTCTGGTTCTAGATAAGCTTGAAATTATTATGGTATAAAATGGATGATTTATCTGGTTGCTTACATGCCTCCCTCATTCGGAATGCAATTTTATATTGTCAAAACTGTAGTAGAATAAAACTAGTAAATTGGAAATTTACCTTTGTTACAAACAAGATAAGTTTTAAAAAAAATTAAAACAGAAAATTAATTGATTTGTTAATACTGTATGTAAAATTATATATGCTGTAACTTTTTATATAAGTATGTGGAACTTTTTCAAGTGGGAACAAATGTATACAATATTAGATCAGAAATTAGTTATTTCTGATATTTCATTTTCATTTGAAGACGTCATTCTCTTCAAGATAAATTCTATTTTACTATATATTTTAAAAGTAACCACTGAACACAATGTTAGCTAATTGTGGTAAGTGTGGTAAGCTTAAAATTTGTAGCAAGTTTTTGAAATGTTTTAAGTACTTAAATATAAATACAATGTTAATTAAATTGTCATTTATTATCATGCTATTGAGTAGAAATTTTGACAAGGTCATTTCTTAGAGGAAGAGAATTACATCAATCAAATCTTGTTCAGTTTCATAATTGGAGTAGTGAAAATGCACAGGGATTTCAGGTATAATAGGAGATGTGGTGGTGTAGTGAGGATATTGGAAGCTCTGTGTGTTACTTGGTCCATGATGAATGAGATTGTGTTAGAGTGGAGCATTAGAGGCTTATAGAAATAACACATACAGCCATAGTAACTTCCATTCCACCCCCAGTCCCTTTCATTTTGTCCCAATAACAAGAATATCCTATTTTGCCTGATTGATCCATATTCTTTTTGCATGAAATGCAGATTATTTTCTAGGTCTTATTAACTGCATGAGAACACTAGTTTTTTGTTTATTTTCTAGTAAAGAAAACAATATGTATTGGAAATGGGAATACAGATTTAACTAGACACACAGTTGTATATTGGGTTCTTGTTTTTATTATAGTTGAAAGTATATTTGTAGATTCAATTATATATATTTTGATCCCTACATGACAATGTGTTTGAAAAAAATCACCAATAGTTTTATTAATTTTTAAGATGTAATTTCACATTATTAAAAAAATACATTATGCAATAACTGATGTAAACAACTGTCTGAAAAAACAATAAAATTTATTATTTCAGTTGATGGTGATTCCAGGTCTTAAAAGCAAAAAAAACCTGACTGGTAAATTGCTGAGAAGACCAAGACCACCAAAGCGCTTGTCACCCTTGCCTCTGAACACTACATCAGTCAAAGGAATACAAGAATTCATTGAATCTTTTGATATAGAGGCACTACCAGAATCTCCATTACCTCCAGACAATGATGTTTCCACTCAGCATTTTCCATCACCAACACCAAGTGTTGTCCCTAGCCTTGTTTCACCACCTCCATCAGAATCAAATCCTCAGCGCTCACCTTTGCACACTACTTTTGTGTCTCCACAAAGCAGGATATCTTTTTTAAGTCGTGAGGAAAAGAGATATGTGTTAGATCCTGTGTTTAGAGACCATACAAGTCTAGGCACTTATGTAGATGGGAAGTCTCTTGTTAAGCCATTCAAACCTAGAGGGCCTGAACCTTTTCCAGCAAGACCGCCCAGACGGGATCCTGAAATATTTCATTCTATAGATGTTGTAGATGATATTAGGTTTTATCATCCTCCTCAGTTCACACTTGACAACTTTCTTATTCATATTGCAGAGGCACAAAATATTCCATTCATGAAAGTTCGTGAGGCTGTGTATTCAAAACACAACTACAAGAGATTGACTAAAATAATAGCAGAAAAATTGCTTCCATCAGAAAAGACAGTGCATCTTCTAAATGTGACACCAGAAGGTTAGTGGAGTATTGAAACATTAGACAAGGGTAAGAGAGAAATTTGATTGTTATTTAGTCTGTTGTCATCCCACTTTCTTGAGAGAAACAAAAATGGAACATTAATGATAATGAAATTTTGTAGATATCTTAGATATGTACTACAGTGGTTCTGCTCTTAAATGGCCACACCTTTCAGAACATGGAAAGTGGCCATATAAGATAGTTGGGCTTTCAAGGGTTAGGGGATATTTTTATGTGAAGTACTGTATATGCCATATTTGTAGTAAGAAACCTGCATATAACTTCAGAGCATTTAATATCTTCATTAAAATTTAACAACTATTTAAAGGTTCCTTTTTTTCTTAAGAACATACTTATTTCTAACATAAATTAATAGTTTTTTTCTTAGGCATGAAATGTGAGTTGGCATGCTCATTGCAAAGCCATTCAGATGCATCATTTAAATCTTTGTATATACATTACTTGGCATTACATTACTTGTATAATTATATTACAATACTTGTATAATTACATTACAATACTTGTATAATTACATTACATTACTTGTATAATTACATTACATTACTTGTATAATTACATTACATTACTTGCATAATTACATTACATTATTTGCATAATTACAATACATTACTTGTATAATTACATTACATTACTTGTATAATTACATTACATTACTTGTATAAACATTCTCTTTTAATTTACTCCAGTTTCTATCTTCAGCAGAGTACTCTCCTTATCAGTTACACTGTTATTTTTTTAATCTTCCCAGCATAACATTTGTTTGGCAAGAAATCTTGAACCTTGAACTCACAACATTGTTGATGAGTCTAATCACTTTTATGTTTTCTTTGAAAGTATTAGTTTTCCATTTACATGATGATATGTTAAAGTTTTGAAATGATTTATATATATATATATATATATATATATATATATATATATATATATATATATATATATATATATATATATATATATATATATATATATATATATATATATATATTTCTAATGTACAGTACTGCAAAATAATCATGCAGACTAAGCTTTTGTAGAGCAGATGAAAAGTCTTGTTGCTAAAGGAATTTGATATAAGTACTATCACATGATTTTTCGGTCTTTGTCTGGTACTCCGTCTTGTTCAAGGTTAATTTCTCTTAGAGTATTAATCCACAAAATCTATTTTTAGCCCATGCTGACCATGTTATGATATTGACAATTATGTCCAGTCATAACAATAAAAAATTAGAACTCAACCACTGTGTGAAGCTCAAAACTCTGTGACAACATTGCTGACCACATTTCCTGTAAATAATAATGTTGAAAGATATATTCTATTTTTAATAAACAGTGCGATGCTAGAATTTGTAGTTTTACATTTGTTAGATATTAGATCACTTCAGTGGCCATGGATGCCCCAATTTAAATTAAAAAATCTAAATTACTGACCATGCAAATCATTGTATAAAATTTTCCTACCACAGTAAAAAGAGTTTACCGGATAGATTCTTCCAAAGCACTTATGTTTTGTTCTCTTGGACCCTAATTGGCATCATTTTTAAAATTTAGATAAAGAAATTCCCCCAGCAGAGCCACGCATTCCTCAGCGACAGCTTCTCATTGAGATGGCATCTATGATAAAGCAGCATGTTCGTGACATCCTGAACACTGAGGTCAAGTCTGTTATCAAGCCACTTCGGAAATACAGTCCCAGTTATCAAGAAGGGTTTACACCTCACACAGAGATTATACTGGTAGAAGATGACACTGCCGAAGTTGCCAGTAGATCAGTTCAAATAAGACAGTAAGACTAATTAGCTTCTTTCTGTTTTGGATTTTTTTCATTATAGAATTTCCAACAAAATGTATGGGTATTATGGAATATTTGTATTACTTATATGTAGTGTAATTTCACTTTTCCGTTATCAGAATGTAAAAACTTTTCCATCATCAGAATTAAAAAACTTTTTCATCATTGGAATGTAAGAACTTTTCCATCATCAGAATGTAGCTTTATTTTTCCACTATTAGAATGTAAAAACTTATTCATCATCAGAATGTAAAACTTTTCCATCATCAGAATGTAAAATCTGTTTCTAAAGATATGTTTTGTATTACATAAGTCATCAAAGCATCATACCCTTGCACACAGCACTGTACTCCTTTATCCCTTACCCACAGCAACATACTCCTTATCACTTAACCACAGCCCAATACACCTTTCAGACCAAGACCTTACTATATTTTAACTGAAGTGGCTAAACAGTGTACAGTCATGTGCATAAGTGATGAAAGAGCAATGTGCCAATGGTAAGGAGTAAAGGTGTACTGAGATGTGGGTAAGGGTAAAGGTGTACTGAGACGTGGGTATGGGGTAAAGGTGTACTAAGATGTGGGGAAGGAGTAAAGGTTTTACTGAGATGTGGGTATGGCTAATGGTATACTGAGATGTGGGGAAGGAGTAAAGACGTACTGTGATGTGGGTAGGGGTAAAGGTGTACTGTGATGTGGGTAGGGGTAAAGGTGTACTGAGATGTGGGTAAGGAGTAAAGGTGTACTGAGACGTGGGTATGGGGTAAAGGTGTACTAAGATGTGGGGAAGGAGTAAAGGTTTTACTGAGATGTGGGTATGGCTAATGGTGTACTGAGATGTGGGGAAGGAGTAAAGACGTACTGTGATGTGGGGAGGGAGTAAAGGTGTACTGAGATGTGGGTAAGGAGTAAAGGAGTACTGAGATGTGGGGAAGGAGTAAAGGTGTACTAAGATGTGGGGAAGGAGTAAAGGTGTACTGTGAGGTGGTAAGGAGTAAAGGTGTACTGAGATGTGGGGAAGGAGTAAAGGTGTACTGAGATGTGGGGAAGGAGTAAAGGTGTACTAAGATGTGGGGAAGGAATAAAGGTGTACTGAGATGTGGGTAAGGGTAAAGGTGTACTGTGATGTGGTAAGGAGTAAAGGAGTACTGAGATGTGGGGAAGGAGTAAAGGTTACTATTGTGTGATGTGTTTTAAAAAATTATGGATAAAGTTAAATGTGATACCACTCACATAATACCTCTTTTATTTATAAGCCCTTCATTTACTATAAGGCCCTTCATTATAACAACTTCATGTTATAATGCCCATTATTGCAACTTTCTTCATGTTCTAATGCCCTTCATTGCAACACTCTTCATGTTATAATGCCCTTCAATGCAACACTCTTCATGTTATAATTCCCTTCATTGCAACACTCTTCATGTTCTAATGCCCTTCATTGCAACACTCTTCATGTTATAATGCCCTTCATTGCAACACAATTCATGTTATAATGCCCTTCATTGCAACACTCTTTATGTTATAATGCCTTTCATTGCAACAACTTCATGTTATAATGCCCTTCATTGCAACACTCTTCATGTTATAATGCCCTTCATTGCAACACAATTCATGTTATAATGCCCTTCATTGCAACACTCTTCATGTTCTAATGCCTTTCTTTGCAATACTCATCATGTTATAATGCCCTTCAATGCAACATTCTTCATGTTATAATGCCCTTCATTGCAACACAATTCATGTTATAATGCCCTTCATTGCAACACTCTTCATGTTATAATGCCCTTCATTGTAACACTCTTCATGTTATAATGCCCTTCATTGCAACACAATTCATGTTATAATGCCCTTCATTGCAACACTCTTCATGTTATAATGCCCTTCATTGCAACACTCTTCATGTTATAATGCCCTTCATTGCAACACTCTTCATGTTATAATGCCCTTCATTGCAACACTCTTCATGTTATAATGCCCTTCATTGCAACACTCTTCATGTTCACTCTTCATGTTCTAATGCCTTTCTTTGCAACACTAATCATGTTATAATGCCCTTCAATGCAACATTCTTCATGTTATAATGCCCTTCATTGCAACACAATTCATGTTATAATGCCCTTCATTGCAACACTCTTCATGTTATAATGCCCTTCATTGTAACACTCTTCATGTTATAATGCCCTTCATTGCAACACAATTCATGTTATAATGCCCTTCATTGTAACACTCTTCATGTTATAATGCCCTTCATTGCAACACAATTCATGTTATAATGCCCTTCATTGCAACACTCTTCATGTTATAATGCCCTTCATTGCAACACTCTTCATGTTATAATGCCCTTCATTGCAACACTCTTCATGTTATAATGCCCTTCATTGCAACACTCTTCATGTTATAATGCCCTTCATTGCAACACTCTTCATGTTATAATGCCCTTCATTGCAACACTCTTCATGTTATAATGCCCTTCATTGCAACACTCTTCATGTTATAATGCCCTTCATTGCAACACTCTGCCTTCATTGCAACACTCTTCATGTTATAATGCCCTTCATTGCAACACTCTTCATGTTATAATGCCCTTCATTGCAACACTCTTCATGTTATAATGCCCTTCATTGCAACACTCTTCATGTTATAATGCCCTTCATTGCAACACTCTTCATGTTATAATGCCCTTCATTGCAACACTCTTCATGTTCACTCTTCATGTTCTAATGCCTTTCTTTGCAACACTAATCATGTTATAATGCCCTTCAATGCAACATTCTTCATGTTATAATGCCCTTCATTGCAACACTCTTCATGTTATAATGCCCTTAATTGCAACACTCTTCATGTTTTAATGCCCTTCATTGCTACACTCTTCATGTTCACTCTTCTTGTTCTAATGCCTTTCATTGCAACACTCATCATGTTATAATGCCCTTAATTGCAACACTCTTCATGTTATAATGCCCTTCATTGCAACACTCTTCATGTTATAATGCCCTTCATTGCAACACTCTTCATGTTCTAATGCCCATTATTGTAATACTGTTCCTGTTATAAGGTGGCTATTGCAATTTATCCCATTTCATTAAGTGGTAGTAAAATTATATGTATAATGTACTTTCTTGTAAGGCAGTCTCATTATAAAAAAGTTCATTCTGTTACTTCCTTGCAGTGTTGTAGTGGGGGTATGCTCTATAGTATACTTCATTGTGAGATGATACCTCTATATGGCAGTACACTTTAGGTCTTCCTAAAGACTGCATTATATTGATGTATATTGTATGATGTACTTCATTATAATGTGATCTCTCTGTAAGTCAGTATATTGTTGTCGTCCCCATTGACAGTGTTATAATGAGGATATACTGTATGAAGTGCTTCATTATAATGTGATCTCTGTAAGTCAGTATACTCTGGTCACCATTAACAGTGTTATAAGGAGGGTATACTATATTACATACTTTATTATAATGTGATCTCTCTGTAAGTCAGCATACTGTCTGGTCCCCATTGACAGTGTTACAAGGAGGGTATACTGTATGATGTACTTCATTATAAGGTGGTTTCTATATGAGGCAGTATACCTTAGGTCTTCCATGTATCACATTATAAGGATGGTATATTGTATAATATACTCATTATAAGGTGATCTCTCTATAAGGCAGTATGCTTTATTTTGTTGTCACATTCAGAAGATTAGCCCGAAGGCAACCAGCTGACAAATTTTCCTAATGAGTGTTGAGTTTATAGTAATGAATATAACCACTTTTGTTACCAGTTTTGAGTTCTTAAAGACTATCAAATTTGTTGGCAATTTTCTTTTTTCCCATTACATTGTAATTTTAAACATACCAATAGCTGCAGCAGTAGATTTCAAAAGATAGAAATTTCCAATAAAATGTTTCCAAATTATGCTGTGTTGGCATGAATGCACAGGAAAACCTTCACATAAAGATCACACTGTGTCCTTTACAGACAGGACTCCTTTATGCATAGGTAAGATATAACTGAAACTAAGGCATTCAGATACATTTTTCTTTCAGAAATATGTCTTTATTTTAGGGGTGTACACTGTGGCAAGTGGTAATGTATTTAGTGAATGATGTACATGTAATAGTTATTTTTAACATTATTTATAAATTTGTTTTGATAGAGATACAGAACTACCTGCCAAAGATGCAGTGTTCCACTCTGCAAGGTCAAGATTTTTCCAGGGCTCCGGGAGAAGTCAGTCACCTTTCAGTAAGTTTGTGACAAATTTCATACGTGTACTTTATGTAATCTGCATTGAGACCATGAGGTCATCTTGTTAACATTTTTAATGGGATCTGAAAATGTTTTGGGTTGGGTTAGATTACAGAATAAGGATTTACAATAGAAGAATACATTTACAGTAGTTCCAGTGATTAAACTAGTGATAGAAAGATGGGAAAAGTGTCTTCTCCCTCCTGACAAAATAGGAAAAAGTAAGAGAGCTTGAGGGGATAGTAAGGGAGAAATAAAGTGTAGATATGATCTTAATTAAGATATATTTAAGTAGTAAACTGAATTGAAGTATTGAAATAATGATCAATACCATTTTACTGTGGACAACAAAAATAAAGTTTTGCTTGGTCACCATCAGGATGCTCTGCTTGTGTTTTGAAATTAGAGACTACAGACTTGAACTGTTAAATAATTAGAATTAAAATAATTTGTACTCATTTTCATTGGTACCAAACTTTTTACCATATTTTGATAAGAAAATGATATGCAAGCCAAGTTAGTGTATGAAAAATGAAAAATAATACAGTAGAAACATTTCAGCCTTTAGAGTAAACCTATCATATGTGCCTTCTATATAATTACTGACATTTCCTCATATTCTAAAATAAATGACCATATATGCTGTAACATGAAAATCATGAAGTTATTCTACTCCTAAACAAGGTTAGTAATACCATATATACTCACTTATAGGTTGAGTTGAACTTTGAACACCATATATCTTGATTTGCCTTTGCTTAATGCACTGGCAGATCAGGATCTATGTTGTTTGTTCTGCTGATTATTCCTAACAAACTGCATAGACTCAGATCTCCTGGCACATTTAGCAAAAACTGTTTTGCAATTTAGGATAAAACTTATTAGTGAATATATATTGTGTTTGTCTATTTATAGTGAATGTTCATACAGGGATGGTTGTGATTTGTGTTCAGTAGCTGGTGGTAGGGGGTTTAGGTGATTTGGTTAAATGAACTTTTTCCAGTCCTGTTAGAACAATATATGTTTTACTGGAAAACAATTTGTCCACTTTTGATAATGAATCATCCTTCCAAAAATTTGAACCAGTGTATTAAAAAAAACAAGTAAAATAAAATGATATCCATTTTGCTCTGGAAAACAGGGAAAGTTGTCCATTCTAAGTGATGGAAGAATGCTTCAAAAAAAACAATCACACAAGTGGGGAAAAAATTCCAAGATTTATCGTTGAGTGTCGTGTGAATGGTTGAAAGTTTAAAAGTTTGTCATGAGACATTTGCACAAAAAAGGACTGATGATCAGTTATAATTTTCTATTTCTTCAGCGGTGGCAGAAGATGGGATGATATCCCCATCTGAGTTAGCAGTGCTTGATTCATTGGTCAATGGAGGCAAAGCTCTCAGCCTGAAGGTAAGAGTAAAGTATAACATGCAGTATTATCACTGGTTGTAAAGCTGTGAGAGATGTTTTTTTCATTGGATGACATGATGTCATGTGGTTTGTTCATTATTGTACTGTCATGAGAGCTGTTTTTTCATTGGATGACATGATGTCATGTGGTTTGTTCATCATTTTGCCATCATGGCAATACAGTATATTTTTATGGGAAACAGTGAAATGGCATTTTCACTTTCCTGAAGCAAATTGAATTTAAAAAAATGTTGCATAATTGATAATGAAACAAATGTATACTAATGTTTCAGGTGAATATGAAATTTTGTGAGGCAGTAAGCTTATGATATAGAAATCTGCTTTGTGTAGGTCAATATAAGTTTTATGGATTCATGAAATTTATTTGTCACTTTAAATGAGGTCAATAATCAAATAAAACATTGCATCCCACAATCATAACTAGTTGAGTGTCTAGACTGTATCTGAATTAAAATAATCTGAAGCAAACAAGTGGTCTACACCCTGATTTTGCAATACATTATCTGATGGCAAATTTGGGTTCTGTGTTGTTTGTTCTACTGGGTAGTCTTAACAAAATCAATCAATCTAGATCTACCATCATATCATTTAATGGTGGGAGATCAGGTTATTTTGCTTAAGATGCATCTGACTTTAATGTAAATGTGTGTGTGTGTGTGTATATATATATATATATATATATATATATATATATATATATATATATATATATATATATATATATATATATATATATATATATATGGAAAACATTCATCAAATAGCTCATGGGATAAATATTTTATATGCCATTCCACAAATGGCATATTGTATCATTCAACACAGATACACTCAACATATCTATCTTTCTGTACGCTTGTAAAATATGGTTGCTCATATCAGATCTATAAAGAAGTATTCAAACCTTCTGAATAAGATGCTGCCACAAGATATCAGGTATCTCATACATTGACCATGTAACCAACATTGAGTTCCGCAGCAAGATCCAATGAGCCATTATACTCTATGACAACCTCTTGACCACTGTGGAAAAAACATAAACTGAATTGTTATGGTCATGTCTCAAAATCATCTGGATTGGCAAAGGAATCTTGCAAGGCACAGTACAGGGTTCATAAGATGAGGCATACAGAAAGAGGTGGAAAGACAGCATTAAAGAGTGGACAGAAATGGGGTATACAAAGATCAAGAGAATTGGTTGTAAAGTCAATTGAGGTGCCATAATGACTACTTGGGTTATGGGATTGATGATGATGATGATATAGAGGATGATGATTCAACAAATTTCATTCAGGAAATGGAAAATTGTATCATGCAGCAAATGGTATAATTTTTTTATTTAACAAATGGTATATTGTATCATTCAACAAATTTCATCATGTATCATTCTACAAATGGCATATTGTATCATTCACCAAATTGCATCATGTATCATTCTACAAATGGCATATTGTATCATTCACCAAATTGCATCATGTATCATTCTACAAATGGCATATTGTGTCATTCAACAAATTTCATCATGTATCATTCTACAAATGGCATATTGTGTCATTCAACAAATTGCATCATGTATCATTCTACAAATGGCATATTGTGTCATTCACCAAATTGCATCATGTATCATTCCACAAATGGCATATTGTGTCATTCAGGAAATGAAAAGTTGTATCATTCAGCAGATGGCTTATTGTATCATTGAACAAATGGCATATTGTGATTCAGGAAATGAAACATTGTATCATTCAACAAATGGTAGATTGTATCAATCAACAAATGGCATATTGTATCATTCAACAAATGGCATACTGAGTCATTCAACAAATGGCTTATTTTATTATTCAACAAAGGCATATTGTATCACTCTACAAATGGCATATTCTTAATTCTTACAGGCACATTTTATCTCAGAGCTGCCAGATATTTCTCCCTTGGCTGGTACCATCACCTACCTCAACCTATCATTCAATGATTTTACAGTAAGTACCAGTTAGGGAAATGTGATCAGCATGGTTAGAGGTAATGTACTTGTATTTATGTTTAATGATATCACCCACATATCCCAAGCAAACTCATATTTTGATGGCTGACAGCAAAATACATATATGTAATTTTTGATACAGAAAAACCAACACTACAGATTTATCTATGCAAGAGAGTTATGCATCTACTTGGCAATGCAGTTCTGTGGATTTTAATTTTTTGATAAAGGTTATAACACATTGATTTAAGTCAAGCCCAGCTTTCAGATGCACACCATAGTTATGGCTTTGTCAAATGTTTATATGTCCTTATGTCTGTACATCCATTTATATATCTGTACATTCATCTCTATGTCTGTACATTTATCCATATCTGTACATTCATCTCTATGTCTGTACATTTATCCATATCTGTACATTCATCTCTATGTCTGTACATTTATCCATATCTGTACATTCATCTCTATGTCTGTACATTTATCCATATCTGTACATTCATCTCTATGTCTGTACATTTATCCATATCTGTACATTCATCTCCATGTCTGTACATTTATCCATATCTGTATATTCATCCTTTTGTCTGTACCTTTGAATACATGTCAGATTACACATTCATCCCTATGTTTGTACATCCATCCTTATGTCTGTACATTCAACCCTGTGTCTGTACATTCATTCATATATCTGTACATTTATCTTTTTGTCAGTCCACATGAATGCATGTCTACACATTCATTCCTATCCTATGCATCCATATATATGTCTGTACATCCATACCTATGTCTATACATCCAACCCTATGTCTCTAAATCCATTCATATGTCCATACATTCATCCCTGTATCTGTACATCCATCTATATGTCTGTACATCCATTCATATATCTACATCCATCCCTATATCTGTAAATCCATTCCTGTATCTGTACATCCATCCCGAAGTCCATAAATCCAGCCCTATGTCATTACATCCATTCCTATGTCCATAAATCAAGCCCTATGTCTGTACATTTATCTATATGTCTGTATATCCATATATCTACATCCATCAATGTGTCTGTACTGCTGAACTCATGTCTGCACATTCATCCCTATGTCTGTACATCCATCTCTATGTCTGGTCATTCATCCATAACATCTGAACTAATGTCTGCACTTTCATACTTTTGTCTGTACATCTGAGCAGATGTCTATACATTCATCCATATGTCTGTACATTAATCCATTTGTCTGTACATTCATCCATTTCTGTACATCCATTCATATATCTGTACATTCATCTATATGTCTGTACAACTGTCTGTATGTCTGTACATCCATTGATTTGTTGGTACATACATCCATATGTACAACAACACCCTAGATTAACCTTGATGTTAATAACTATCTCAAGTACAGTTGTTCACAATGTCATGTTACTTGTATGTGGAATAGATCCTGATGTAGGCAACACATACTTTATGAGAAATATTTGTAGTAAGCTCAACATGCAGGTCATGTCCTTCTTCATGTATGACACTAAGTTTCATTAGGCTTCTGACAGATTAGTTCAGCCAATATGCAAAAGAAACACCAACAAGGTTTCAGTGTTGTGAGGGTCTGGATTGTATTGCTTACAGTGGTAGTCTTTCATTTCAGACATGAGCTAGGAACAATTTGGCAGATATTCATCATATTGTAACCCTCAACATAATCTTGAAGCAGTCTCTCAAAAAGATGTAGTGTTGTACTACAGATATATGGGTGAAACAAATGCATTTCTAAAATGGAGACTTGTTCAGAATTTGTCAATTTGGATTTAATTTTTGTCATGAATTCAACGTCTTTAGGTCAAAAAATGATTTGTTAGGAATCTGTGGTATTTGCTGATAGAAATAAAGAAATGCATCATAAAATCTTGCAAATAAGCTTTAAGTATCAACAGAAAAATCCATGAAAAATTGCTTGGTGATTTTACCAACTTTCTGAAAGACTATCATTGTCAGTTAATTTAGACTAACTGCTCTTTGCAACTGTTTATACCTATGCAAGTGTCTGTATTTTTAAGTCATGATAATGTTAGAATATATACTATAACATTGTTTTGCTTGCATTCTTTTTTGTGTGAATTAAAAGATTTTTTTTGATGAGCATTCATTAGATCCTTATTTTGAGACAAGTTGAGTAATTTTTATGTCATACATTTTAAATTTCACAGTATCACATTTCTAGTTGCTGTGTCATAATGACATGCAATATTTATATAAAAAACATTTAAATATTAAATGATCATAAACTTAAAAGTATTTATGATGTAACATTACCATATATATATATGCTTCTAAGCCAAAGCAAACTGAACAACATAGATCCTTATCCACCAGAGCATAATGCGCCAGCAGATCTGGGTCTGTGTCATTTGCAGTTGGACTAAGTGAGTATATACATTATATCATATGAATCTTATGTTTTATAAATTCAGATGCTTCCGCCTGAGGTTACAAACATTAAACAGCTGGAGATACTGAAGTTGAGGAACAACCCTCTACGAGAGCTGCCTGTAGATATCTACCATTTGAAGCATCTGCGTACACTGGTTGTGTCCTTCTGTCAGCTTAACTCACTGCCTATGAAGTAAGGAGTTGATGTAGATTGAGATTTGTAAACATGGCAAAAAGTACATTAAATTTTTTTTAAAAAGGTTAAACCTGTATTAAGCAGCTAACTTAAAAATGAGAATAGCTGACCTCTTAAGTTAGTAAATTGTTTAATACATGTTCATTTTATAAAAAATGTATTTGTAGGATCTTTCAACATATGGCTTTGACTGGATGTAAATGTAAGTTTTAATGTATTAAAAATTATAGATCATATGTTAACACACTGCAACATACAGTATTATATGTGTATGATTATCATGCACTGAACACTAATTCATCATAGAATTCTATTTGCTGAACCTGTATTGCATTTAGAAAAGAGAAAAAACACAAAAGTAAAAAACAGTATCCCATTATTGTTGTTAAAAATCTCTTATTCATTTAATTACATAATTGATAAATTTCATTGGTTTTTGGTGATATCAATCATTCTGAACTTCCAATTGTGTATTCTTTGTTATTAAATTTAATTTGTATTGCTAAAAATAGTGGCAAACTTTATGATATTACTAAAATTATTAACAAAATCCATTTATCAATCCACTGCCATTCCGTCAGTTTTATATGTCAAGGGAGGTGACTCACTTTGAGCTATACTCTTTATACCTTTGGTTATTTCCCTTGGATGTTCTTCCACTAACTGTGGTACTTGAAACAATTGTATAATGAGCTTTTAAGAGGAAATCACAATAATTTCTCAAATATGCTTTTAATTTTATTGTAAATTCTTTAATGACATTTGATGAAAAGAAAATTTTAAAAAATATTAAATTTATTTAGGACAGTGTAAAAACTGAATTTGATCATGAATAACACCAAAAGTGAATATCACTTTTATTCTCCAGGTCATCATTATGCTGAATACTCTAATTTATTTGCTTGTCATTTGACTATGTGAATGTTTGATTGATTGATTGATTGATTTTTCAGTATCTTTCGTCTGCAGCATCTCAGACATCTAGACCTCTCCTACAATAAACTGACTTTTATCCAGAATGAAATTTGTCATCTGCAGTAAGTATTTATTTTCAAGGAATGTTGAAAATATTACTTTATTGTTTACATTTACTGTATATGACATCATATTTGCGCATGTCTCAATTAGTGCACACCCCTCTTTTGACATCAGCACTTGCACAAATTCCTTACTGAACACATATTTTTCGATTTTCACATAACTCTAAGGATGGCAGTGGCTGCTAAAGTCCACTGAGAACATCTTATTTTCATGAAACTTGCCATTGTACATATTTTATGTCTTATATTGTTATGTTATATATGTTTCAAAGTGGAATCTGATATGGATTTTTCAGCTTGATCATATTCAGAAACACAATACAATCTGAAAGGGGAGGGCAATCAAACAAAGATAAAGGGAGTTAACTCATATTGTTATGCTCTTCAGACTTAAGAAATTTATCCCAATACATAAGTTTTAAGTGCAAAGCATGGCTATTATTTTGACATGGTGAATATAAAATTGCTATCGAAAGAAAATTTTTCATTTGGTATCTAAAGAATTCAAATTATATCAGTCAAAGTCAAGGTAGTGTTGTTTTACTTAATCAGTTCAGGAAGATTTTGTCATTGTCAATATAAGAGTTTTAAATTTGGTTTTAAAAAAACTCGAAATCTGTTGGCTGAGATCTAATTGCACAATGTCATGGCATGAATATTTCTAAGTTTATTTGGAATGTTGTTTCCTCCTTAGTGTTTAAGTTTTTTATTTCTTAATGACAAAAGCCTAATTAAAATCACTTTTGTTTAGATTTCTTTTGGAAATAAGAGAATTAGCTTCACCAGAAGGAAAAATTAATGAATTTTCATTTGGTCATCAATATTATAGAGAAAATTGATTACCAACACTGAAATTTCAACCTATACATTGAACTATGTAAAACACAGTATCCTTTCTGAGTTGATACAAGTGCCAATTCACAATTCTCTGAAACTCGCTTCTCCACATTGATCCTATCTGAAATGAAGTTCTTTATTTGACAAAGTATTCATTTTCTTTGTTGGCCTTGCTATCTTTGATCACATTTATGAATGACTAGGTTAACTTATGGTAGTTTCATTATATTACATACACAATAATATTTATAACTGTGTTCAATTGGAATGAGTTCAAACAATTTACAACCACGTTTGCTAGATCTTATGAATGTTGGATTTGCCAGCCTTTTAAAATTTTTTTATTCAACTTCCTTTATTTGATACAAAAGACACAGTTAACATGATAATACAAAGAAGGCCAACTTTTAATTCAGTGCAACCATACAACAAATACTTCCAAAAGTCAGTTGTCAAAATATGATTGGCACTTAATTAAGTTCTCAGTGAAATGCTCAAGGTCATATGTGTAATGGTCGATTGATGTATTTTATGTTTGAATACAAGGGGGCACATTGCATTTGTGATGATTACACTTAAACTAAACTAAAAGATAAAATATGAAGTTTCATGAACTAGAAATATGATATGTTTAATTAATTATAATTTTATGGATGGGTGGTATACTAAAATTAAAAAGTACAAAAATTTCATTAATTATGATACAACCATTATGATAGTTGAAATCAATAGTTGTTATTCAGCTATCAATGATGGTGTAAACCTCTTTTCTTTTTCCACTTCATAGAGGTCATTGCTAAGATAGGCTTGACTTTGATTAGCTTATGAAGTTATATATTAAATCTCTGTACTTTCCTGCAGTTGAAATATAGAAGAAATTATTTTTCTTAATTAATATATTTTACTTTTACAGAAATTTGAAGGAGTTGAACATGGAAGGAAATCAGTTGCCTGCAATGCCATCTGGTGCTCTAAGACTTCACCTGGATTTTCTGAATGTAAAAAATAATTACATGCATCCTTTGTTTTGGAGAGAAAATACACAGAACGAGCCTCAGGTATATAGCATACTTCAATATAACTATGTTTGTTCCACTGTAAGCACCTTTCATAGTATGTTTCTGTTTGAAATTGTTCAAATTTCCTTTAATATATTAAGTGCTTCCTAATTTGAAAATGTTCTAAATAAATTCAGAACATTTTTCAAAAAGGGTACTAAGTGATAGGATTCCATATTTCTATGTACAAAAATTCTTTTGTAAGCAATTTTTCTGTTAACTAATTTTTGAAATATGAATCATTTTTATATCAAAATGTGGCATTACTTGGAAACATTCAAAGTTGGCAAGAATTGTTTGTAATGAGCACTACACCATGCAACAGTTTCATTTACTGATAATGTTGACATAAAAGCTTCTTTGAACTATATTATATACCTTTGAAAAAAGATCTTGAACAGTAGAGTAACATTATATTTCCAAGAAACATCATTTAAATTTTTAATCCACCACAGCTTTACATCATTTTAATACTACAAGAAGAATGTACCTTAATGCAAGTTAATGAAACTGTGTTTCAGTGAAAACAATAATATTTCATTTTTAAATTTACAGAACATGACATGCACAATGAGTTCATGTTTATTTATTTTGTTTTATAGAGAAGGTACTTAAAAATTAACATAAATGTGATTCATTTTATAACTTTTTTGGTACTGATCTGACTTTTCATGAAATTGTTTAGTTTACATTTGTCATCATTTAGATTGACCAGAAATCTGGTAGCATGTGCATTCTGTGACAGTAGTTTGTACACAGATGTTGAATTGGTTCCATATTTTGCAGTCACCACTGCGACACTTCACTGAAAATATAATGGATTTTAATTATCCTTGACACAAAAATGAGATAATTCATTGCTCAATTTATTCAGCACCTACTGGAATAGACATTGCTGCTATGGCATGGTGAGAGGAAACATGGATGGCATTGTTGTTATAATAAGAAAAATGGAAACATGGTTGGCATTATTGTTATAGCTTTATGAGAGGAAACATAGACGGCATTCTTGATATTGCATGGTGAGAGAAAATTTGGTTATTGTTGTTTTTATAATATGGTGAGAGGAAACTTGGACATAAGGAGTAAACTGTTGGATAAACAAAAAGGCACAAAGAATCTATGATAATAGGGAATTATTATGTTATTAGGATCACAAAATTGATTTTACCTGTAATCATCTTATCAACTTTAGTACATTGACATTTACTTGTCACCTCTGAGAAAAACCAAAACTCTAAGCTGGTATCCTGAAAATATAAATCTTTTTAAAAAAAATTATAATGCAGGCTCTGCCAAATTTGAAATGTGCTGAAATGGGTACCTAAATTAGAATAAGTACAGTATCTTTTTTAATTAATAGTTCCACTGCTTCCTTGAAACCTTGCTCATGCTTAATTTCATAATAAAGAATTTATGATTACATGTATTTCTGTTGATTTGAAATATACACCACTCTCTCGATAACTCGCACCCTGATAATTTGCAAACCTGCTTAAAACATGAGGTTGGGCATGGATTCCATTTTTTTAAAGATCAGAAAATACCTCTTCCATTGATCCCTATTTCTTAACTTGAAAAAATCATGATCAAAATTGGTAACTAAAATGATATATATAGCTTTTTTTATTGTCGAAAATGGTAAATATGACATGGACATTTTAATCAGTGTTTTGAAATACTCAACTTTTAATAAGAAGTCATATAATAGGTTACGATTTCTTTCCAAATGGCATGCTTAGTACACCATAATTAAAGATATTCAAGGAAATTTTGATCAAAGACAATATCACTTATGTCTAGTGTAGGCAATACATTAATGTTTCAATGCCAATTAATAATTTTTATTAATTGAAATTTGTGTTTTAATGCTATCTTTTGGTTCCTCTTAAGTGTAATCATCATAAATGCAATGTGTATTCAAATGTTATTGTAGTGGTTGTTGTTGTTGTAGGGTTTAATGCCATTTTTTAGCACAAGATAGGCTATAGATGGCGGCAAGTATAAATGGTGGAGGAAGAACCCAGGAAAACCCCCGGAAGGAACCACTGACACATGCAAAGCTACTAGTAAGCTTTCTAAAATAAACACATGAGCTGAATCCGAGACTCGAACCCACACAGACAGAGGTGAGATGGCAGTGGTCTGAAAAGGTGAACGTTTTAGACCACTTTGCCACTCAGGGCCCCATATTTAAACATAAAATGTGTCAATCTACCGTAACAGCTATATGTCCGCAAGAGTTTTTCTAAGAACCTAATTAAGTGTCTACCATGTTTTGATAGGTAATTTGCAGAAGTATTTGTTTTATTCTTGTGCTGAATTAAAATCTGGCCTCTTTTGTATTATCACATTAATTATATCTTTTGAATGAAATAAAGGAGGTGTTATAAAGAAAAAGTTAAAAGGCATGCAAAGTCTACACACTTAAAATCCAGCATCCCTGGTCATATGTTGGGTGAACTCACTTCAGCAAAAACTACCCAAAATTAACTGACTTATCCATAATTGTGATCAAAGATAGCAATGCAACCAAGCAAATCGAATACTTCATACAATAAGGAGCTTAGTTTCACAGGTATGGACCATTGTAGGCAAGTAATTTTCAGAGAATTCCTGAACTGGCACATAGAGATATCTTCATTATGATATGAAGTGTCATTATTAATTTAATGAGATCACGACATCAATATTGTACTAACATACAATACAAAAACTGAATTTTGACGTAGGAGATTATCTTATGAAATAAATATTGCTAGTTTTCTTTTTTATAAAAAGGAATCTTATTTGGTGGTGTATCAGTAAATAGTCTAGTTCCTGCCTTCATGGACTCAATGCATGGTAGTGTAATAACAAAACCACTCCCAGAACCAGACTAACCAATCAGACAAAAACAAAAAACTGATGTAATACACAGATGTTTTTGCTCACACATGATAGTTGTTTAATTGAGTTGGAATGAGCTATCACATGTTGGACATTTGAAAAAAAATGTTATTTATACAGAATAATAAGCAACTTCATTAGAAAAAGCGCAATCCTAACAATTATTGTCGACGTGATTGTTAAACGAGGATTCTCTCATTAAACATCCCAGTTCTCTACCCCACCCCACCTGACCCCCAAAGTTTTTTCAGTGTCTAAGCAGAACAATTTAAATTTTTGGAGGTCCCTCAGTAACTTTAGCCCTCTCTTATAGTGCGGTCTATGTTTGTGGACCCTGTTGTGCACACGTTATTGAGGGAGAGGTGTAGCTAGCTAATTGAATCATGAATCATGAATCAAAGCTGAATCCAAAATATATACTGTGTTTGGTTATTAAAGCTAAACAGTAATATATATTCATCACTTTAGTAAAGCTATTTGTAGTTTGCCAGTTCTCACAAGCTTACATCATCTGTTATATATTACTGTGAATAATAATGTAATGTAATAAAAATCTGATAATGCAGTAATTCATTATCTTGCTATTTTGTATTACTATTTTGTAGTCTGGCCTCATCTTTTATATAATAATGTGAATAATAATAATCCAATAATGCAGTTATTTATTATGAGGTTATTTTATCCCACATGCTGGCCCCATCTGTTATTTAATCTTGTGAATATATATAATACAGTACTAATGTTACAATACAATCACTGATGCTAGGTCTTATCTTGAAGCCCTGCCATTGGTCATAGCAAATGAAATAAGGATGCGCTACAGAATGTAAATGACAGTTTGGGGTTTTGATAGCACATTGCTTAGGCCATTTGCTTTGCACATCATATATAGACTTAAGATTACTCAGTCGTTTCAAAATCTGAAAGGTTTTCTAGTTCCTTTCATATTTGGTTGGTGATTTTCCCTGGTTACTTCTAACTAATGAATGGCATCAACTTTGACCTATAGAGTGTTCTAATAAAGTTAAACTTCACTGGAACCAGAAATACTGGGATGTATTAAAGAGGTATCTTGTATACAAAGGTTTGATTAACGTTTGTAAGTTGACAAAACTACAAGGCTAATTTGCACATTAAACCAAGTTCCATGTTGGTGAATCTCCTCAAATTGAATGTGCACTTATTCAAAATGCTTTAATCATTTGTTTAATATTTGTTAAATATTGTTATAGAATCAACTATATTGTAGTCAAAATGTAATTGCTACTTTGAAATTGTATTTCTATTATTTTATTTATTGATAGCTATCAAAAATTGCATTTGATTGTGCTCTCGAGTCAAGACGTCTTGTGCATATAGGGAAAGATTGCACCTTGGAGTGGTGTTTGTGTGAGGGGGGTATTGTTTAGATAAGTTTAATTGTATATGATATAAAAAAAAATTTAGCTACCAAATAAAGTTAGAATTTTAGTTCATTCAGCTTACAGCAGGTAACTGAATAAGCAGTTGATGATGTAACCATTATATCACAACATGGACAAGTAATGTACTGTTGAATCCATAGTTTACATATATTATTATCTGTTTACAAAGGCAATCATAACAATTTCCTAAACTGTAAAAAGACACTTTTTTTCTCATATTTGCATATGTGTATGATAATGTTTTCCAGTGTAGAAGGCTGGTGATGAATAGTGCTATCCTTTATCACATGACTGCTGACTTTTTACACGATCTTCTTCTATGTGCATAGTGCATGTGAACTGGCAATAACTTCCTGATTTCCATCATCACTGGATCATGTTATCACACTCATCAAAATAAGCATCAATTAAAACATGTTTTGGGGCCCCTAGTGGCCAAGTGATCCAAAACGCTGTCCGTTATGGATCACTGTTATCTCACCTCTGTCTGTGTGAGTTCGAGTCTATGATTTGACTAATGTGGATATGTGAGAAAGCTTGCCAGTAGCTTCTCGTGGATGTGATTTTTTCCAGTGATGTCCCGGTTTCTTCCTCCACCATTAATACTGGCCACCATGAATAGCTTATTGTGTGCTGAAAAATGGTGTTAAGCCCAACAACAACAACAACAACAAAGCATGTTTATATAATTATGTTTATATACAAAAATGAGCTTTGGTTAAAGTTCAGGATCTCATAATAAGTTGTTGTTGTTGTTGTTGTTGTTGTGGGGTTTAACGCCATTTTTCAGCACAGGAAAGGCTATACATGGCGGCCAGTATTAATGGTGAAGGAAGAAACCGGGAAATCACCGAAAAGAACCACCGACCCACGAGAAGCTACTGGCAAGCTCTCTCACATATCCACATTCGCCGAATCTTAGACTCGAACCCACGCAGATAGAGGTGAGATGGCAGTGATCCGTAACGGACAGCGCTTTAGACCACTCGGCCACTCGGGGCCCCTCATAATAAGTACATTTTGCACTAATCAATCTTGCTACATAGCTACAGATACCATTGGTATGGTCCAGTTTCAACTCAAGAAAGCCATTGTTGTAATAGCTATTTTTACAAATTTATATTCTTGTTATTATTTATTTAATTCTAGATGAAAGTTGAATTGAGACTTATATTATTTTTTTGCTGTATGTCTCGTTAATATTTTGGAATTATGGTGGACTTTATTTTTTTTCTCCTGTTTATGCTTGTATCATTGCACAACCCCTCTTCAGTACACAATTCAGATGCCTTGTATTGCCATTCCCTGATTGGTCTCCATGATTATTCTTTTAATGGTTGTATATTTAAACATAATTATAAATTGTTACACTGAAATGTCTTCCACTATACATTATGGTGAGTGTATTTTCAATGGCTGTCACTGTATTTTCAGATTTGCATTAGTATTCATAGAACACCATTTTGTAGTAACTCATATTTCTTTTTTTATTCTGAGGGAAAGTGTTGGATAGGTCAAGAATTTGTATGAGATACTCAGCAAAGCTGATTTCGAAGAATGATTATCACAATTATTGCAAATATAAAATCATCTATTTCCCAATTTAAACAGTCATCAAACTAAACCATCCTTTACTTTTTCTGTTTCTGCAAAAAAAAAATTTGTTTTACACCATCTGTCATTTACATTCTTTATGGATGATATGCACTTGTGATAAGAAATAAAAATTATGATTATTGGGTGAAAAAATCAAAAGTGAATGTCATTGTGACTGAAAGAAGAAGTAGCTATTTCTGATTATGACATTAGTTATGAAGTACAGACCTTGACTAAACTTTGTGGATAGCTTACACTTGGGGTAAGAAAGAAGCATATTGATTTGAGGGTCAAAAGGTTAAAAGTCATGGTCATAGTGACTGAAAGTAGAAAAACTGATCCAGCAAAATAACGTTACTTTTTCATCGCAGACTTGGATTAACTATTATAAATGACGTGCACTAAGACTCATTCTAAATGACGTGCACTTTGAACAAAGAAGAACTTGTTTTCTTGGTAAAAAATTATGATTACTGATAACTGTAAAATAGTTTCATCCCCAACCTTTAAGTTCTTGACTATTTACCTGGATATCCTACACTATGGAAAAGAAAGAAGACAATTGATTTGCATGTCAGACAGTCAGAGTTCAAGGAAATTATGATTCAAAGAAAACTGGGTATTGCATAATGACATTTGTTTTAAATTCTTTGACCAAGCATTGTGGATGGCTTGTACTTAGAGTAAAAGAACTGTCTGCATGGGTTCGAGTCTAAGATTCAGCAATTGTGGATATGTGAGAAAGCTATGCCAGTAGCTTCTCGTGGGTCGGTGGTTCTTTCCACGGATTTCCCGGTTTTTTCCTCCAAAAATAATACTGGCCACCATATATAGCCTATCATGTGCTGAAAAATGATGTTAAGCCCCAGAATAACAACAATAGTCAAAAAAAAAGAAACCTTGAGAGATTGTAGTCTACAGATTATAAAATCTAATAAGAACAAAATGGTTTCTACATAGTAAGTTTAGATCAAGACTCCCTACTAACTAAAACATTTTCTTCACATTATTGTAGAACAAGATTTATATATAACTTCTGTTTGTATTACTTTGTTCATTTTTCAGTGTCTGGTTGTAACACTATTTGCATTATTTTGTTCACATTTCAGCGTCTGATTGATCTTGCCTGTCTTACACTGTACAAAGCAGAGCGACACAAAGAATCAGGGTCTATTCCAGAATCAGTTCTAAGAATCCTTAAAAGGTTTGTAAAGAATTTGAATTGTGTTAATTTTGGAATGATCTTCACAATATTTCTATAAAATCATTTGCAAACCAGGTTCATAATTATATATTATGTGAAGTGGTAATAAATCTTGAAAAATTAAGTAGGAATTTACTCTGTATTATTCATGAGGGTAAATTATGTGGAATAATATAGAATGCAATATCTTGCCTTTTCGCAGTGTTTTTATTCAAGAACATTTTAGGGTAATGACTTGGACTAGAGAAAGGTTTTCAATAGTTTGATCACTGCAGCTGGTGGACTAAGTGTTAAGACAAGGAAGAGCCTAATACAGATATCTGATTTTTTCACTTGGTTAAAATTTTATGATTTTCCATACTTTAATTACTATAGACATATGATAAGCTAATAATTTAAAAATTGGTTAAAAACTCATTAATTCTGATAAATCTTAATGTTAATATTTTCATGGTTCCTGCGGGTCATGGAATCCTGGAAACATTTAGGATATTATTAAATAAATTTCAAGGGCCTTGAAAAGTTATGGATTTTGTCAAAACCTTGCAAAGTTTTGGAAAAGTCATGAAATTTGTGACAATGACATTAAAGAAATTGATTACTTCAAATTTCATAGAGCACCGAGAACCGATTAAATAAAATGGTAAAATTACATTCAATAAATGTTTCAATTCATAAAACAAGAGTAAGTTCCCCTAATGGAAATATCACATTTCCAATGTAGATCACTAAATAAAAGAAAGCAACTGGAAAGTAATGTTTTGTTAATATTGTAAATAGGAACACATACAAAACTACATAGGATTGTTTCCTTTTTTCTTTTGAATATAAATTACATTGAACATTGGATTATGACATGAATTACTACATAAAGTCAAAATGTACTAGCCCAGGTAAATTTAAAATGTACATATTAAAAATATTTGTTTTTAACTTTTTTGTTATTTTAGATTGAAAGATGTCATTCTTTATGTTCATTTACCTGACAATGCAAGATATCAATCATGGTCCTTGAGTTTTATGAAATGGCCCTGGAAAAGTTTTGGAAAAGTCATGGAATTTGTTTTTGTTAAGTCTGCAGGAATCCTGTATTTTGAATGCAGACTTTGAATCTGATTCTTGCCATATTTTCTTGCAATTACAGCAACACAAGATAACAGTGCACAAACAACCACAAACTTGTGCCCCCCACTTCTGATAGTTGAATCGTTATCCTTTCATTTTGCAACATGTGGGGATTAGGTTATATTCTGCCCATTTGGATATGCCTGTGTGATTAATGTTATCCTGCTCACATAAATGTGCCTTTGTGGTTCATGTTTACCCTCCCATTTAGATGTGTATGTGTGAGTTATGTTTTTCCTCCGATTTAGATGTGCCAGTGTGATTTATGTTATCCCTCCCATTAGGATGTGCATGTGTGGTTAAAGTCATATCACAGATTTAGATGTACCTGTGTGATTTATGTTATCTGTCCCATTTAGATGTACCTGTGTGATTTATGTTATCTGTCCCATTTGGATGTACCTGTGTGATTAATGTTATCTGTCCCATTTGGATGAACCTATGTGATTTATGTTATCTGTCCCATTTGGATGTACCTGTGTGATTAATGTAATCTCTGCCATAGGGATGTGCCTTTATGATTAATGTTATCTACCCCATTTGGATGTGCCTGTGTGATTAATGTTATCTGATCCATATGGATGAACCTGCGTGATTAATGTTATCTGTCCCATTTGGATGTACCAGTATGATTAATGTTATCCCTCCCATTTGGATTTACTTGTGTGATTAATGTTATCTGTCCCATTTGGATGTACCTGTGTGATTAATGTTATCTGTCCCATTTGGATGTTACAGTACCTGTGTGATTTATGTAATCTCCCCCATAGGGATGTACCTGTGTGATTAAAGTTAGCCCTCCCATTTTGATGTGTATGTATAATTAATGTTATCCCTCATATTTGGATGTACCTGTGTGATTTGTTATCCCTCCCATTTAAATGCGCATATGTGATTATTATTAAACCTCTCATTTGGATGTACCCATGTGATTTATATTATCCCACTCATTTGGATATGCATATATAATTAAGGTTATTCCTCCGATTTGGAGTTTGTGCCTTTGTGATTAATGATATTCGTCTCATTTTGATTTACCTGTGTGATTTATGTTATCCCCGTTTAAATGCATGGATCTGATGAATGTTATCCATCCCATTTGGATGTGCATGTGTGATTAATGTTATCCATGCATTTTGGATGTACATATGTGATTAGTGTTATCCCACACATTTAGATGTGTGTGACTAATGTTATGCAGCTTCTCTTACACCATTATACAGAGGCTTCAAACCGTAGGATATTAATTGTGGGGGATACTTTGTAGATGTGCACAATGGTTTTAAAATTGTAATACAAACCTAAAGTGCATGTAATACCACCTTAAGGGGAGAAATCTAGGAGGATTGGGGTGGTTTTATGTAAATTCAAACTAACTCCCAGAGTATGTATGTAGATTGTGGGCATAGAAGTTTTATTTGTTGAATGATTGGGGACATATCATTTTAGTTTGTTGAAAAATTGGGAACTTAACATTTTGGCCTGTTGAGAGATCTTGGTTTATTGGAAACAAAAAGCTGTACATTTTGGCGTCTTGAAAGATTGTGGTAAAAATTAGCCTCAAAGAATTGAATTGCAGGATAACATTAAGATAACATTCATTATATTTGTTACACTGGAATATTCGCTATCTGACAAAATATATTGGAATATTCACTATCTGACAAAATATATTGGAATATTCACTATCTGACAAAACATTTTCATGCTAAAAGATCTGACTTCATAATGAAATATTTGAGTTATTGTAACATTTATTTGCAGCAATGTGCAAATTGCATAAATATATATTGACAATGAGAACAAAACTGCTCTGTGGCATTAACTCTGTGCATCAGAATCTTCACCCTTATTTAAAAGAGGTAGTGGTTTTGGATTTCTGATCTGCTTTTGACTATTGGGTGCAAGCCAGTTTACATAGTTTATTTATGATCCATCTTTGATTTTCTCATGTAACCTGATTCACAAAATGGATTTCTGATCTATTCATGATTCCTTGATGCAGTCTAATGCACAAGGTGCTTGTTGTTTTAGTATTAGTGTGGAAAGCTGCCATTCATCTTTGCATATTATAAAATGAGAAAATTGCCAGCATAACAAATGCATCATACTTTTCTCTTTTTTATCTCTCCCACAGGTGGCACTTTACAGATTTATATTTTGCATAGGGTTAGAATTTTAAAGAAAAGGAATTTGCCCAGGTTTAATATGGGTTGTAGAGTATAGTTTGGCCTTACTTTAGATGTGTACCTCTAAAAAAAAAAACCCTGCTAGCTCTGCTTAGTCATTTTCATTTCCTAAACATAAGAGGTAAATTTAAAAAAAAGAGAGCTGTTAAGTTTATTTTTTACATTTTTTTTTGTATTTGGTAATTCATTCATTGCACTTTCAGAAGCTGTTATTGTCTAGTCTGGCTAAATTCACTTTCCCTATTTCAAAAACTGCTAAATATGTACTTTAGACCAAATCAGGCTAAATTTCTGAACACAAGGAAGCAATCATTTTGGTTAACTGTGTGCCTAGATCATGTACAATTTCCACAAGTACAATATCCAAAGAAACAAGTACAATATCAGCAACAGTACATAAAAGTAAAACATATGTCTACCAATATTCTCTCCAATGTGCATGTTGCAAATGCAAACTTCACTTTTTACCATTCTTAGAAGTTCATAGTATCTGTAGAGTATTTTCTCATCACATTCTGTTTATATCCAAACAAGAAAGATAACTCTTGCTTCAAAATTTGCCTGAAATTTTACAATGATAAATTTATTATTACAAAATTGTTTTAAACCAAGTCAGTAATTGTAATGAGAATCAATAGTATTTATGTTTTTTTTTCTCTTTTTATATTTCAGTCATATGGGAAGATGTGACTGTTGTAAAGGCATCTCATTTGGCCCAGGACTGAGGATAATAAGACCAGTGTCCAGGTTTTTCAATATTTTTAACCTACCATTCATGTTCAGGGCCTGCTCCCCAGAATGTCTGTACAAATTCAAGCACAAAACGCAAACCTTGTCTGAAATTCTTTACGGTAAAGACAGTGAGATGCCAGATGATTAGAGAAAAAGCTCTGTATTTGGTTTTATATGTCTTTGGGACATAATACCTACCTTGGGACATTATATCTAATAGGACATGTTACCTACCTTGGGACATAATACCTACCGTGAGACATTATATGTACCTTGGGACATTATATGTACCTTAAGAAAAACATTTACTACAGTAATACCTAACTGCACTGCTGTTCAAGGGAGCCTTAAAAGTCAACTTTGTTTTAAATGAGGCTGCCTCAGATTGGGTTGCATAGCAAACAAATCAATGTAACAAAGGGTAAAGCACTTTCTACCTATAATGACCCTGATTATAAAATGTATAATATTATATTGAGGGAGTGCTGTAATTAATTTGCAAAATAATTTTATTTTAGGATATATCTTATGTGATTTTACACCAGTGAAAATTAGATGAAAGAATTTAAGATACAATTTCAAAATTAAGAGTCAGTATAGTGGGTTCAGTGATCATATAATTGTTATATATGGGTATGTGTTACATTAAGTCATTTTATAATGATGGACCATCTATGTTATACTTTAAAACCCAATAATGAGGGACCACCCTTGTTAACTGTTCTACTGAGGCTTCATTTTATAATAATAGACAACCCATGTAATATTTGAGCCTGTTATAATTAGGTGCCATATAATGAGGTAGCAACTGTTATATATGTGTCTGTCTTATTCTGTGTTACTTTATAATGAGATGTTCCCATGTTATATTTGGGCTTGTTTCTTGTTATGAGGTAAAACCCATGTTATGTCAGTGCCTTTTTTATATTGATGCATTTTATGAGGTAAAACCCATGTGATATCAGTGCCTGTGTTATATTGATATATTTTGTAATGAGGTAAAACCCATGTTATATCAGGGATATGTCATACTGAGGCATGTTGCAGAGAGTGACCACTGTACATCTACTATAATTGTTCTTGATGGCTGGCTTGTGTATACATATATATTGTTCTTGCACCAAATAATAATTTTACCAAATTCTATTTATTTATTCTTAATAATATTATAAGAAGGAATTTGTACTTACTAATATTACAAGAGAGTATTTGTGTACGTGTGTGATTTTGGATTTAACTCAGCTTGGGATCGAACCCAGGACCACCTGCATCCAAGGTGAGCACTCCAACCACTTAGACCACTAGAGCAGTCCTCTTAGTATTTGTACATAAAGCATAAATTAAAGTAATAAGTTAAAATCAAAATAGCTGTTACAAAACTCTTTTGAAGCAAATTAAATCAAATATTCCAGATTCTCATTTTAGCTAAAAGTAACCTCAATTTTTATCAATTTCACCATTGAAGTGCTTATATTCCAAAGTTCTGTGATATTGCCTTAATTTTTTTGAAAGTTTGTTTAACATTGAAGTGAAAATACTGTACATATTATGTATCGGAGAAATATTTGACATGCTGCAATAAAAAATGGATTTTATATTATGATGAAGAGCATGTTTTTGAAAATGTGAAGATGATTTTTTTGTAGCTATGTATAAATGTATTTGTGTAAACTATTTTGAAAATATTTATAAAGAAAATTTACAGATGAATTTGAGTTTGTATTTTTATTATGTGAATAAATAAAGTGACACATATGAATGCTAATCTGATTGTTTATTTATACTCTTCATAACATCTCCATGTATATGTATTATGCCAGTGGATACCTTTTCATACTGAGGATTGTTCTGAATCGTTGAATCACTAAGGATGAGATAATTGGACGTATTGTTTAGGATCCTATTTTCTATAAACTTTACGATTTTCTCTTGAATGTGTTATATCTTTATCATAGATATTTGTGACTGATAGTGACTATTTTATAGAAGGTGGTTCAACAATAGTAGCATTATGACATTTTAGATTGATAAATACAATTTTATAATCAAATTAAAACTACTCAGTAAGCTCGGATGTACAAACAATGCACAAGCTAAACTTTCATGATGTGATTGAACAGTGACTCATTCTGCCTTAAGATTTTATAACAGTCTATTCAAAGTTTGAGAAAACAACAAATGACCGATGTCTAACGTAAGATGCAAGATAGATGCAAGAAATTTTATTTTATACTTGTGATCTGGATATCATAAAATTTTAAACTCAAAACTGCTCATTAGACTAATATGACATAAAACAATTATCACATTAAAACAGGTATAAAGATGTGATGTATAATGTATATCTACAGTAAAATGTACAGATCAAATAATTTAAAATGAACCTAATAGCAAGGACCACAGGCAAGTGACACTACACATTACAGACATAATGATACTTTTAAAACAAAATTTTTTTTATGTACATCATACATCACAGAATGCATTAATAAAAAAACTTTAGATTAAAAATATTACAATTTCATTATTAAAATGCATAAACAAAGGCTTTATTAATAAAGATATCAAGAAATTATTTAAAAACAAAGAAGCAGTAAGTGATAAAAAATTCAGGTAAATGGCTTGCATACTGTTTGATTTAAACCTCTCATTGGGTATAATACTGTCACAGGGCAAAATAGATTTGAAATTATTTGAATTTTTAGGTATACAAGCAAGGAATGGTCATTGTCACGAAATTTGATTAAATTGATTTTTTTTTCAAGTAAATGTACTCTGGTTTTGTACATTATTTCAAAACAAGTGAGTTCAGTTCATGCTCTGCTGCACATGTAAAGTGCTTTGGATGGGAAAATACATGAATTGCAATGATGTTGAGCTACATTTGTGCATAAATACCTCCCATTGTAAATAACTTGTTACATTATGGACTGTTTTGTCAATCGGAAGCTCTACTTTGCAACTGTGTCTGCGTGCAGCTGTAGAGATCTAGAACTGTAGAGCTGTGGCTGTGGCTGCATGTGTGTGTTTTTGAGCTACTTTGAGCTGTTTCGAGTGCTTCAAATATTTCAACAATGCTTGGAGTGATCCATGCTGATCATTGCTAGTCGGGTTGCAGGTGATCGTGTATTGCAGACCAAAGTGGTGGGTACTAATTGCTTGTCGGACCCAGGAATAAATGGTGGTCAATGACTACCAAATCATTGCTTGTTTGGCCAGTGGAACTGGTAGCAAAGAGTGAATTGAAGGGAGTATAAACATTGCTCCATACATGTAATCTTTTGGCCGTGAGCTGTTTTAGGGTTTTTGTGGTAATGAGATATATAGTGATATCTGCTTTATTAACTATTAAGTGAGAAAATCATCGGTTCAGTATTTGAAAAAGTGAAATGTCAGTTCACTATTTTTGAGTGAGCAAACTTTCAATTCACTATTTTTAGTGAAACATCATTTTGTTTTGCAATTCACTATTTTGAAACATTTGTTTTGCCATTGTGAAAAGTTTGTACTTTCACTTTTGTGTTATACATTGAATCATATTTTGTTTCTTTTGTCCTGGTACTGTATATGACAATGAGTTTTTTCCTTTGTATTTGTTTCATTGGTAGAATCGTGCGAATTATGTTAATTTGTTCACTATATGGACCATACACACACATATCAATCATACTTCAGCCTTTATTATCTACCATTTTCTCAAGGTCTATTTTTAAGAACTGAATGAATTTACAAGAGTTTTTCTTTATACATGTATTGTGACACTTTTGGTTCAACGTGTCCTGCTCAGCTGCCTTACTCATGTAAAAATAGAACAAAATGTACCACAAAAAGAATTAAAAAATTAGACAACGTATGCACAAGAGACTAATAGAAAAAGATAAAATCACACAGGTTATTATACTAATATTGTAATATATTGTAAAGGAGCAGACTGGTTCTCTTTCTTATGTTGCATTTACATGTATATAAAATACTAAAAGGCATGAACAGCACAGTCCCAGATCTGCCAATAAAGCAAAGTCTACATAGCTCACAATAATGAGCAATGAAAACATTTGCTATCCCATAATATGCTGGACAGAGTGGAATTTACACTGCTCAAATTAATGTCTACAACATAGACCCAGACCTGTCAAAATACTATGGTAGAACTTAAAATTGGAGCACAGCATACATAAAGTGGTATGCTACAGTTCTGTACTTGTATTGGATTTATAGAGAAAAAGAATTTCTCAGGTTTTTCTTCCTGGTTATATTTTTGTGGCTACTTAAAAAGATACTTTATATCTTTGATATTATTAAAATAAATCCAAATTCCCTTTATTTTGGTTTATGATTGAAAGATGTAATTTTGGTTTCAGTTTATATGGGTTGGTCTCACTTTAGGTGCATCTATGAAACATTCTTTGTTCTGCTTGGTTATTTTCAGTTCCTGGACTTAAGAGGTAAATTGTGAAAATAGAACATCATGAAACTGAATTTTTAAATAATTATTTTGTATTTTATTTATTGCACTTCCAAAAGCTGGTATTATCTAGTCTGGCAAAATCTGTTTTCCCTGTTCCAATGACTCTCCTAAAGATAATGTGCTTTAGATTAATTCAGGCCAATTTTCTTGAACATATGGGAGCAGCCATTGTGTTTAGCTGTGTGCTTAGTCCATGTGCTATTTCCACAAGCGCAATATCCAAAGAAATTTCAGGCAAAGCAAAAAACATTCTTTTCGTTGTGCATGATGGAAATGCAAATTACTTAACACCCACCACTCTCTCAGAAGATCATATTTGTAGAGAATCACCATACAGATCACATATCTGACTTCATTATTTCAAACAATTATTAATGCAAATATTGAAAAATACAAATGGTAGAATGACTAAATGAAAACATTTTTATCATAAATAAAAACATTAAAATAGAAAATATATTTTTGTGACTACCAGTATCAAAAAAGCATGTTGTATGTAAACAATCAAATAATTTATATTACTGTGGAATCATTAATAATGACTACAACATGAAAAGAAACTGCACTAAGCCAATGGAAAATTACAGGGCCTGATTTCATATGACTGAGCAAATAGTGCATAGTGTAAGCAATATATAAATATCCTTTTATATAAATGCCATCCAAAACTGAAACAGATGTGTAATATTTAAATGTACAAAAATATGAAAAGAATATATAAAACATATGACTGACACAAAATGTGACCTGTTAGCACATTTTTACCATTATCAATCATGGCTGATAACTTTTAAAAAGCATGCTCATATAGGACAATACTTTTGGACTGGTAAATGTAAAACAGCAGCTAATTCTGAATTTTAAATTGCAACATTACTGCATACCTTTCCTGGAAAACACAGATGAGTTTGCTTAATGACTAACAAAGTTAGGTTCTCAGCATGACATCATTGGTGCCACTCTTCAATTATTAATTATTGCTTTTAATCTCAAGCATGGACCAGTGGTATTGCAGCTCATTTGGTAGAGTATTGGACTCATAATCAAAGGGTAACAGGTTCAATACCTGCCCAGGCCAGCCCAGGCTGGTTGTCTCAATGTGTCTTTGTAAAAAGTCACTTAATTGCATTTCTCTGCATGGAATAGCCAACAGTGTGTAAAAAGTATAAATAAAATCAACAAAAACAAATAAGAATATCTCAACTGATAATAATGTCTTCTAATACCTACTTACCTTCTGGACTTTAGTTGTACATGGAAGTCTTCAATTTTAGATACATGTACTTTCAAATCTTATAACTCACCTTTGACTCCTGTTTACATTTTGGAGAGTTTTGTTAAGTTCAAATAATCAGATGTAAGATTATAGGTTAAATATGTGGACCATTATCAAACTTTATCAAACATTTCTGAGTTGGTATTGACATAAGCCCACATTTAAAGTTTGATCAGTATCAGATCAGAAATGTGGCCATCAGAGTGGTAACAAGCTCAATCAGATGCAAGATCAGATTTTTTTATGTGCATTGATCTCATTCATTACTTAATTCATCCTGCATCTTCATACCATAAGCCAACATTCCAAGCTTGATCAAAAATGGATATTTTAAGAATTGAATAATCCAAGCAGTAGCACATAATTGTTGACTGATGAATAATGAATGCATTGCCATTCCATAATTTCATCTTGACCTTATTTTAAAAACAAACTAAAAATAACTTCAAATATGTTTTTATGGAACACAGATTGCCCACATCAGTGCCTAAAATGACTTAAAATGCAATGTTTAACCAAGTTGGGAAGTATGGACAGACAAGGGTAACACTATAAGCCCCTGCCAATACTGTGCTGGCACAGATAAAAATTACTCAGTTGTTTCTTCAAAAGGCATGTAATCAATCTGAGATACCTAACAAAATGATAGAAACAGTTGCCTTCCTAAGTAGTCTAGTGCTTTTTGCTAGTGGTGTGAAGATTATTCAAAACAAACACTGATCAGAAAAGTCAAATACCCAAGTGTTTAATCATGACTTTCAATCACTGTCTTAACTATTTCACTTTATTGAAAAGCCAAGAATTAAAAAGTATGAATAACAGTTTCCAGTAAACATGACATATTCCTTTGTTAATTACAATCCAAATGACAACAATATGCCAGATGACAAAATTAACTGTGTTTGTAAAATGTCTGAATTGAAGTTCAGAAAAATAATAAACTCTATGAATTAATTTTTAAAACATCTCCAATCAATTAAAATTGATGATCAGCTATGATTAACCAATTGTAAATCTTAAATTTTCAGGTTCTTCCTGGCAATACAAAATTACAGAATAACCTGCCAGCCACAGCAATGTTTGCATTTTGTATAAGGCTTTTAGCAAATACAGTACCACCTATGCTTTCCTAGAAGTTGGGACAGACTGAAACAACACAAACTATTATCTTCTACTGCATAATGCACCAGCAGATCATGGTCTATATTTTTGTTTTACTGATTCCTCTTAACATAAACCAAGATCATCCAGTGCATTATGTAATAGCATATATGGGTCTATGAAGTTTGCAGTTGGACTCATCTTTTAAGCTAGTATGTACTGTACGTTCTGTGCTATTGATCTCTTATGGAACAATTTTTTACTGACAAGTTAAATTTCCATCTAATAAAGACATCTTTAAAGTGATGTAATTCAATGTACATCACAGATTTAGACAATAAACAATTTATTCTTTACATTACATATTTTCATATAAAAATTCTGTGTTCTATTGATAGATATATTATCCATATGCTATCAACCTTGCTTGATCAGTGGCAGCAAAAAATAAACATACTAAGTATCAAATTAATTTTTATTTTATTCCTTTGTTGCATTTTATACATTAAGACAGACTTTACAATGATATAGATACATATACCACATTTACATTTACAAATAGGTTCTCCAGATTGTACCCTCTAAAGTAATGTAAATAATAGTAATATACAATTTTGAACTTTTTTAGAATAAATCTTGTATCTAACTCTTGCTATAAGAATATTGTACCATTTCTTTTAATTAAGAAATGGAAATTTCAAGACCTTAATTAAAAACCAATTTACTTGGGAATGTGTTTGCTACATATGAATTATCTAATTAATATCTTTATTTGGGAACTGAACATTAAATTAACAAGTCTCATAAAAGGCATTAATTAACAGTAAATATGCACTATACCAAAGCTCAGTGTGAATTATAGCCAAAAGAAAACAGGATATTCTTTTAAAAAACTTCAACACTCTAATGAATAGAATGTATTGTTTGATCAAACATCAAAATTGGAGGCAATGAAACACCTCACAACTGTTGGAAATTTTTACAAAGACATTGTGACATATCATGACTATTCCAATGAAATATTCCCACAGAGAAATGCATTTTCTCTTTTTTATCAACTAAATTTGTTGTATTAGAATGAGGATAACCATGTATGCATTGTGCTTGGAATTTAATGAAGGTGATTGTGGTTTTACTGTCTTCAATATACATTTAATCTGTCCCACTGACATGTGACAGTATGAACAGCTCTACTGAAATGTGGCATCATGACAAGCTTCACTGACATGTGTCAATAGACCACCTTCACTGAAATTCTACCAGAATGACCAGGTCCATTGACATACTGTCAATATGACTAGCTCTATTGACACATCAATAAAATTCAGCTTGCAACAATACAACTACCTTTAGTATCTCCAAATCGCAAAACAAAAGAATATTCTTCTCTAATTTTACTGTGAGTGCATACAACTCAAACAACAATTTTTACCATGATTCTGACTCCCAAAACAAACATAAATACTTTGTCTTAGTGGCTGGGGATTTATAAATGTGATCTTGAGAACAGGACAAATGAAGGCTTTTTACTAATCTAACCCCAGTCCAATGCAGGATGTTTAATAATACCTTGATGGAACCTGTCTTTCTAAAACCCTGTGTAAAATAATGTGGCTAAAAAATTTTATCTATCATATTTTCCTCCTGGGACCTGACAGTAAGTATTCCTGTCCTCTATTCTGGTGTACATTCTTTATTCCTGTAATGACACCCAAACACAGCTAGTTCCACTATTTCAGTTTTCATTTCACCCAACAGTTGGCATCACTAATTTGCTGCTGCTTTGTGAAAGAAGCTTTCCCATCTGGCCACGACTTTTTTTCATAATACGACGAGCTGCTGGAGTTGTAGCCCTTGGAGGAGGCCTTGGATCTGATGGCAGTTTACTTGCTTCATGCATTAGACGTGACATTCTCCCTCCTTGGCCCAAATTAGCATTTTCCATTCCAAGACCCTTTACTTTCGGCTCTGGTTTGACATCCAGAGGCTGGTGCCCATAATTAACAATTAGATCAGACATGGCTTTGCCTTTGCCTTTTTCAGCATTTTCTGCAGCATCTGGCTTCACTCTTGGAACAGGTCGGCTGGATAGTGGTGAAGCATATTTGTGCAGAGTCTTGTTCATCTGGCCACCCTTTGCCAGATCTGCATTTTGTTCTGCTTCTGGTTTTACCCTTGGCACTGCTCGTGCTGAAGCAGGAATTTTCATTGGATCATGAAGGAGACAGTTCATTGTTCCACCTTTAGACTTTTCAGCTATTTCTCCAGCTTCTGACTTTACCCGAGGTACTTGCCTAGCTGACAGAGGTTGCTTTCCATAGGAGTTAAATAAGCTAGCTGTACTTTGTCCATTGTGACTTTGTGCAATATACTCAGCTTCTGGTCTCACACGAGAAACTATAGTATCTGCCCGTGGTGTAGCTTGACCATTGAGTAATGTAATTACTGTACCATTTCGACCTAACTCATAATTTTGTTTACTTTCAAAGGTCGGGCATTTTGGTTCAACCCTTGGTGTAGGCATATACACTGGCTCTGTTGAGAAAAGATCAAGAGAACCTTTGTTTTTATTTGCAAATTCTTCAGCCTCTGGGCGGACTCTTGGACCTGGACGTGGAGTCTCAGTCTCTCCATGTCCTGGATATGGTTTCATATTCCTTGGAGTCTGCATTTTGTTCCAACCAATTGCTTTCACTACAATTGAAGCATCAGATTCTGCAAAATACAGAAATGTGTAAATACTTTCAACCTTAACATTAAAATTATAACTCCTATATCTTAAGAAAGAATGTACTTGCCATAACGTTTCTACTCCTACAATAATGTCCAGGGCTAAATACTTACCGAAATTGTCTTTATTTTCTTTGTACAAGTTTTGCAAATATTTCTAAATAAATATACAATCACTAGGCTTCCAGGAAACACTTAACCTCCAATCTTATTTTTCATACTTCAGAATACAAATTTAACTGACAGTTTCATGTCCTGGTTCTGAAAGCTTAGTTTAAATATGAGATACTCGAAATATGTTTAGATTATGAATTCATTAATATGACACAGTTCGTCTTCGACCCAATTATATATGGACAATGTCACAAGCATATGAATTGTACTGTTGTTTATACTGTCACCCCATTTTATCATATCACTTAAAATGTCAGTGCTGGTGTCACACCTTATGTACCTCATTGCTTAAAATTTTGATCCTGGTGTTACACTCTATGTACGAAATTGCTTAAATGTGAATCTGGAGTCACAATTATGTACCATATCACTTAAATTGTGAATGCTGGTGTCACACCCTACATATTATATCACTTAAAATGTCAATGCTGGTGTCACACCCTACATACTATATCACTTAAAATGTCAATGCTGGTGTCACACCCTATGTACCATACTGCTTAAAATGTCAATGCTCGGTGTTGCACCCTATGTATCATACCACTTAAAATGTCAAATCTGGTGCCACATCCTATATACCATGATATTACTCAAAATGTCAATGCTGGTGTCACACCCAATGTACCATACAACTTAAAATGTCAATGTTGGTGTCACACCTTATGCACCATATCACTTAAAATGTCATTGCTGATGAATTTGGATCATGGATCAAACACACTTTATCAATCTGTTATAATTACACAAAAAAGACAACAAAAGAGGACAAAAACTCAACTTATCTGAGAGAGGTCAAGCCTCCATCATAAGTTGTACTTCTTACCCTCTAATATTGTTTAATTTTCACATTGACAATATTGTGAGTTTCCTCAGGCATTAGAGAGTAATGGGATTCAGGCTAAGACTCAGTACAAAACATCAGAGATCATTCAGGGTAGAAATACATTATTCTCAATTGAGTGTTCATTCATATCTGTCATACAAAATTATTTTGGCAAAGAAAATACAAGACTCCAGTCAGTTTCAATTTACAGTAGACATTAAAAAAGAAGGTAGTGACTGAAGTAATGTGGAGGTGTCTCCTAACACTTGATGGTTTGGTCTGGTCACCCCAAGTCCTTAAAAGGCTTTATCATCAGATGGAACAGTTCTTGTTGATTCATTGATTCAATTGGTCAAGAAAATAATAAAGCATTATATGATTTATACTGTTAATAAAACTATAAGCATTATTATCTACAGTACCCCTTCCATTGCATGAAATCCAGTTTGTACAGTCAATTATTACAAGAGAAACATATCAATACCAAAGAGATGGACTTTATGAGACAAATTTTGCATTTTATTTTATCCAATTTTATAAGAAAAGAGTCTATCCAACTCTAATTTTAACTGAAGCTTAAACTAAAGTGAGTGGCAGAAATCATTCAGACATACTTAATCCTGCACATAAGATAAAAGAAACCCTCAGGTAGTGTGAGTTCTTCATTACACTATCAGATCTCTCTGGCCAACTGTTACCCTGACTCTGCCAGTTATGTTCCAAAATCCTCCCATTTTCACATAAAAAACTCACAATAATTTGAGCAATCATTTAATAACAACTAAATTTTCAAGTAAACACCCAGCTTGTAAGGTAAATCAGTTACAAACAAGGTACCAGATTGCACAGTCATTAACTACACCCTTAGCAACAAAATGGATAAATCCAAAACCATTAAAAGTGCCTTTATAACCCTCAAATATAGGTCACTGTAATCTTATTTGCCACATATGCAGCAAGCAATCCTAAGTGAGACTAAAAGTGAATTCCATGTGAAAATAAAAGAACACCTAAGGGACATCTGTACTATCGTCAACCTGATCACAACATCAGAGTGTTCAGTATCAGATAATATAAATCACTATATTAGATACAGAGCTCTCTAGTACCAACATTAAATGGAAAAAATGGAGAACTTTGCAGCATACACCAATTACATACTCTGCATTCATAGGGATCAATGTCTCTGTTTAATTGGGATTTTATTCTTATGTACCTAAATTATGCATTATTTACATTATTAACTGACAAAATTCCTTCCAGAGACCATTTTACTCTGAATGACCTCTGACCCTTTGGGCTCTTAAATGCATTGCAAGTAATGTTTTCTATTTCATGTATTCTAAAGATAACTAAAATATGTATGTTTATTGATCTATTTATTATAAGTAGAAGTTGCTTTTAATTAAATTCAAGCTCAATATCACCCACCTCTCCAGCTCATGGTTTACATATGAATAGTCAGTACATATAGTTCATCAGCATCACTCTATTGTGGTTGTAATATTTGTCCATAATAATAGCATTGTTGAACAAAATTTTTTAAAGTAGTTTGTTTATGATAACTAAAGTAAAATCATCATTTATTAGCATCTTTGAATGCTTTAATTAGACTGCAACCATCCGGTTTAATGCCATGGTGCTACACAGCTAAGACCTGTCATATGAGCAGAAACTAATGTTGCACCTATTAAGAATAATTTAACTGGCAGGAACATATCTAATGTTACATGTATATGAAGGTCTACTATCCAGAAAGATCTGAAAAAGATTTGGTGAGCATGGTCATAATGAAACTCTGATTCTAAGCAGGAGGCCAGAAATCAGTGGTGAGAAAGACAGTCATGTATTTTGTTATCTTGTGTGCACAAGAACAGTTCTAACTGTGGAATTTAATATTTACACAACTGAATAATGTCATGGGTAAACTTACGATTTTAAAAGATATACATTTTGGAAATGGAGCATAATCTCTTTAAAAATTACCTTGCCACTTTCATTGTGAATTGAGCAACAAAACTTGACTCCTGACAGAATTTCATTTTTATTAAAGAGATGATGGTTGTTTTAGGCCAGGAAAACAAGATATTTGCGTAGTGAAAACCCAATGATTAATATCTTCAGAAAAAAACCCATGATTAATAGAAACACAAACACTTCAGAATGAACAGTATTCATTCTCTCCATAAAAAGATATTGACTATGGAGCTGTATAACTATAAATCAGGTCAGCATATTTACTATATTTATATAGCATATTTACATATGTTGATGCCATCAGCGATTCAATGAAGAACATTAATGGATCAGAATTTATTACCACTTGTTGCTAAAGAAGTTACAAGCAAGAGGGGCTGAGGGTGGTAGTTTCTTCAAGAAGATAATTGTCCTCTGCATGATCATCAGCAGTAAACGTTTATCGTATATAGTAGTGGTCCCCAACCTTTTTATTGCCGTGGACCGGTCAACGTTTGATAATTTTACCGTGGTTCGCTGAGGAGGGGACGTTGATTGCTTATATTTTAGATTGTTTTGATTTAATAATTTTAATTTATTGTATTTAAGCATGCCTTCAAAATAAAATACAGTTACCCCAAAAAATGAATATAAAGTGATTTAACATTCTAACTCACTAGAACACTAAATCAATGAAAACCCTGTACTTGTTTCTTTGCAACGAGACGGTTCCATCTGGGGGTAATAGGAGACAATGTGTGTTACTTATGTCCAGTTTATTCCATCGTTTTTTTTTTGTTGCTGTCACTGCAGAAAACCCGCTTCATACAGATAGGATGTCGGAAAAGGCAATAGGGATTTATGTGCTGTGCTGGCAATCTCAGGGTATTCCGCCATGACTTTAATCCAGTACACCGGCAGAGTTGTTGTCTCGAACGTAGTTTTAAGGCCGCCATCATTTGCAATCTTCAGCAGTTGATCTTCTTCTTGCACAGACATGTACATTTGCCTGGTTTGTTGACAAATGGGTTGCGGATCCTTTCCTTACATGTTCGTGGGTCTGTTGTGGTTGGGAAGTAGCGCGCGAACTCTTTTAAACGCAAAGACAGGCGATCATGCACCAACTGAGAGAATGAATGCTCAGGCTCAGTCTCGCTTAAAATCTCCGCTAATGTCTGAAACATGTCCAAAATGCCTCTATTCACGCTCCATCCCCATAAATCCAGTTTGGCTTTAAATGCAGCTACTTTGTCTGCCAACTGGAAAAAGGTTATTATTTTCCCCTGAAGGGACAGATTGAGTTCATTGAGCAGGCTGAATATGTCACACAGGTAAGCTAGTTTTGCAACCCATACCTTGTCACTGAAATGTGCTGCCAGAGTTTACTTCTTTTCTGAGAGAAATCTTTGCAATGGCTCTCTTAATTCAAATACTCTAGTTAGCAATTTTCCTCTGGATAACCATCTTATTTCTATTTATAAGAGAAGGCATCTGTGCTCTGCATCCATCTCCTCACAAAGCTGCTGAAACAGGTGCAAGTTAAGGATGTGTGCTTTGATGTGGTTAATAACTTTAACGACATCAATCAATACGCTGTTAAATTCCGGTGACATTTTTTGGCTGGCCAGCATTTCCCTGTTAATGATACAGTGCGTAGATTCATTTTCATGTGCAACTTCCTTAATCCGAGCAGTTAAACCAGACAGTCTCCCAGTCATGGCAGCAGCTCCATCTGTGCATATACCGACACAAAAGGACCATTTTAGTTGTCCTAATATAACTATCCAGTGACATGAACAGTTCTGCCCCTGTGGTGTTGGTTGGCAAAGATAGAACACATAATAAATGCTCATGCACATCTTCCTGATATAGATATCTCACATAAACAAGTAGTATTGCCTTGTTATCAATATATGTAAATTCGTCAACCTGGAGTTCATACCACTGTGATGTATTAATCCTCTCCATCAATTGTGTCTCAATGTCTTTGGCTATTTCTCAATGCGCATAGTCGCAGCGCTAGCCGACAAAGGCAAATGTGCTATCTTTTCCACAGCAGCCTCTCCTAGAAGTTCACGGCAAATGTCTTTAGTGGAGGGCAAGATCAATTCTTCACCAATAGTGAATGGCTTTTTAGCTTTAACAATATGGATAGCCACCAAATGTGATGCTCTCAGTGCACTCTCCCTTATTCATGTGGTGGTCCTCAAATATTTCTTCTGTCCTTCATGTTCCCATTTTGTTTTTCTTTCAAAATAAGCCAGGGGATTGTCTTTTAATCCAGGGTGTTTGGTGTTCAAGTGGAGAAGCAGTTTTGAAGGTTTTATTGCTTCATTAGAGAGCTGGTCGCCACAAACTATGCAGAGTGCAGTTGGTGTGTGGGAATCACCTGTCATGATAATACCATATTTCAAGTAGGACTCATGGTATTTTCTGTTAAAAGTTTTATGTTTCTTTGACATTGAAGGCTCTTCTTCTGTCTCTTCACTGGGCTTTTTCTTTTTCCCAAGGAAATTTTCTAACAATGTCTGTTTCGTACTCCTTTTGGCTAATTTGTGGGTTAAATTTGAGCAAACACACTATACACGTACACCAAGCACTCTTAAACAAGTACAGGTGAACAGAGAGAAGAGTGATGTAAACCTTCTCTCCACTAAAGCTGCTCATCTCCAGACATGACCTAAAACCGACCCGATATCACAATATTTTGCGCATTCTTGGTATTGGTGCAGCTTTAGGTGACATCTCTCAGCACCTGGTTAACCTCTCGTCCATGGCAAGTCCCACAAACTCGAGAGAAATACACCACAGTAAATAAAATGGAAATAATTTAATGCTCCTTGGGCGGCCCGGTATCATTTGATCCACGGCCTGGTACCGGTCTGCGGTCCAGGGGTTGGGGACCACTGGTATATAGTATATAGACTACACAAAACACTGTGAACTGGGAGTACAAGTTTAGGCTTAATGTCCCCGACTTCCACAACATCCTAAAAATATACGATTTTGTACAATCGTCTCTCTCGCCTCTTTTGATATAAACAATGACTCATCCTATGTGCAAGTTATTTCCCAATTCTGGCCAATGTTAAAAGAAAGCACCTTATTGGGGCCTCAAGTAGCTATGAAATCATAACCGCGACTAGCATTTGGATGGGTCAGCAACGATGGAAGTTAAATGCACTGATATTATATCTGAGTGTTTTAAAAAATATTAAATTTTTTTGTTGTATGCTGTAGAGTAGCTACGATGTCGTAGCCTCAACTTGTTTTGTTGTGTCCACAAGGTACTAATATTAGTACTATATTATATAACTGTAGAGGTGTTAAGAGTATAGATTCCTCTCAAATTCTCAAGTCAGACTCACAGTCCAAGGAAGAGATAGCTTAGGCTTTTAAGCAAAATTTTTACTTCCTATTTTGTTTACATTATGAAATGCATTTCCAGACAAAATTTTCATTTACCTGTATTTAAACCAATGTTCCGACTTACATGTGTATCCACGGTAAACAGGAAGTGACGCGTAAAACAGACAATCAGAACCGCGCCCTGAACCGGAACTGTTTTTCTTTTTTTTTTTTTTTTGTACGGTGCATGACGTTAGTGCAGTCGAGATATATGTGTCCAGTAGAAATGAGAGATTTGTATTTGATGACACGTACAATATTATTCCAAGAGATCTAAAACTGATATTTATTGCATTAAAAAGTGTTTTTCTATTGCAAAAACTGATTTTCTAAACCATTTTCTTCCAAAATCTCTGAAATGGTGGCAAAATAAGTTTAAGTTGAAAAAGTTTGTAAAAGTACATTTTTAATAACCGATAACATTCCCCGAAACTTGTTGTATAAGAATGCATGCATTTGCTGTGGTATCTGCATAGCCATACAATTAGAATCTTAGAGATAATCAAGGGTGTCTATGCATAGATTATATCACCATAACTTAAAACACAGACACACACACACACAAACAAACAAGGCAACATAATTAGACTGCTCATGACTAATTTAGACAATGCGTTAACAGTGACACGACGGACAGCATAAAGTACTATAACATCGATGTCTACCGAAAAGATAAAATAGTTGCAATTCAACTAAAGAAAAATGATGTTCCTGAACGTTGCTAGGATGATGTGAATGGCATAACCGATAAAGGGATTGGCAGTTCTATATTATTCAGACCATATTCAGCACTAACAAAAATGAAAAGAAAATTTGTAAAAGAATACATATGTAATAAAAAACGAATTTAAAATTTAAAATATACAAAGATTACTTATTTGATGGTGAGAAAAAAATGAATCTGTCAAGATCGTGCAAGAAACTGAGTGGTGTCGAATAAAATTGAAAGATGCATTGTTCATGCATGATTACATTCGCTGGTTGAGAACTAAGATTCACGACTGAAAAGACACGTTTACCAAGTTCAAGATGCTTACAGCAAGATTTATAGCCAAAGTGAAAATGTATCAACTGGATATTTATGTTTGAGATTTTCCTCAAGAATAACATGTTTTTCTTAAACACAGATCTCATTGATTTTGCCTAAGCTAAATGCTTGTTAGGTTTGATTAAAATAGAGATCTACATAGTGGATGTGTGATGAATGCCAATGCGAAGTAACATATTCTGTTGACTTTCCTAATTCATTAAAGAAATGACAGTTTTTACATTTATGAAAACTAATAAAGTCACAAGCCACATAACGTTTCTAATAATTGGTATCGGCATCCGTCCGTCTTTGGAGACGATGGTGTTGCTTCCGGCTGAGTGTCCTATCTGCACCTTAGCAAGTGGATGCAGAGTCCGATCCTAGAGCGACAGTCTCTGTAGCATTCACTGCAGGTGAACATCCATGCTTATTGAGGCTGTTGTTGTTGTTTCGCCTTCCTCCTGGCTCTCTTTGGAGCGAGATTTGTTTCTCGCTTCCTCGGCTTTCTGAACTCTGTGAGTGTCAACAAGGCGCCAGGCGGAGAGGTCGTCAGCACTGCTTTCGCAGTCGTTGACGTTGATGTTGGCCATCTTCGTGTCCTTCCTTTAGACATTTATGTAACGTCCAGTCAGTCATACACCTTCTGCTAGCTCGCCGTAGAGCAGGTCCTTGGGAATGCGGTCTGGATCCATTCTCTTGACTTGGCCGAGCTTGCAAAGGCTCATCTCGCTGATAATTGAGAACATAATGATCATGCTGGCGCGTTTCAGAATCTCTGTGCTGGCTACTTTGTCCTGCCACTGCATGCACAGAATGAGCCACGAGTATCTCAGGTGGATGCTGTTGAGTTTCATCTCGTGACTCGCATAAGTGGTTCATGCCTCACTGCTGTAGAGGTGTGTGCTGATCAAGCAGGCCTGGTAAACACGCAGTTTGATCTTCTCAGTGAGGTTTGGGTTGTTCCAGACCCTTTGGTTCAGCCTGGCTATAGATGCTGATGACATGTCAATCCTGTAGTTCGCCTCAGTATCCATGGAGAGACAGCTGGAGTTGGTAGACTAGAGATATGTGAAATGTTCAAAACTTCCAGGTTGTACCCATCGATGGCGATGGTGGGAGGGGAGCATGCGTCCTGCGACATGACGTTCGTCTTCTTCAGATTGACATTCAGTCCAAACGTTTTACAGGCGAGGAAGAGGCGACATACCAGCTGTGATGAAGTCCATCTTCCGTGTGTGATGTCAAGGGAGCATCGTCGGCGAAGATCAATTCACGGATGAGAACCTCTGCGACTTTAGTCTTAGCAAGGAGTCGGGTGATGTTGAACAGCTTGCCGTCAGCTATGGTGTGGATGTACACTCCTTCACTGAAGTCCTTGAAGAAGCGCTTACGGAACACGCAGAAGAAGATGGCAAAGAGCGTCGACGCAAGGACGAAGCCTTTCTTCACTCCGCTGATGACTGCGAAAGCCTCCGATGTTGCGCCGTTGAAGAACACTGAACGACGTGATGACCGCGAGCAGTTGGCAGTCTAGCCAGTGCCAATGGCGGTGACGTGGCTGTATCCATGACACCTGGTTGATCTCCTTGCATTTGAGAAGGTGTTGGTCACACATAGGCTGTGGGAGCAATACATCATCAGCAATCGCTGAAGAATAAATTCCATTAGAAATGTGGTCCAAGTATGACATTGCCGGGGTAGGAGTGGAAGACAAGCGTTCTACACTTTCAGAAATGCCCCATGCGATTAACTTCTCTGATCGCCTCTGTCAACTAGACTATAGCTCATGGCCTTCGCCAGTGGCCTAGCTTCTAAGTTCAGCGGAACATGTTTCCACTAACATGAGAAGGAGTGAAGGTGGACCACTGGCGCCTTAAAACCAGTCGCTTTGGATAGATGGGGCTCGTAAACCTTGGATGTTAGCTCATCTATGAGAAGGAAAACTCCGAGCCCAAACTTCTACCTCCTTGCTGTTCTACCTAGTCACAGGAAAGGCGGAGTAAACCCCGGTCTGACATTCACTTCAACATCATTCCGGCAACTCCTGCTACACCGTTATTTCCAAGCTGTATCGGCATTCGTCTTTTCCTTGCCAAGGTTTCGTAGCTACACTGGAGATGACACTCCAGCGTCGTAGTAAGGCGTCTGCACAACACGGGAATCAGCAGTTTACCGGTTTTAATCCATAACCCAATTGGTGTAGAGTTTGGTGACAGGAGTTGCTTCCGTTGGTGAGAAATACCGCCATGTCTGATTGGACAGCTACCGCCCGCCTCAAGCTGGACAGCCCCCAGTCAGTAAGGAGCTGTCACGCCATGGCCTGTCTGCTTCACTGGATGCATGGTTATTAGAGAACCATCTCGACATATCGACAAGCTGGCTACAAACTCCACACCAAGCAAGACCCAAAGAAGAAAATGAAGACTCCAGCTCTTCATTTCGCAAGCTGAAACGTCAGGACCATGTGACCTGGACTCACCTCTGACCTTCGGAAGACTGCCGTCATTTACTGTGAACTCTCCCGACTAAACGTCGACATTGCCTGCCTTCAGGAGACCTGAATGGCCGAGAGCGGAACCATCAGGGAAGCCAGCTACACCTTTTGGCAATGGAAGTCCTCTGACGAACTAGGCAACACGGTGTCGGCTTCTTTGTAAAGAACACGCTTGACGCCTTCATTGACCCTCCGTCATCAGATACTGAGAGGATCCTTGCCTTCCGTCTGTCAACATCTTCCGACCCAGTCAACATCTTCAGCGTGTATGCCTTAACTCCCAGCTCTACCCCTGAGGAGAAATACTAGTTCTACGAGGCTCTGGATCAAGCGATACCAACTATCCCCAACACGGAAGGTCTCTACCTTCAAAGAGACATCAATGCTAGAGTGAGAGCTGACCACGAGGCCTGGCTCACCTGTCTCGGCTCTCACGGAAAGAGGCAAGATGAACGAAAACGGTCAGAGAAGAGTTTCTAATGATATTTCTTCCTAAATTAAACTTAAAGTTTTATCTGATATATTTCCAAACTCTAATGAAGTGAGAATCCTAAAGATCAACAGAACAGGTACCTTCATCGGTGAATGCTAGATCTACTTCCTATAAGAAGACCTCTATTTGAATCAGACTGAATTGCGTTCTATTTCATATTGCCTAGATTCGCCACAATCATCAATCGTAAACAAAGTTTGTGAACATTTATATATAAATAAATGTTGAGTTGCATGTGTTGAGTTATATATATATATATATATATATATATATATATATATATATATATATATATATATATATATATATATATATATATATATATATATATATATGTATACATATATACATTTATATATACATATATATATATACATATATATATATATATATATATATATATATATATATATATATATATATATATATATATATATATATATATATATATATATATATATATATATATATATATATATATATATATATATCAACAATTAACTCTAACCACTTATCAATTTATCTTTGGGATGTAGCACTTCCACTTCTCATCCTAGGAGAACAATGTTCTAATATATAGAGGTTCTGTTAAACAGAAATGATGGATAGATGTAAACGAGTATTTTAGAAAGTTTCTGCGTTCAATCTTCATCTAATTTAGTGCAAAAGTAGGGTTTTGATTCACAATTAGGCACTTTGTTAACTAATATATTATTTATTTGTTTTAGATATATGTAACACCATCTTAAAGCTGATTTTCAAAGTTTATTGTCTAAATAGTTTTTCCTCGGCTTTTTGAGAGAAAATCAGGTACAATACTTGTTCTATCGTGTGCTGAAAAATGGCGTTAAGCCCAACAACAACAACAACAACAACAACAACAACAACAACAATACTTGTTAAAGTTGCATTGGCTATAATGTTAATGCTTCTCTGTCCTGTAATGTAGTTATATAAAGGAAAGAAACCTAGTTTCTTTGTTTGTTATAAAATGATTGTACTATTGGTTCCAGAGTAAATGGATGATACTGGATAAAATAGAAGAAACTTGTTCTTTTTATTACTTATTAATTGAGTGTGCGAATGATTCCGAAATAATTATATCGAACTGGAGAAAATAGAAAGGAATTCAATTAGTCTTGATTATCACTTTCGATGACTTTCGAAACGTTATTTAATTGGTATGTTCAATTTGATGTTCCGTGGATGAGCACATGGATAGAATGGACAATAATGGGCTGGAATTTTTAAGTTTATCTGTATTCTAAATGATTTTCTCATACGCCTTAAACTGTATAGCTATTTTACCGACAACCTTATTAATCAATCATACATAGTTTTAACAGGAACATTACCTCTTCACCAAGAAATGGTACAATCTTGCACAAGTATTCAAACCTGATTGTTTGCCGTAATACTATGAGCATCTCCTTTTGTCGTCATGTCAATTGACACCAAGTAACCATCTGGCAAAATGGCTCAGTTTTGATATTTTGCTTTCTGTACATTCTGCTAAAGTTGTCTGCTGCTTGATGTTGATACAATTTTGCCTTACAGTGTTAAACTTCTAGGGATATCTCTTCTCTTGCATGTGTTGAGTTATCTATTTACTTCGCATTGCAGTTCATTTCGATATGCGTATCGTTGCATGTGATTTTTAAAGTGACATGTAAATTTATGTATGCGTTACTTTATGAATCATGAAATTGTTACGACCCGAGTTTTAAACGACGTAACAGAAAGAATTGAGACTACTAATTTAAGTAAAATCAACAAAACATTGTATCTTTGCAAAACGTAGTAAAAGATTCAAGAGATACTCATAAGTATTGTTAATCTAACCCAAAATGATTAAAAAATGTCATATCATACGTTCAAAATATATAATGTTCCTAATGAATTTCAATAATCTTGAAAACCCTGATGTGTAACAATAATGCGATCCAAAGTCTCTATTAATGAATTAACAATCATTTCAAAATAATGCGTTAAATCAAGTTCAATGAGCACTTAGTAATTCCAATGAATAATTTAAAAAAAATAATTCCTCTCGAATAACACCACAACTGTCAAGGATTCCATAGACTGTTCTTAAAACAGGAATGGGTTATTTGTTTATCAAGTCCTTATTTATATACATTTTTACTTGACTTAGATGTAAGTAAATCCAATGAACAATTTCAAATTTTAAATAAGTATGTGTCTATAATGTTCTAAACTCAAATATTATGTAACAAATACTCAACGATTGAATATAAACAACCGTTACTGATTTCTGAACTGTAAACAAAACACAGGAGCATCAGTTATCCAATTCGTGCTGAATATATTGTTCCATTATTTTAGAAACGTTAAGATTTCCAGAAAGGCAGAATTTGAAATATTATTTACATGTATCACTAATCTAGTCTCCTTTTAACTAAATAAAGTCGGATGGAATCGCAGATTAAAATGTAGAGTAGCCGCCAATACGTGTTGCTGTCAATCATTATGTGATACGTAGATCGTATTTGGCACGTTCTGTGTTATTTCATGAGTTGTGTATCAAGCTATCACACACCATTGTTATTTAGCTGAATTGTTCAAAGGAAAATCAAAGAAAACGTATGAAGGTAAAAAGTGTAGTCCTTTATTGATTAAGGATGTTTCTCTGTTTGTGTTAAGAACATTCAACCCTAAAAATGTCGAACAAGTGCTTTTCTGATTGTCCATTTTCTTCATTTATACATTTGTAACTTGTTACTTCCTTCGAGAGTTAACTGATGGAATCGCGAGATGCTCAGCCGTGGAAGGAAACTTGTATTGCGTAGCATGGAATGTTATCTCTACAATACTGAGGAGGAAAGCATCAAAAATGTGGTCGACTCAAAACACAAATATTTTAAAAAGGTAGAGAATAAGATAGGGATCGGCATGGTGGTTTCAAGTCATTCACCAGTCGCAAAGCAGTTCTGGACTGCTTCGCAGCCTCCACCTGGTCATAAAACGGCGATGGTCTTCTCGCGTCCATATCTCGTCTTAAAACGGCCGAGATTTCATCTTTATTTTTTATTCTGATTTCTAGACAAACAATTTTGCTTTAGTGGGGTACTGCCACAAAATTCTGCTTCATGATGGATAATAACGAGATCTTTCACTTATTTACATAATTAACTTGAATTTAATACTAAATCGAAAGGACAGTGTATAAATATCGAATACGTAAAAATAATAGAAAATTTAGGAGTCATGAGTATTAGACATTATATATGACCATAACGTCTGCTTCCTATTGCAATTTCAACTGCAAAAGCAGAAACACTACAGAATATGTCCCTTAAATAGGTGTCCTCTTTCAAAAAAAATTGTATAGTCTAGTTAGTTTAAGGATTACAGTGTTTTGAACGGAGCGACAAAAAAAAATATTATCACCAGGTTTCATTTTTATTAATTTTTCATTACTGAATTTAATTTCAGCAGTTCGTTTTAAATCTATAGTAGAACAAGTAATTCATAAAATATCTCGTTATATCCTCTAAGATTTTCCAAAACTTCGAAGTTATCGCAAAATGCAAATGCAAATAATTATCCGATTATTGCAGGTGCAACAACTTGATCATTCGGATTTGGTCCTTCAGGATCGAAGTCCATCACCATGCAATTACTGGAGGTCTCGTAGCGATAAGTATTGCCCCACATAAGGTTGCATATCCCTGCGCCGTTGCCATAAATTTCTGCGTAGGTTTTGCATGGTTTGTCTATGGGACACCGTCTGATTCCATCTGCTCCAACGGTGTAGTCTGTTAGCCAATTGACGAAGCAAATTCTGTCGTGTTTACAGGCCTCAAACCATGCGTCACAGTACGATGCACATATGGGTACGTTCAGGTACGTCTTATTGTTGGAAGTTGTCCAGTCAATGGTGTTGGGTTCGCATTCAAAAAAACATGCTTCTTGCTGCAGATACCGCCTGCACTTGTCCGAAACATGGCCGCACATATCATATGTAATGTTGTACAGATTGAGAACCTGTTTAATAATTGTACAAGCGAATTAACAGAAAATTAAATGTCACACATTGTCACCGATTCAAAAGGCATAAAAATGTACTTTAGAATTGTTAGTCCGAAGTTTGAAATTTGTATATCTATGATCTTTTGCAATTCGCATTAAAATAAAACTATTTTTCACTTTCATTTTCTTATCCCCATTCAAGTTGTGTATACGGTAGTATGATTTGATGATATACATTTTTCTGTGATATTTTATCCTGTCAGATGATGTGATATCAGTCTGTATATTAATTTTTGTATCATGTTTAATTTTGATATATTGCTGATAATAAATATCTGAGAGAGAGAGAGAGAGAGAGAGAGAGAGAGAGAGAGAGAGAGAGAGAGAGAGAGAGAGAGAGAGAGAGATTCTATATCATGATCTAGTAACTCCTTTGTCATGTTGGCAGTGCAACAAGTATTGTGTTGCCAGGCATGACATTTAACGTAGCCATCTGTTTCGGGAGATGGAGACTGCTTGTGATAGCGACCAGCAATGCATCTTTGGGGCGAATCTGGCGATGAAGATTGTACATATCAATTGATAATAGACTAGCAATTTACTTTTATTCGTGATAAAATTCCATAGCTTACGTGTTTATTGAAACCACGAACAAGCAATTATCTAGTTGTGGAAACAATAGCATCTCTTCCTTCTAGATCATCAACGATACATCCATGAACATACTCAGCTGGCAAAATTATTATTCCTACTTTATTCCTTTTTTGCATAGTCAGAATAATAGTCAAATATGAAACAAATACAATTGCCATAAAACTGTTTATGAGGTTAAAAGTACTTTGAGCTTGAGTGCTAGTGTCCTTAATTTAGAAAACTGGTTTCATACGGTTTGGTACATCTTCAGTTTGCAAAAGGAAACATTGATCGGGGTCGTTTCTTATCGAGCCAGAAGAAAATTTTATTTATTATAATTTGTTCGTAAAAATCACAGAGTAAACCATTTATTCCAAACATAGAGTACCTTTGCTGGATTATTTTGAAAACATTGAATATTTAATAATTTTGTTGGATTACGTGAAATATTAAAGGACTTTTTTGAAATTCAATTTCATTAGTTTTACCCTGAAGTAAAACTTTTCGATAAAAGAACATTGTTTTTTCAACGGTACTATCACATAAGCACATTAGAAACTTCATTCGGTATACCTTTTGATCATATCCGGATTACTATGAAATTGGTAGCACATTTATGAAATAATACAGGAATTGGTGCCATACTGTAAGTCATTTTAATTCGATTACTTTGTTTTTATGTTTTAGAGAAATAAATTTAAATTTTTGGAAAATGCATGTTGGGTTTTACCTTGTCTCTTTACATAGTTTAAGCTCTATGCCATAACACTGCTATTCTAGTTTTTGATTTTACTTCGACCAATGACAAATAATGTTAGAATTTAAAGATCATTACTGATTGACTTTTATTGGAAGCACAGCCTCATAGCAATCCTCTGAGTTTTGTTATTCCCAGATCTAATTTTTACAAGGAATGTAAGGCCTTTGCATGGATACGGTACATCGCATTTTATGAACTGACTTATTGTATTCAACAGAAAAGCAGTGTTCGTGCAACTTTCGATTTCTCATACGGATAGAGATTCTGAATAAGGACGAGTACAGCGGGAAATTACAAAAATAGTCAAAAATGCAAAATGTTAGTCAATAGATAACACTGTAGTGTTTCGTCTGTATTCCAGCGGATTAACTTTATTGATACGCCGCGTCAATTAAATGAACAACTGGCTTTGACAAGTTTAATTTACACTGCCTTCCATTATAGTTGTTACTTACCTTTACATGCTGTCAGATCAGACAAGATAGCTGATATCCAGACTAGAAAAAAGAATTAAAACATACATTAAAAAAGAATATGTAAAGGATTTTCTTTATTTACAAACGAAAAAATAAATTTATATCTTTGCTGTTCAACCTTAATCAAATAAGAACGAATATTTACTGGTAACCAAAACATGTACATACGAAAATATTTTTTTAAACTTTTTTTTAGCCCTATTTGCTTAAAATGCTGCACCTTTACTGTTGCTTGAGAAGCAAACTCAAACATATCTTTATTTTGAAAATGTACACACATTTTAATCCATTTACTTTTTGTATTGAGTCAAATTTATTGAATTCAATTGTTTAGGTTAGCTTATTCAAACAAAGTAAAACTGTTTTAAAACGAAAAAATAATTAGGCACTTAACAGGATAAAATTTCACACATTGATTCCATATACGAAAACGATGTCATAAAACCAGTACAATCTATCTGAAAAGAACTTAAACAAACGGTCTTTTGACTAATGAAGTATTTTACTAGTAGGCTATTTATTGACTAATATAGACAGAAGATTTTTCAATCTACGTCATGTTTTACTCGTCTTTAAATAGTACGGTTTCAAGTCAATGGTTCGTATACTTGATTGTTCAGATCATGAATTACTGGTTTGCCAACTTCTTAGCTAAATAATTGCATTTTTCTCTCTGTTTTCTCCATCTATTGTTAAATTCTATTAGATATCATCCATTTTAGATATAACTATCAGATATGTAAATACATACAAATGCAATACACTGGTTTCATCATCACGGCTTGAAACTGACGATAAGGAAGTCTGAAATGAAAAAGTCATTCATGTTAGAAACGACAAAAAGCCATAACACATTGTAAAATCAAATACACTTAATACTTGCAATTGACTAATACAAAGAAACAGCAAAAAAAAAACCTTAATATTAAAATAAATTAAATACATACAATAAATAAACAAAAGATGTCATATTCTGTATCAAAAACTGGCGTTGGTTATATGCAAGATAGCAACATCAAAAATATTATTCTCGTGTTTATTTTAGAATAATTTTTAAAAAAAGAAATGGGGGTGGTGGTAATGACCAGTGGTCAAAAGCGCACACTTTTACCAATCACTGCCATCTCACATATGTCCGTTTGGGCCTGAATCTCAGACTCAGCAAATATGCGTTTGTGATAAAGATTGCTAGTAGATTCCGTGGGTCATTGGTTCTTACCAGTATTTTCCTGGTTCTTCCTCCACCAGTTATACTTGCCACCATACGCATTCCACCTTGCACGAGAAATGGCGTTTAACCGAAAACAATAACAATTTTCTTCGGTATCAATTGTCATGATTTTGAATAAAGAGAAACCAAAGAAAGAAAGAAAAAAAAACAGAAAAGCAAAACAAAACATGTCCATTCAATACTTAAATGAATGGATTTTGAAGACCGTCATATAATTTGCATTTATACATTATTGTTCTTCCTGCCTTTTAAGTCTCGATTTTTACCAACCGCAACATCCGGGAAACTTGTTATCTGATGAACCAACGTAAGTTTTTAAAGTATTTCTATTAAAATATCCGTCCATTTCAAAGAAAATACTTCTTCTGATACAATACAAGTTCCAAACGTTGAAGGGCTGCGGACACAAATTTAGGGTTCTTCTTTTGTTAGCTTGAAGTTTTCTGAGGTCGCAAACGTGAGATTGCGTTATACCGTAATTGTGGTGCCAGTTGTTTAAATAATTGATGAGATACGATATTTTATTCTTTACTAGCCGTACTTACCGAGATGAGTAGATTTCACGTGTAATGTGGTAATGTTTTCTGTATAAGGCATATATTGAAGAAGATCAGTAGCATACAGGATAGAGCTCAAAAGTGGAGTGTTGGAAAGGATAAACGAGACAACACGAGCGATAATTTACAAAAATATGAATGCACATGGCTGAACTTTTTGGGACCATGTTTTCGAAGACCGTAGTTAAACAAATAAATGACATTATATGGTTTCAGTCAGGACGTGTTATAAAGCAATACATTGAGCCCAATGTGTTTATTTCTAAATTGTAGTCTTGGTAAGGCCATATTGTGAATGGATGTGAAATGGTAATCTTAGATTATTCCATGTGAAGCCTCATTTTCCAATTCCAAAACGTACTTCGCTAACTTATAATTGTTATGTATAATTATACCGTGTACCTGACTCTTTTTCATGTTCGTGATTCAGGGTTGTGGCGTTTTGCATACCCGGAGTGGCCGAGTGGTCTAAGCCGCCGACCGTTGTGGATCACTCCCATCTCACCTCTGTCTGCGTGTGTTAGAGTCTAGGCTCGGATAACGTGTCTAAGTGAGAAAGCCTGCCAGTAGCTTCTCGTGGGTCGGTGATTATTATCGGGGTTTTCCAGGGTTCTTCCTCCACCATTAATACTGGCCGCTATGTATAGCCTATCTTGTGCTGAAAATGGCGTTAAACCCAACAACAACAACAACAACAACAACAACATACCTGACTTTTACTATGAATTTATGATGTTTACTAAATTTTAAGTTCAAAGCCAAACCTTGCTTAAGGGTCAGTGGAATTCTCCATGAGTACAGAAACTACTGCATCGTTGCAGGTGAAATGACTTTTGTATATAAAGGGGACTTTGCAAACATTTATTCACTCATGTTTCACATCTGTCTTTGGGAATCTATTATTAGAGTTTACAGATATGTTCAACTATAATTTCAGAGGAATTACTTAAATAATTCATTGGAATTTCTGAAGTGCTCATGAAGAGAACATATAAATAACTTGGACTTACTGAGAACTCATTTAAATACAATCTGGATTTCATCATTGTGGTACAACAGAACATTCAAGACTATTAACATTCATTCGGAACATTTAGTAGTCTTCTAATTGTGATAGGTAATATAGGATTATTTGGTTTTTAATTCACAATACTGTAAGTTTTTCTTAAATGCACACATTGTAAGGGTCGCCTTACAAGAATACAAACTGCAGGTGGAACGATAATGATATGAATATAGAAGTGTATTGCATCCTATACAACGAGTATTGCGTTGATAAGGCAACTGCCTGACGCCAGGAAAAAAATTAACAACAACGGCCTTGGAACAACGTGCAACGTTTTCTGCGTACGTTAAATTGCCAAATGAAGTGTCGCAAGGCCTGCCGTGTGTGAAGACGTTGTTGGATGTTATTGGCTTAAAGACCGAGGATTTAGCCACCTATACCAGACGGACAATACAGATGGAAGGACAGACTTTATTGTGCAATAAAACGTACAATGATTAACAAGGCCTATAATCATCGGGATCAAAGATAGGACCTCCAAGTGTTTGTGCAAACCGTACTAGGCTCGTAAATACAAAACATAACGGCGCCTTTCCTATGCAAAAACAACTTTTGGCACTATTAGAGGAAATGGTCAATGATGATGTGAAAGAAACACCCAGACTCACAAGAAATTATGAATAAATAATAGGAAATGCGCGAAGGCACCAGATTACTCAATTACCGTCTGTTTGTACATACTTCCATCAAACCTAGAATTGATATAGAAATCTCTGATTCCAGAAATAACACCATTATTGACGGTGATTATTCAAAGTTGGGCACTAGCGATAGTGTCAAAGCGGAAAACACAAACCAATTTTATCGAAGAGACTTTGCAGCTATGACGAGCAGGGCAGGTGACTGTCAGCTTTAACAGCCCAGCGGAACTGGCTTGCCATAAAACCGTCGCTCTGCTGATAGCGCTGTCACTGCCGCTGGTGTTAGTGGCACTGCATTCTCTGCTGTATCCGCAATCCCCGTAATCAAGGAGACTGCTTAAACGGCGCTTATCGTTCACAGAATCATAGTGGGAGTTGCAGCCACATCGTTCGAGTGCTAACCACGCACGCGTGATCATAATCTGATGGAAGCATATAACACTTTGACGAACGCGACAACGAGTATGAGCAGGCGGCCAGCCAATGGCTGTTCCAGTTCATTCCGCAAGGAAGAAATGAGGTTCCTATGATGCCAGGAAGCGAGCTGGCGATCTTTACGTGAAGAGTCTTATGCGTGCCAATCAAGGAACTCGATGATTCTATAACCCATTCTTACAAGGTTTTTGCTCCGGAGCCTAGACTTGGAGAAAGGCTGGCTGAGTTAAAGACTATATAACCGTCAAGAGTTAGCTTGATTTACATTTTTTGTTTGTGATGTTTTGCAAAGTTATCAAATCCGCCTGCGCGCTGGACTTTCGGCTGGTTAATTACTTCTTGGTCTGTGGCAGTTCAAGACTTTGTGATGTTGAATTGCTGTTGCATTTCATTTTCTTTAAGTGGATCAGTTTGCAATAAGTCGCGAAAGCTCCTTAAAGATTGAAAATAATCACACATTCTACTGTTAATACAACACGTTCTTCAAACTTCTTTACCTCAGCCATTTCGTCTTGAAATCTGCCACTATTTACTCAAAATCTGTATTTTGGTTGAAGATCTTTTAACTATTTGTGACTATTATCTATCAGCAGCAATTAAGGATGCAGGGGTGTATTAAGGTTTTCTAAAATTTAACATAATGTTGCGAACTTCATTTCGATGATACCTCGTTAAGGAAATCAAGGAGCGCAAAAGAGAAAGTCCAATCCTTTTCTATGTAAAACCTATCTCGCCCTCAGAAAGCGCAAGAAAAACATTTTATTATCTAACCAACATTCAATGGTTTCATTTCTTTATGATGGTTGTACATGACAAATGTTTTCAAGTCTTTGATTGCGATCCTCATCTATGGCGTGCATTGGAAGGTCCGAAAGGCCATAAAGTTAATATACAGTGTCATTCATTTTGGTGTCAAACTCGTCAACGTCGGTTATTGGTCTTTTGATAAACGACGTTCCTTCTTCCGCCGTCTCGGCTAACAAGGCGGCGGGACCTACTTTGCCAATATCACTAACTTCAGCCCAAAGCCACTTTATGCCATTTTGCCTAAGTTTGTTTATAATAAGTAAGAATTACGCGATGCACTCTTAGGCATTTAATGGAAGTAAAGAGAAGGTAAATGACGATTGTGACTGCCATCAACTGAAACACTATATACCACGATGTACCAAAACCGGTTGCAGATGGTTAATTCGGTGGACCAATTTGATTGTTGACTACCATCTACATTATTCACAATTGGTGTTACGATTAAGAACCAATGGGATAATTGATTTAAAACGTGTCAGTTAAATCCAAATAATCAGAATCCCTCCAAGATGTTTGCAGTTCTTTTGCATGCGTTTCTTCATTTCCGGAACGTTTTCTCAATCATATGTCTTTATACTGTGCGTTTTCATTAAAGTTTTATATTTCTATGGTATTATATTTATTTATACATACATAGATACATACATACATACATACATACATACATACATACATACATACATACATACATACATACATACATACATACATACAACGCTGATGCAACGTGTCCATGTTTGCAAAACGAGTCTTATCTCCCTTTACAGGAGCGCTTAAAACCAGTGCATATGGAATAAAATATGTAATAGAACTAGAACAGATCTTGAATATTACTTACTATTTGAGAAATTATGTGTTGCAAGACAGGGTTTTTAGCCTCTGTAATTATAGCGTAGATAACGAATTGGCGTCAGTGAAAATGAACGTGCATTCATTAAACAAAGCAGACTTATAAAAAAAAAAACTATGAACATTTGATGCTCACAAAGACTTGATGAAAACGACATAATATTCATACACGCAAATAATTTAAATTATTTAGCTTGAATTTAGTACAATTTGACCATAATGGTAATATTAGGACAATAATTATGTAGCCGCACTTACCGAGCAGATGGGTATATTTCAAGTCCAAGGTGACAAAGTTTTCTTGATAAGGCGGATATTCAGAAAGATCAGTGATTTACGCCATGCAGTTCAAATGTTGACTGTTTACTAAGATAAACGAGATAACGTGAAAGATAATTTGTGCAGTTTGGAATGGTTACGGCTGAACTTTTAGAAGCGTGTCGTCAAAGACTATCCGTAAACACATATTTGAGAATATTTTGGTTCACAATTATTTTAAGGTAACAAAGAACGCATAGATCGGAAAACAGAATAGTCAGCTTTTTTCCATACGAAATAAAACGTTATATTTTGTATGATGTGTATTTACCTGCGAACTTGAAGTTACGGTATCGCCAGATAAGGAGTAATTCAAAATGGACATTTAATATTTTTCTCTATGTAGCCCCTTTCTCCAATTTTGAAACCCCCTTAGCTAACTTTCATTGCTATTTATATTTAAGTTAACATTGCTATTTATATTTAATTTATATTGTGTACCTGACCTTTTTCATGTTCGTGATTGAGGGTTTCAGAGTTATGCCCACGCTCTTTGTCATGATTTTAAGATGTTTACTAAATTTAATTTTAGGGCCAAACGTTGCTTTAAAGCTCGTAGAATTTTCCATTAGTTCTAGAGAATGCTATTGCGTCGCGTGTCAAGTGAAGTTTGTATTTAAAGGGAACTGTGTAACAATTATTCACTCCAGTTTGATATCATTCGTAGGGATCTGCTGTCAAGGTCTGCATTTGTGTTCAAACATAATTGCAGAACAATTATTGAAATCTTTCATTGGAATTACTAAAGTGCTCATTGACTGGATTATTACATTATATCACATTATTTTGAGAGTACTGAAAACTCGTCCAAAGACATTATAAATTATATTATTGTGGTGGATCAGAACATTTACGACTATTTGAATTCATTCGGAGGGATTCTAAATCTTTGGACTTGTGATTAAATATTTCTTTAACATGCTTAGCTTAAGGCCTAAAATAGTAATAATATGTTTCAGAACAGTTTCTAAGAAAACCCCACTCATTTATAGCTAGGATGGGTACAACAAGGAGAAGAGGTTTATCATCAAACTTTAGAACGGGACCACAAACCTTTTACACTACGTTCGGAAAACAATTTGTTACGCCGCTATCCTGTCAAAGCAAGCCTACAAGGCGCTTGAAAATATGCAAGATTATTGCTTCTGCTCCCCCATCCAATTTCGATTCGTTTCAAGCCATGGTTCAGAATTTTTTTCCCCGGAACGTCATGTTAGTGGAAATATTTACACCATACATGGCCCAACCGAGGCCCACGTAGGACACAGTACAAATGCAGACGTTTCTACTCTGCACCCTAAAAGATGGCTGGTAAGTCTTCGTCCAAGAGTATATAAAGGTAGGCCTTTGTGACATGGACGTACATAGAAATTTTAAGAATCATTACTTAACCCACAATTCTGAAGCCAAGAATGTGAACTGTGGCCTCAAACTCAGTGAGAGATATTTTCTGCATCACGGATGGTGGAGAATGTGTGGCCTACATTATTTCTAATTGGTACCCCAATGCTGACATAGCAGTAATATCTGTTGTTTGTACGTCGCCAGCGAAGTGAAAAACGTAGGCAGCATGAACAACGGAAAATGCTATTGAAGATATTGGTTTAGAGATGGAGGAAAAGCTTATAAGGAATAACAAGGGAGTACATTTTCAACTGTTTGTGCCGCCTGTAATATGTGCGCAAATTAAAATAATAAACTCGATTATTTTCATTAACCTGCGTCATTGCAATGCAAAATCAGTTTAAGGCGTTGCTGAAACAAATTTCCTCGGTTACGTAAGTAAGTTACAAACGAAATTATAGGTAATGCGAAAAGAATGCTAAATTATGCTCGTGCCGTTGGCTTCTACGTGCTTCTGAAGAACATGAAGATGAAAAATGTAAGCTACCCCGACCAGAGCAATCAGATCCTTATTATCAGCGATGATGTATAGTTTGGTACAGACAACCGGGTTAATGCGTAGGTCAGAAACCGAAATTATGGAAGAGCCTCTGCGACTATTACAAGCAGGGCAGGGCACTTATTTGTTAGCTTTTACGTCCAGAGGGACTGACTCTCTATCAAACATACCGTTTGGCTGCTAGAGTTGTGACGTTACAGCGTCTGGAGTTAGTGCTGCTGCCGTCTCGGGTTCAACCAACCTTCTGGGAGAGTTTGGGTGGTTGGAACTGCGCTGTCGTCTAGGACACCGTAACCAGGCAGGTGGTGCAAGACACAACTGATAAGATGACGGAACATAGAGTCTCCAAAACTAAGATGTCCCGGACGAGATGATTTACATTCTGAGCGATGGTCATTGACGCAGTAGCTATTGTGACCAATGTTCTTGATTGGATTATCCGCCGTCCCTGTTGATGTAGCTCATGAAAGGCAGGACAAAACGCAGCCACTAGCAAATATATTTGTTTTCGTAATATATAGCCCGAACTGTAGAAACACGCTGCAGATTGCAACCATTTTCATGTAATAACAAGGTTCTATGAAACAAATACAGTATTGACTGGTGGTTGGAGGTTTGAGATTGGCTGCTAAAAATGCAGCCAGTGAACATTGCTCCCATGGATTTTACAGACGGAACTTAGGTAGTGGTCTTCACAAGTCAGGATACAGGATATACTTTAGGTAGAATAACATTATAAAGTCCTAGATTTTGTTTGTCATCGATAAGCTTCAAACCGATGGCATCGCTGAAACGTTGTCATAAGATGCCAGCTAACCTGCCTACGAGTAATTTATTATAACTGGTGATTCTACTGGGTTAATAATTTTGGACTTTGGGATGAACCCAAACGTTCTCACTTGTAGGCGCTCTCGCCTGAAATGGACAAATACGTACTATTCTTCAGAGTAGGTGGAATTATCGCCGTTTCTTTCCAGGCTGGGAAAATGATAGACGTATTGACGTGCATCTGTTATCTATCTAACTCTCGGGACTACATAAAAATATTGCCTGTTAATTCCATATTGGTGGCTGCAAGCGTACCATTGGGATTTGCTATGGAGTGCTCTAAAAGGAATGTTTTATGGCAGATATTCACTAACCATTATTCCAAGGCCTGCGTTCAGCGGTGTCATTGCACCTAATGAGATAACCAAGTCTATATAATATTTATTCAGTCTATATAATATTTATTCAGCACAAAAGTAAAGAAAAATGGCATACAGGTACTGGCTTATTACAGTAGATGTCTCCAGCAGGTAACGGGATTAGAGCCACTAGCTAAAAAGGACTTTGTAAGCATCTCCATAACTATTTATAAAATATAGAAGCGTGTACCCATAAAATGGCAAAAGCTCTGCCAAATTAATCCTGACCGTAAATTCGAGGCTGCTTGCCACACACATGAATATTCGAATTTGGTAGGCAGGATGTCATCGTTCACAATTCATTTTGTTAAGCACTTCAACTACACTCTGACTGAGCTACAATTTTTCATCAGGAATCTGTTTGACTCGTAGCTGGTAAATGGGACGTTTGTGATAGAGAGTGTACCAAATGTCTGCTCGATATCGTGAAGGTATTGAACAAAAGAAATAGCTTAGCTTGCAAGGCAGAGACCTAAGAAGACGAAGCGCGTTAATTCTCTAATTTTCTGTTCCGCCTGTTCTGTTGGATTCTTTCCGATTTTGGAGCCATTTTCAGTTCTTGTGTTCTTGCTGAAAGTCTGCAAACTTGTTTTATGTTGTATGTATATATTCTTCGAGAGGAACACAAATTTTATAGGCTGTTCAGTGGAAATAGAAAGTGCTAATTATTTAGTCTATAATATTATTCACGAACTGTTACACATTACACTAATGAATTCTGAAGAACGCCGTCACGACAACGTTACGCTTTTTCTAGGACTAGTACGTTTTCGGTTTGACATTTATAAGTCATATTTCAATCAGCTAAGACTTGCATTAACTAATGTAAAGAATATTTAGGAATCACTTCATAATAATTTAAGTTCATCTCACATTTTTCATATTTATATTGTTTGGTAAGTTTTACAAAACTTGATGATTTGCTTCTTTCTGTTACTTAGTTTATATCCATATAGTCGTAACACCTGATGTACACATTATATTACGACTATATTTCACAAGATACCTCCACGTGACAGATCAAACTATTTGATTTATTTAGAAATGCCTAGTCATGTGACCCAGTCCAACCAATGGGATAGTGCGAAATTCTTCTAGAACCACACAAACCACATTATCCAGTGAGAAATTTACACAAAATCGTCAACAAGTCTTATTATTTGTAGTTGTCAAGACATTGGTAAACATCTGTGTTTAGATACTGTGTAATTGTGTGTGTGTGTGTCTATATATATATATATATTGACGAGAAATTTAAAGAAATACAGTCCCCACTAGAGCAGAAGCATCATCTCCACCGTGAGTACAGCATCAACACACAACATAAAGAATATTTATAGTGCTAATCGCAATGTTTATGGCATAGTAACATCAGGCACAGTCCCACTCTTGAGCTCTGGTGGCAGCACTCTCATAGCCAAGCAGAAGAAGATACTAGATTGCTGAGTGAAACACTTTCGTGGTGTCCTCAACAGACCCGCTCCCATCAAAGATGAAGCGATCAACCATCTTCACCATGTGGAGATCAACGAGAGATTGGCTGAACCTCCAACAGTGCTGCAAATTCATAAGGTTATTGAGCTCCTATCTAGTCTGAAAGATCCAGTAATAGACTCCATCCCAGTTGAGATCTACAAGTCCGGTGGGCTTAAGCTAGTAGAAAGACTAACAGAGAGGTTTCGTGTGATATAGAAGCAGAAACGCATACCTCAGGAATTCAAACGTGCATTCATCATCATATTTACAAACGCAAAGGAGATCTCCAATCCTGTGACAACCATAGAGGAATATACTCTGCAAGGTCTTCGCCAGGATACTACTGAAAAGACTCACATAGCACCTTGATCATGACCTACTGCCAGAATGTCAGTGTTTCTTAAGAAATGAGATAGCCACTATATACATGATCTTTGCTGCCAGACAGATGCAAGAAAAATGTCAGGAACAAAATGTCCAGCTATACACCACCATCATGGACCTGACTAAGGCAATCGACACTGTCAGCTGGGAAGACCTTTGGAAGATCATTGCCAAATTTGGATGTCCAGAATTCTTCAATAAAATAGTGAATCAATTTCATTATGGCACGCTGGCCAGAGTTAATGACCAGGATAACTATTCCGAAACATTTGCTATTACGGATGGTGTGAAACAAGGAAGCGTCTTAGCTCCTACTCACTTCAGTCTCATGTTTTCCGCCATGCTGATAACTTAACGTCAGCATCGAGGCAAACATGCAACAGAGTACCAACTTCGGGCATCATTTCCATCGTTCTAGCATCATTTCCCTCGTTGTTTAATCAATACTCATAGTTTCTTTCTCGGTGGTTTTTCTGGTGTCGCCTCGGTCTCAGTGTAGCCGTCAGTTGTCTGTTGCTCCTTCTGGCTTTTTTTTTTACATTTGTTGGCAGTTCAGTTGTGCTCTATTCTCCATAGTATTTGTATTAACAGTTTTCTGCCTCTTTTTTCTTTTTGCTTTCTTTTCTGTCCGCTGCACCTTTCAATTATTTTCTGGTTTGTTGCAGCGTCAACATTCTATTTGTCTATGCCGCTACTTCTCTTTCACCTACTTCATCTTACTGCGATCGTAATTCTTCCTTCGTATTGTTTTTTGTTCTTTTCAAATACAAATAAAGAAGAATGAGTATGTATGAGTCGTACAATATTAATAACAAGAAGATGCCTTCATGTGAGAAAGTGGATGAGTTATAACTCATCAGTTCTGGTGCTTTTAACAAGCAAAAACATATTCATCTATACAATATATTACCTGTAAACAATAGGTTTTATGATCTTAATTAAGTGGCTAGATTCCTTATAACTTGGCTAAATTCCAAAATTCTCTAATTATCCAGAAATTATCACTTTAGTCGGCCTACTCTATGTTTAATATTTTCTATTATACCTCTATGTTTAATATATTCTATTATACCTGTCAGCAACACGTTTTATGACCTTAATTAAGTGGTGAGTTTCCTCATACTTTAATCCGCCTACTCCTTGTATAACGCTGGTGTTAAATAATTTGACAGTTATTATGATTATGGTACCCATTATTATTTAACATTGTAGCCTTTGCCGTCACATTTACAGGATTGTATACGCTTCTTTTATACAAGTGAATAACGTTGTCTTGAGAGGTAGTTATCCAGTGTGGTAGTTGACCGTGTGTGTGTGTGGGGGGGGTAATTGACCAGGGGGTAATTGGCTGAAGTATTATTGGCTGGAATAATTGACACGGAGGTAATTGTCCTGCCACCATACAAGATATATTGTTATAAATGTTGAAGATGAGCATTTGGTTATTACGCCCCGTTTAAATAATTCTTAGATTTGTGTGGTTACTTGTTTGATTCTTGGTAGTCTGTGCAATGAGAAATATTCCTTAGCCCGAAATAATTAGCCAGTTACTAGGAACAAACGTCACGGTGAGAAAGTAAGTGAGTTTCCATGATGCCATGGTCAATGAGTAGTGAATTCAGATTCAAACCGCATGACTGTCCCTGTCATAATGTAATCCATATTAAAATCTAGTGGTATACATTGGCGTTAAATATTGCAGTATCAGTATTTACGGTAGGAAACCGTTAAATTAGACAATGGAATAAACAAGAAGGGACTCGGCAGATACCATTTATGTCGCAATGGTGGCAAATGTGATGTAGTTGTACTGGCGTGATGTGCCTTGAAACCATAGATTGATTGGCCTAAAGTGGCGTAGTTAAAATAGTTCCCTGTGTTAGGAATAGTTGTATAGTTACTACGGCGTAAACTGCTGTCAGAACGGAAACTTGATGAAGAGTAATTGTACAGATGTGCGGTTGATATATGTTTGGCAAGTTGCGAAATCTCTGGTTTTGCAATTATTAGAGTAAAATTAATGTATAGAATGGACACGTCGGGCTTTCTAACTTACAACTGAAGTTGTATAGAAGTCTTTGGAAATTTGTGGTAAACTTATGACTTCTAGCGGAAATCGCGCCAGGGTTTTGACACCGCTCGGTCAAGCAAATACCCCTGGCTTGTATTAATATGATAGGAAAAATAAATTTAGTGTCGATACACTAAAAGTCTTTGGCGCTAGTAGTTCCATTTGAGCATGCTGGTTTATCAAAAAATGCAGGCGGTAAGAGGAAGGTCAATATAAACATAGTTTTAACAGCACACTTGCCAAATACAATAAGGAGTTATATGAGCAAGACATAACTACGACATAATATAATATTTCTAGGTACGCTTTTAGATTTATAGAGTAAACGTCCGCCGCTTATTCTGTGTGCCACAATCGGAGCTATCATTGGAATGGCAAATTCTGACGGACTGCTGAGATCAGACTGTTCCTCGTGCATTAACATCTGACGATCTGATTTTTGAATGTATATCTTAAGAGCGAAATTTAAAGATTCAAATTAGATAATATCTCTGTGAACCAAACAATATAAGAATACAAGTTTATAACATCTGATTTGTATACATATTAGGAGAAGAATTTGAATCTTAAAATTGAATAATATTTATGTGAAAAGAAAAAAACCCTAAAAGCAAGTAAACGTTAAGAAAATTTGAGTCGCATATAAATAAAAATATATAGGATAAGATAATCTGAAGAGATCGTGTTCATATACTCAAATCATGGTTATTAGATCAGTTGTTACCTACATGACAGAAGAGAACAGAGCCTTCATATAATATTAATATCTTGGCTAACCAGATGCAGCAATTCAGAACAACGTAAGGACTACAAATGTTCGGTTGTAGTGTGTGTAAAGAGTAGATCTTAAAATGGCACATATATATATATATATATATATATATATATATATATATATATATATATATATATATATATATATATATATATATATATATATATATATGTATGTATGTATGTATGTATGTATGTATGTATGTATGTATGTATGTATGTATGTATGTATGTATGTATGTATGTATGTATGTATGTATGTATGTATGTATGTATATATATATATATATATATATATATATATATATATATATATATATATATTGAGAGAGACAGACAGACAGACAGAGAGACGTGCATATACTTACTCATTCATACATGTAGGCATACATATGTGCAATTGTTTCATAATTATGTCAGAAAAGTTTGAAAGAAATTTGAACACTGAACAATGTATTTTTAAAAAAAGTAAAAAGATAGTACTAATTTACATCTTTCTCTAGAGAAGAAAAGACAATCAAACAAATAGTGAAATTCTTCACCTAAATTATCCTCATCGTACTCATTGCATTTTCTGTCTTGCCTTTGTGTGTTTTCCCAAAGCCATGGCTCTGCTGGAAGTGTATCGTTGTTAGTTCTCAATTTTAACAATGACAAATAAACATTGTTAATAAATCTTGTTAAATATTTAATAAATCTTATTAAATATTTGATAAGTTGTTTTTGGATGTAGCTCGAAATTTAAATCTCTTTGAATAGTTGATAAGTCGTTTTTTGTGGACCTAGCTCCCTATCCTGCCTTCAATTCCTCTATAAAAATGTAATTTAATGATTGTGCAACGCTTGGTTTCATAACTTGATAGTTACGTATTAATGCTTGGTAGAGTAGATCCATTCTTCTTACTGTTTCTAATATATTCCATCTACTTATAAATAAAGATGGAATGGATATCACTCAATATATGATATAATATTTTTGGAAATTTCTGATCATTTTTCCATTTATTATTGAGAGCCAAACTATATTTTTATATAAAGTAAACTTTATTTGGTTTAGTACCAAGCTCTGAATACAGGAAAGCAATTGCTGTATTATTTTTGAGTTATTCTTTGTCTTAGGAATTAGGTGTTCACCTTGTCTAAAACCACAAAGAAATTGAAAAGAAAACCAAATTGTTATCAAGCGAACTTCACTTAGAATAATTTTAAAATAAAATTGCCATCTATATTGCTTTTCAATAATTTTCTCCAAAGCCCAGCCCGCCAAATCGAATCAAATGCTTTGCTATAATCAATAATAGAGCAATTTTATTCCTTTTTATTATGTATGATAATATATGTAAAGAAAATATATGATCTATTGTTGAGTACCTAGCACGAAATCCAGCATTGTTTCTGCTAATATGTCGTTGAGCTCAGCATGTCTGTAAACTATTTACTGAAACCTCTTAGGAAATCAATCGTGAGGTACTTTGGGGGTTTTTAAGAATCCCGGATACGTTTATAAATTGGCCTTATGATAACTTCAAGCCATGATTCTGGGATAAAAACTTTTATGCATTAATCTGAAACAGAGATATAGATGGGCATTTGTAAGTTTGTTGTGTTTTTCTAAATATTCATTTTGTATACTATCATTCAAAAGGTTGTTTTTTTTTAAATGGCTTTAATACATGTAATGATTTCATCTACAGCTATCTGTTAGCTCAATATGTTATCCTTTTACAAGAGCATGTCTAATCCGATAAATCAACCACCTACCCCAACCTGTTTGATACTGATGAACAATATGTGGGTCCCATGACACCTGTCCATTAAAACGTGTAATTTTGCTGCATGCAAATATTTCAAGGAACAGACCTGGTAACAGCTATCTAGCGCTAAATTCAAAAAGACCGCAGTGCAGAGGGTTGTGCTATTCCACGTGGATTTACAAGCCACCAAAAATAAGATTTGCCCCGGAAATATAATGTACATGCCACTAAAAGAACCCTTCTCCCTACAGTAGCTCCACAGTAGAGAGAAATACCGGTAAATGTATAAAATGAACATCGATGTGTGCAACCAAAATTTTTGCAGAATACTGCATGTTTTAATGAATAGGCAAAATCATTCCCTAAACTGTCAATATCAATATCTTCACGAGTGTGGGGCTGATATAACGTCCTAGTCCATGTCCAGATCGTCGAGGTTACTGTGTGTGTCTTCATCGGTGTTCTCACTATAAGCTGTAAAAATGAGTCTTATAGTGTACCTAGTGTAATGCTTGAATTATCGTGCTTTTTTTCAATATTATTAATACATTTCCGTTTCCAGAGATCTCCAGGGTTATTACTCCAGAGTTGCATGAGCTTTGTGTGTGATTATATTTGTTATTACTTCAGAGTTGCATGAACTTTGTGTGTGATTATATTTATCTACATAGAACTTCATGTTTAACATATAATATTTACTTGAACTTCATTATTAGCTTATAGCATTTAAACTCCCATATTCTTTTCTGAAAGGTTACTATTATAAATATTTTTTGTTACGTGGCTTTTATTTCTTCGCATTGTGACACTGATTCCCAACCAAGGTTTGTTTTTAGTTAGATTTTTTTCATTTTTAGCGCTACCTTTAGAAGTTAGTAAACTGTTATTCGCTGAAATCATGAAATAATTTCGATACAATTGAGCAGATATCGTTGATCGTGTCTTTCTCTGCCTCTGTTTTACCTGCGTATACATTTTGTATGCTCCTATGTTATAAGTACGCGCTCCAACATCTTTATCATTTTCGCATCTTTTGTTCAAAGTCGGTAAATTGATAGCTATAACAAAAAATTTCAAGTAAATTATTAACCTCATTATTCGTTATTATCTTGAGAGCTTCTCTTTTGCTGCAAACAATATTGATATGGGAAGGCGGGATATCATAAGAGTCCTTCAGTGACTCATCGAAATGAAACTGACGTGCAACAAAATCTTTTATTTTCACATAGTCGTCTTTTGTTAGTGATATTGCGTTGAAATTTCCCATTAAAAAGGCCCTATTGTGAAGTGCACATTTGTGATATTTGTGACTGGTACATATTTAATACGTCTACAGTATTAAATCTTGATTCGGAATGGGGACATACAACGCGCCGATAATTAGATTCCTATCAGATTGTAAAATGGACGTTTTAATTTTCAACAAGAAAATATAGTGTGATTCGGTTGTGACCGTTGTCGTGCGCACCTCAAGATAGCAGAATGCAGGGTTCGGCTTGTGGAGCAAATAACATTTGGGCGCACTCTCACGATAATACAGTATAAGGTTCGGTTTGTGAAGAAAATAACATTTGGACGTGTTCTCACGATAGTACAATATAATGTTCTGCTTATATCGTAAGTAACACAGACAGCAGAAATTGTGCAAAACCAAAATGAGAAATTGGTAAAATTGATACAAATTAAAGAATAAAAAAAAATATAGGATATTGACTTTAAGCAGGACATTTAGTTAAAGGGAAGTTAAGAAGATGCTATTATTAAATTCTGAGTCTTTATTAGGTACTGTAGGTAAGAATGAATTACAGATAGTCACATTGTTGATAGACCTACGAGAATTGTGACAAAAGGGACATAACACTGGCTAATTATTACAGGAAGCTAATTGTGCATACACAGTCACACTATGTGCATATTTTCAATCTAGAAACAAGTACGCGCGGCCGTTTATTTTACGCAGCGCCAATTTGTTATAAGTGTACTAATATTTATGTTAAAAGTCTGAGAAGATGTTGCTAGTTGTTAAATTAAGATTCGTCCATACCTTCTGTCGATTGTCTTGCGGATTTTGCTCAGAGGCGAGAATTTTTCCCCATTGACACAGTTTGCCAACAGATGAGGTCAGACCAGAATAAAATGTTTCCGGTTTGGTGTGAAGCAAGTAGTTTTATCAAAATTTAGAGGTAATGTTTGTTTGTGCTTTCTCTGTCCAATATTCCTTAAAACGATTAATTTTTACCATGGAATGATTGGATAGTTTGTCACTCTTTATTCTGAGATATCTTTAACTGTGGTTGTGAAAGCAACCTGGAGGAAGTGCACAGGTAAAGTAAGTATGACATGGCCACGAACTATGTTTACATTGACCCGGAAATGGAATCATGCCATCAGTAGGCTTAGTTGAACTGAGTCCGTGCTGTTTACAGATCCATATATACTGGCGCACTCTTCAATAGGTTCATGTTGTTTACAGAACGAGATATGCTGTTGCACACTCTTATTGGTTCATTTTGTTTTCAGACCGAGGTTTGCTATCAAACTCAACAATCGTTCATGATGTTTACAGATGATGATAAGCTGTTGATCTCTTCAATAAGTTCATAATGTTTACTTAGCGAGATATGCTATTGCACTATTGAATAGGTTCCTGCTTTTTAAAGACCGATATATGCTGTCACACTCTTCAATGAATTCATACTGTTTACAGATCGAGATATGCTGTCACACTCTTCAATGAATTCATACTGTTTACAGATCGAGATATGCTGTCACACTCTTCAATGAATTCATACTGTTTACAGATCGAGATATGCTGTCACACTCTTCAATGAATTCATACTGTTTACAGACCGAGATATGCTGTCACACTCTTCAATGAATTCATACTGTTTACAGATCGAGATATGCTGTCACACTCTTCAATGAATTCATACTGTTTACAGACCGAGATATGCTGTCACACTCTTCATACTGTTTACAGACCGAGATATGCTATTGCACTTTTCTTTGGTTTCAAGCTTACATACTTATATTTGCTGTAACACTCTGTAAAGAGTGAATGTTGCTTTATAGACCCATATATGCCGTAGTACTCTTCAATGAGTTTCATTTTTTTTACAGGCCGATATATGCTGTCACCATCTTCGGTGTTTTCATGTTTATATATCCAGATATGCTGTAAAACTCTTTAGTGGGTTACTTCTTTTACAAGCCATTCTTTTACAAGCCATTATCTTTACATATCCTGTTATGCTGTCACACAATTTGATGGGTGCATTGTTTACATATCCCGATATGCTGTCATTATCTTCAATTTGTTCATGGTGTCTACAGACTGAAATTTGGTATCAAACTCTGGTAATGGGTGCAAGCTGTTTACAGACTCATATCTGCAGTCACTTGTCAATGGGTCAAATGATGTTAGCCATTTATCAAAACATATTCAAGTTAGCAGTTAACACAAATAAGAACAATACCATGGTGTGCTGAAGTTATTAACAAGAATTTAAGCCATGTTTGCTTGTCATGCATCACGCCTATAAATTTGACAAATTCTGATAAAATGATACTAAGTTCCATGTTTCGGCAGATATTTTCTGTGTTTAGAAATGGATATTAATTTTTAATGTAAAGAAAGTTATGACATACTTACTGTCTTCATTCAATAAAGTTAATCGTAGCATGGTATAAAATTATCGAACTGTCCTTTCAAGGTGTCGGTGAATAATTCGGTTTAGCAGAAAATGAGGTTTGCGGCTTTTTTTATTTCTACTGCCTGACTGATCTTCGACTATTGACATGCGCAGCCATTCGACCATTACGTCATCTTGTTGAGAGCCGGAATAAAGTCCTCACTCAAGATTTTTACCCCTTCTCTGTGTGCATTGAGAGCTCTAGTTTCGGGGATTTAAATGTGCGCTGCGCACACTGTTTATTTGCTCGTTGAGTCAGAAACAGGAGCCTCCACTCAACGCTTTACTGTATGCATCGCATGCTTTTAATTTATTTGTCTATACGAGGCAATGGACGATATAATGCAGGACGAGGAGCCGTTCTCCAAGAGATCAAGGGTGCAATTTTGATTTTATTTGCCAAAATTGAATAGATGTAAGTTTACACTTAATATATATATGGAAAAGCAATTTTAAAGGAAAAACGCAGTACTTGTGATTTATGTTATAGTATAACATACAGTGCTAATTTTGTGCTTCGGGTCAAATCAGGTATGCCGTGTTAGTCTTTCTCAAAGTCATAAGCCTAGGTTGTTCCTTTCGAATTTTGGTAGTTTTCAATCAGCATCGTCTTGCGCAACAATGCCTGATGGATTGGAGTTTTTGACCACCTAATAGTATATATTTTACGTGTTTTTGTTTCTTAACCGATCAGCATTAACATTTTTCATTATATCAACGACTCGCATTGTAACTTGTTTAGTGATTGGTGTAGCGGCGAAGACAATGCAATCACTGCAAACAATCCGCGAACATCCTGGCTACGTATATGTTTCGGGATTGAGATAACGTGTGCTCGGTCATTTTCTTGGTCATTCCTTACCTACTTCTTGCATAAAGTTTACCAGCCTTGATCTGCCTTTGTCAAGGTCAATGTCTGTATTACGAACTGCTTTAAGTATTTCAGTATAACGATCAGACACCTGGACAGGACATGTTTATACTCTATTCCCTGTATACTCACTTGGTCATTCCATATGTTATATTCGACGGTGGTTCTCAGCTCAAGTACTCTTTCCATTCGTTGGTTATCGTAAAAGCGACATTTAAGGAACTTTTGAGGCTTTGTTCTCAAAAGCATTGACTAGTACGTGGTTGTTGGCAGTCGTGGAAGATGTTCAGGTTCTGCTTTGATGTCTTCGTAATTTCCTTGCTGCCTTGTTTATCTGTTAGCAACTTTTCAGTGGCTTGGGCTCTCCTGAAGATTGGACCAGCTATCTCAGTGATAGTTTTCGTAACTTTATGTACATGCTACGTGGTTGCACATATGGGTTTAGTCAGTCTGCAAACAATTGTTCGAGGCAGTCTGTGAGTTATAACTGTGCAGTTTTTCTTGACTTTAAGATATCTTTAGCACTATTGTAACCAGCTGTAACATTACGAATCTGTTCCTAGTGTTCGTGGGCACAACCATCCTGCAAGGGATTCTGTTGGTAACGTTCGAGCATTACAATCCAAGGGTTTGAATAATACGAGGACCATTAGGTATGCTTTACCCATCGACATCACATTCGTCAATAATATATGTATGTGTGTGTGTGTGTGTGTGTGTGTGTGTGTGTGTGAATAAATTCCAATGAAAAGATGCAAATCTTGTATACATCAGGTAAATCTACGTTTTGACTTAAAATTTCATTGGAAAGAAATGTTTGATAGTCTAAAATTATGGCACTGTTAGCAGCTTGGGTGTAGGTTTAAATCTATAAACGAGAGAGAGAGAGAGAGAGAGAGAGAGAGAGAGAGAGAGAGAGAGAGAGAGAGAGAGAGAGAGAGAGAGAGAGAGAGAGAGAGAGAGAGAGAGAGAGAGAGAGAGAGAGAGAGAGAGAGAGAGAGAGAGAGAGAGATTTGGACATGAAATTACTGACTTTTACAATCCAGGTTGTGTATTAAAGCATATTCTTTGTTGTAAATCCCTATGGAGCCAAGTAGGGGGTTGCATTTGCACAATATCATTTCCTTTTGCCATAACAAATTTAATTCTCTCACTTAAAGCCCACATATTGACACTTAAAAAAATCACTTGTAGAATGTTTGGTTTCAAAAATATGCAGTTTCAGGTGAGTCAGGTTTTGAGGTTCTTAAGTTTTGTCTTCAATTTACCTTTTGCCTTCCTAGGTTTGGTATACTATTGACTTTGCCTGCTGTCAGTCCTCTCGTTATAAATATTGTTTATCATTCAAGTGAAATATGATCTATAAAGAGAGGCATGAGTTGAATTTGCCACCGTGACAAACCAAGTCAGAATTTGGTTCCAAACTAAGGGTTTACGGTAAAGTTATATTCCTTTTGTTTCAAAACGGCAATACTAGGTATATCGAAGTTATGCGCTGCACATGGAGCATTTGTATTTTATTTGTTAAGAAATAATTTTTTGCATGTCTGTAAAATGTGGAGTGGAAAGATTTTCTATAGTAATAGTTCTAACGTGTTTACAAGTACATGTAACATTAGACTTTGGATATAGTTTTGTGTCAGAGAGAGAGAGAGAGAGAGAGAGAGAGAGAGAGAGAGAGAGAGAGAGAGAGAGAGAGAGAGAGAGAGAGAGAGAGAGAGAGAGAGAGAGAGAGAGAGAGTATTACATATTTTACTTGAATCTGAAGAAACTAAAGTACATTGAAGGTATGCATTGTACATTCAGTAGCTGTACTTGTCAGTACAAAGAAATTATGTCTGTCTGTCTATCTGTCTGTACAAATACAATGTGATCTTTGCTTACCTATTATCCTATTACAGACAATCCCAATAATCGTACCACCGTGTTATTAGAAGATAAATAAATTGTTGACTTATCCATACTATATACGCATACATACTTATACGCTATTGTACACGGAGTGAATGAAGAGAAAAGGGCATGGGTGCTTATACACAAAGCATAGCCTTTAACTGGCATTCACTAGCAAGGAGAAGATAAAACAAACGAACATCATCATACTATGAGTAAAAGAGGAGATAAGTGTGATTGTCTTCAACCAAGAATGCACTTTGATGGGAACGTGGATAAGCAGTGAATTGTTTCCTTTCCTGCTTTCGATTGTGGATAGCAGCTATTATAGTGACTAAAGCTAAGTTGTCTAATACAGTATCTAATATAAACACTATATAATCAACACGCCGTTGGATTAACCAATATCCAACTATCTACTATTCAAGATCCACACTATACCATCAGCATGCCGATGGAGTGGCCAGTGCCCAGTTGTCTACTGTCCAACATCCAAACCTACTATCCAACAAGCATATACTATGGCCAATACTTAATATCCACTAACCAAGCGTAAAGTGTAAAACATATGAGAAAATATCACACACCATACTCACAAATAAATGCGGACGTGCAAGGCATATAATCCTGCATAATCGTTGTACAAAATGTCTCATCTACTGTACGTTCGTTATTGCCCTATGGCTTCGAACGGAGTTAAGTATAATCTCAAGTAATTTTCTGGAGCAAAGAGATGCTCAGATGGTTTGGTACACAGCGACTAACCATCTCAGTCAATTTCTGCGAAGGACACAATGAAATATCTTAACTCGAAATGTTTGTTATTGATACTTCCATTAAGGGCAGCTTTAACGATGATGCTAATCAGTAAACATTTAAACACTTGATCTTGCAAAACATGTTCATCGACCTTGGATTGGAGTTGAGTGGTGGTGATGAAGGCTCTGACTTCCACCGTTGTATGCCTAAGCTTGACTGATGACGTTTCCTACTTAAGACTTTCACAGGTCTCTCGTATAGTCTGGTTTCTTCGAAGATAGTACTCTGCACCATCGCCACTATGTAAGCGCCACAATTAAGGTTTTTATATTATCTCTACGCCAACACAGAGGGGACGTATGCATGTAAATAGTCCGATATATCAGACTCCCAAATCTGTGTTGATACTGATGAATTATTTGTGGTTCAAATTTCACCTATTCATAAAATTTTAGGAATCGTTTACAAACAAGTTTGACCGCAACATATTAGCATTAGATATTTATCGACATTTTTTGCTTTCCTTCATTTTTTCATCGTTTGAAGGGTCAGTTTGGCCATATGTAAAAACTATTTCCGGATCAGGTTCTATGTTTGGCGATCTGTGAATCCACGTGGAAAAGAACAAAAAAAAAAAAAAACCTATGTCCTGTGGCCATTTTATATCTTGCGCTAGATGTGGCTGCTAATAAATACCGGTAAATATCTAAACTGTATGCGGGAGTGTTGCAGAAAGATTTGCCTGCAGCGAAATTTTACATTTTAATGAACAGGTTAAAACAGACTCACAAATCATCCTTCAGTATCAACACAGATTGGGGTGTGTGTGTGTGTTCTGATTTATCGGACTAGAATGTTAAGTGTAATAATACAGTTCCAAATACTTGGCCCTCTGGTGTTGCTTTTATCACTGGCTACAGTCATTACAGTATATCTTTTAATTGTAATTTAAACTAATTTAATTTTTCGTAAATAAAATGTGTTTATGCAAAGCCCAAAACTGCCCATCCTTATTGCAGTACTTATATTGTCAGATCTTCTTTGTCAGAGGAGGGTAGTTGTACAAGTTGTTAACATCTTCTTTGTGTGTGTGTGTGTGTGTGGTGTAGTTGTACACGCTGATAAGATTTTTTTGAGAGAGAGAGAGGTGTGTAGTTGTACACGTTGTTAAGATGGCGTTCTACAGTTTCGTATTTTGCATAAAATTTTTAAAGAAATTGTATATTCCCTGGTTTCCTCTCTAGTTATACTTGCTATTTAAAAAAAACCTTGTATATCTTAGGCATTGTTCAAAGAAACATGAATTTCCTTTATTTTGGTGTATGATTGATTTGTGTAATTGGGTTATCGAGTATACAGCTTGATCTTACTCCAGATGTGCACCTTTAAAAAATGTACTAGCTCCACTGGGTCATTGTCACTTCTTGAACTTCAGAGCTAAATTGTATAAAAACAGAGGCGATAAACTTTTCTTTTTTACATTTTATATATTTGGTAATTCATTCATTTCACTTTCAGAAGCTGGTATTGTCTAGTCTTGCAAAATTATTTTTTTTCTTTTTTTTGGAAAGGTGCTAGGGATAGTGTACTTTAGACAAATTCGGGCTGATTTTTGGAGCACAAGGGAACAGTTATTTTAGTTAGCATTGTGCTAAGATTATTTACAATTTCTAAAAAAAGTACGATATCCAAACAAATGTCAGCCATATTACATTTAAGGAGCATACAGGTATGCTAGCATTCTGTCCACTGTTCATTTTTTAGATGCAAACAACTTCACCATACATACGCCACTCTGTCAAAAGTATATAATAACTAGTGAGCGCCCCCTAAGATCGTCAGTTTCGGCAATAATTAAAGTTTTGTCTGTAGTCCTTATTCCTATTTGAAGGGACGGGCTTTGTAAAAGACTGGAACAGGAGAAGTTTGCGATGATAATTTTATGCTCGTTAGCGTTTGCCGTCACAATGAACACAATATTATTTCGATTCAGTCTCAGATGTACATCGTCACCATTGAACAAAGTCTTATTTTGAACCACGTGTCCAAGTATAAACAATCGATATTTTTTTTTTTTAGTAAAGCCGCTGTTTGATTTTAGTTTAGCATTCGTTAAATCCAACATTGTGAAAATCGTTATCTTCTGTCAACTCCGTATCGATGAAATCATCTAAAATGTCCGACACTTTTCTGTATGTAAACGATTTACTAGACACGCTCGGTAAGGGATCTTGTTCACACTGCTGCTCGCCTGTTTTTGTTTTTTTTTTTTTTTGTTATTCAAGTACTAATTCACTTCACTGAACGACGAATGCATGCAATTCTTGAAGAGAGCTACTGTCATCAGGCTTGGATTGGTTTTGTCAAATTTGAAAACTTTGATGTTTTGGTAAAAATGATCTGTTATTCAGATCGATATACTTTTTATCTGTTGGTTTCGAACCCGACATGAGCTGAGATGGTCAAGGACTAATCATTTTGATTCTTGTTTGGTCAGCATGACAACAAATTTAATTCTGACTTGGAATATTCACACGAATCTCACTGCAAAAAATCTCTGCCAGCTGTACTTTTATTTTTCTTTTTCTGTACGTGTTGGTGAGACAGGAGAATTTGTTCTTTTTGTAGGATTTAACGCAATTTTTCAGCACACTATAGGCTATACATGGCGGCCAGTAATTATGGTGGAAGAAGAACCCGGGAAAACTTCTGAAAGAACCACCGAACCACGAGAAGCTAGTGGCAAGCTTTCTCATATACCCACATTGGACGAATCAGAGACTCGAATCCACGCATACAGAGGTGAGATGGCAGTAATCCGTAACGGAGAGCGCTTTAGACCACTCGGCGAGGGAGGAGGAGGTTTGTACGTTTGTTTTACATTTTTGTTTTCTCCTTTTATTTTTCTAACATTTTTCCACCGTTGGCAAAGTTTTTTTTTTAAATAATAAAATAAAATAAAATAATATTATGTATATAGGTAAACAGTAGGGACCGCATGTACCAGCTATAGTATGAAGCGTTATTTCGACCTTGACTAGAGTAGACTCAGATGAATAGCCCATGACCAAAACATAATTATATTACAAACAAAGAAAATTAAAGAATATGTAAAAAAAATTAAATAAAATATAAATAAGATAATGTAAATAATTGGCGTAACAAAGAAGCCCTCATGAGTTTAAAACTTGTTAGCGAATTCCTTAATTCAAAGTATTCCTGGTCAGCATATTTGGTAGCTTGTACCGCCGGAATGCCAAAGGCTATAACGTTGTTAGACTGTACCATTGTATCAGTTAGGTTCATTTCCGTTTAAACCGCCGGTAACCGGGACTTAAACTTAAAAAGTTGATTTTTTGCGGAGCCAAGGGTATCACAGATTTTGGTAAGTTGCAGGAACTAAATTTTAGTCTCATATAGCCATGGCTTCGTGGGAAATCATTTACATGCATAGTAAAACAGTATTCAAACAGTAGATTTGTCACATATGGTCATAGACCAGAAGTTATTTTTTTAAAAAAGAAACTTGAATAGTTCTTTCCGCACAATATAGTGATTAATATTCTAAGTCTGTTCACGTTTAATTTTCATACCAGCATCTCGAAATATAGCTAAAATTACTGAATTTGTTCCGTACAAGAATGATTTTAAAATAATTCATATTAAGATACAGCGCAACACCATTCGATACATGCTGAAAAATACTTGGCTGTGCAACATTCTACAAGGGAGGACACTTCTCTTTTCTCGTGTGATCTGTTAAGAATAAAAGCTGATATTTCAAGCTAGATTTGCATAGCGTAATAAATTTGGTACCGATGTATAGCTCAGACATTTCTACTTTGTATGCTTGTCCGAAGTTTGGCTTACTATCCTACCTTTAAGGAATGCCAGACCATTTTCCCACGCTACTGCTCGACATGGCCCTGATAACTACCGCTTAATATGCAAGAACAATTCGCAGACTGGAATACTGCGTTCTTAATGGCCAACTGAAAATAAGTTAGAAATAAATGCAGGATGTCATTTTCTTTTAACCCTTTCCCTCATAAAGTATATGGCTTTTTAGCACTTCAGTATGCATGGAGCAAAGTTAAACAGTGCAGTCTGCTACGCATAGGCCTGTTAACCAGGGAAGTGTAAGTTACATTTAACAGCAATTTAAATCATTTTACGTTTTTGGTACACATATTATGTATGGAAAGATTAAGAGTAAAGTATGATCCTTATAGCTATATAATTATTTTTCACAAAAAATTTTGTATGTGCTTTAAAATCTTGAGAGAACTCATTCACTATCAGATCAGTGAAGCCGCATGATCAGCCGTGGCGGGAATTTCACATACTCAAAATTTACAAGTTCTTTGTCTGCATCTACATCACTAAATCAGCTGATTTGATAATTTATGAAAACTAATGGCTTCCTACATCAGTATTACAGCCTTTTCGTAAGTTGTGGAAGCATTCATATTTGTGATTCTACTTGAGCAAGTACATAACGATGTCAGAGACCACCATTTTGTCAAATAGAGAATACGAGTTATGACCTATTTACGTTAAATAGCAGATTTCGAGCAGAACATAAACAGTGACCACATGATCTGACGTAATGGTCATTCTCACCAATGAATGTGGTATCTAAAAGTAGGTTTCCCCCGAAGGTCGCGCAACAAAAACCCGCTCAAAATGGCTGCTGTTTACAGACTTGCCAAAAGGCGCTTTATGGGAATCGGTAAAGTGCCAAAAGGCGCCTTTATTGAACTTAGGTATAGGGCCAAAAAGCGATTGTATGTGGTAAAGGGTTAAACAATGAGAGAACAATTTTCCATTAGGCGGGGTTTTACTTGCATATTAAGTAGGTTTGATGAGGGCCCTGTAGAGTAGTAGTGTCAGAAAATTATCTGACATTCCTTAAAGGTATGATTCATTTCAATCAGTATGTGTTAGGAACTGTTCAGAAGTTTTGACAGTAGATTGACAGGGTGTGAATCCCAACTGCTGTTTGATACATATAGGGTAATATTAGTATCTTGTCCATCAAGGGGTACTCTTATTAGTACCATAGTATTTTCACACCCTCCCATTTATTTCTAACCCCACTGCTGATTTTAAACTAATTGAGACTACAACATCATAGGTAAGTTCTCTTTAGTTGCACATTGTATTATCAAACCAGGTATATATAATTAGGGTATGATGTCATTCCTTGTGCAGCATAGTAGGTTGCTCAAACTTATGACTGGAAGTCAGATTTTCAAAAATAATTTGGATAGCTGATATATATATTAACACTATTGCCCAGAGTCAGCTTGCTTTAACCATACTATATTTACTATGATTTAATTTTCCTTACTATGGTGATCAAATAGATAGGTCTTTTAAAATGTATTGATTGCCATACAGTTGGTTGACCAGATCCTATAAGGCAAGTGATAAGGTAGGTAGGACAAGTGGATTTTTGTAAAACTGCTAAAGCTGTTAAAGAAGTTGGTGACTGAATTAATGTGGAGGTCATCCCTCCCATTATGCTGGGTGGTCTAGTTAATCCCAGTTCATGACCAGTTTTGTTACTCTTGAAACTCATTTGAGGGAATTAATCTGGTTGATTCATTTATTTAACTAATCACTATGTTTTGTTAGTGAGTGGTTTACATACCCTTTTGTCTTCAATGTTGCCAGCATTGATGAATGTTTGGTCATGTGACAACTGTGTTGATGTTACCTGCTATTGTATCTGGGTTCAAAAAATACCATTTTCACCTAGTCAGAATTTGGCTCAAATGTTAGATAACATTGGGGTATTAATAAAGAAATGACTGGAAAACTCTTGAATTTTTAAAACAATTACAAACACTTTTTTATGCTGTAGATGAACAAAACTTGTATTTGTGACTCTAAGTATAAGACTGCCATATTATTATACAGTTTATCAGTAAAATTAATGTCTGCTGGTGTATATCATGGATAGTTATTTTTAATCCACATGGGATTATAAGGTTATCTTCTGGGTTTACATAATGGATGAAGTATGAAGTTTTATATTTCATTGGATAGTGTCAGAGCTTCCCAAAGCTGCTTGTTAGGTTCTGTGCAAGGAGAGTAGATGTGAAATGTATTAAATACTCTTTGATTCCAATCCATTGTTGGATTCAGAAAGTCCTCTATATGTCCTCTTCTTGAGTTGTGTTATCCATATAAAATTCAGTCTCGTCCGGTTGGCCATGTTCCTTAAACCTAACCATTGAACCAATTCATTCACTTTTGGTTTCCAATGGGTTGGTTTATTTCAATCAGTATTGGTTTTTATCATGCTGCATTAGATCTTTTCATACGAAGATTCTTCCACATATATGGCAAGGCACTGATTCCAATATGTATTATTTTATTGTTTCACTAGGGATTGGCAATTTCTAATGATACTGCACAAAAGACAAAATGCACAGAAGCCAAGCATTCACAACTACCTATCCAATATATTACACTTTAAAATGAAGCTTAAGTGAACTCAAATTTCGAAACATGGCTGACTTTGCATGAGTGTGGCCTTAAAGGGAAAATAGCTTTGAACAGTGGAAATCTACTTATGCCCAAGATTAAAAAGGCTTCTCATATTAGTCATCACTGGAATAATATTCTTTCAGTTGTCTGAAAGAAACAAACCAGTCTGACAGTCAATTATGATCTCAGTATGACAGATGAGTGTGACACAGCATTGAGAATGCTAAAACAAATCAGAGATGTGCCTTCTGGATCAACTAAAGAATATGTAATATGGCTATCTTTTGAAGCATATTTACAAACCTCAAATATTAATCAAAATGCCATATGAAATGTTATCTATTTACTGACTTTACATCAGGGTGGTTAACAATATGTAGCAGAGACATAAAGGGAATTCCAACTGACAATAAAAGAACACTAGAGTAATATCTGTAATCATAAAGATTACCCAGTGTTGAAACATTTCAACCAATCTGACCACAACATAAAGAAGTTTGTGTGAAGTATCTGATGATAGAAATTATTAAATCTGATTAAAATCTCTCTACCAATAATAGCACAATTTATGGGAAAGATCAGGAATTCTTTTGCATAGACCAGTTACATACTCTACAGCTTGTAGGGATTAACACCTTAAATGGGATTTTTTAACTAAACTCTAATCTGTACAGTAGTATTACTATGTGTGATATTCTTGGAAAATATGATCATTGGTTAGGAGGTCAGCTGATTTTGGGACATGCTGTACAGAACATTGCCTGTTTTCCATTTCTGTAAATTTCTCTCATTCCCAAATTTATAAATAGTGTAAGATTTTTCTCTACCTCCAGAATATTTACTAGTCTTCCAAATTTACTTTCTTAGTCTTTTGTGTATTTTAAGCTGGTGACAAACACCAGTTATTTAATTTTTTTTGCTGACTAATCAGAAAATAATGGCAACGAACCAACATCATTGGTAAATTTGAATGTTGTTTCCAAAGTGTAGCCCATGTGCAGGAATTGTCTCCCACCCCCATAGATCAGTGTGAGGGGATCTTAGGTTAAATTTGTGCAAATTTAAGTTGCAGTGTATCCTGAATGTACCTTATATGTGACAGTTTGGTTTATGATCCTCTGGGTTACTGTCAGTTGGGGTGAATGCTTTAGGTTGGTAAGGAATGTGGATGGGGGATTGTAGTATAAGGACTTTGAACTTGCCCATGGGAAATTTTAGTGTGAATGCATGTGATTTGGATTTTTAAGGTAGCTTTTAAAACATTTTCATTCAGATCACTATGATGTCTGCAGTATGTCAGTTTCTTGTGATATTTAGCACTGGGGCATCATGCCACAGACATGTAGCATCATGTCACATACATCTAACATCATGTCTCATCCTGACACCAAGCTGTCAAGTCCTAATGCTAATCTCTTTTTGCTGAACACTGAGAGGCAGCTGCTAGTACCATTATTATAAGTTAGGACTTGTATCTGACCACCAGCATAGTTTTGGGAGATTTTATCTTGCCCTAAAATATAACAACATGATATCACAACTAAAGTAAACAAATAAGATATCATTAAATATGGTATGTGTATTTAATTAACATTTGCCTATCAGACAGTGTACAATTTATGGTTTGGGCTTACATATCTTGTTATATCTTGTTATACTTGGTCAAGTGTTGATGTTCACAGGAGATAAAAGGGTCATTGGTGAGTTGACACACTGTCATGATCTGTTCAAATAAACAAAGACCTCCCTTAATACATCTTTTTGTAGTATTGGCTTTGGGCATTGATATATTGCCAATTACAATCCTAGAAATTAAATAAAGCCATAAGAATCATATTTGTTAGTGCTGCTTTAAAAATGGACATTTTGCTGCAAAACCAGTACAAGTTATTGGTGATATTTTGCAATGTGAAAAAAGCCTAGTAATAAAATAAATGATGTTAAGTGATAGCATCCTAAAATGGTCTGTTGCGATGTTATTGTATACTATATTAGCTAAATGAGAATCCTGCATGGATAGTATAGTTTCATGATAGATGATATTAATAGATTAATGATATTGCAAAATGTAATGTCAACACCAACTAACTGAAAGCTGATTGAGAACTAGAAGACCTTCAGTAAAACAAATTGTTTGATTATCTTTTATTTCCTGATCTTGAATATAATAAGTGTTAATTTGTGACAGTGTCCATTAGCAAGATTGATGGCTGTGAAATGTATTCTGTTCAATTAAGACTAACAATAGTACATTACAAAAGTTGTTCAGTAATTTTTTTGCTTACAGTACTCTTGAAGAAAACTACTTTACTTAAAAAGCAGATTCTCAAATCTGATTGCCCAGACACAACAATGGATTATCAAAATTCTTACAACTCTTGGTAGGTTCAGGGAATGTACAATGTTCGATTGACTCAGTTTCATTTACTTGTATAGTTTTTTTTTTTATCGGAAAGTGAATTTTTTTTTCATTTTATAGCAAAATTCCATTTTTCTTCTGGTCAGAATATGATTTTCCATGGCATAATTTTTTCTGTCATCTCCAGTCCAGTTTTTAATTACTGGTACATACTGCTCTATTCTGCATTAAGTTTACAATGTAAAGATGATCATTGTAGAATATTAAGTTTATTTAATTGATAATCATTGTAAGAAGAATTGTGATTAGTCAGAAGTTTTTCATCAAATCTTCTCATAATAATAACTTTTGGAAATGAAAGAAAGCAAGCATTATTGCCAGGTACTGCATCTTTAATTGTTGATAGATTCTGGCATTAAAAGCATGGATGGATTAATATTTGAAAAATGTGGGGAAATAAAAATTGCTGGAACTTTGTGTCATTAGAAACTTAATTGGTCAGAGTTGGTCATTGTGTAACAAACTTTGAAATTCTCAAGATATTGTTTAAAGTTCAGTAACTTTCTCTTTTTGTCTGATTTTTTGCTGGAAAGAAGAAAAATATTATGATAAATGGGTTGCTGTGAGCAGTTTGGGGGAATGTCATTAGGCAATCTCCACAATGGTATACACTACACCATCTATAATCTGATTCATTCAATTCTGTATATATATATATATATATATATATATATATATATATATATATATATATATATATATATATATATATATATATATATATATATATATATATATATATATTACCATTTCTTTTTTGTCATCACAGGTAGAAATTTAATTTAAGAATGATTACAGAATTAAACAAGTCTGGTTATATGCTCTGTGTGTACATGAGAGATAGCTTGATATGATTTGTTTATACTGTCATGGTGCTAAAGTTGATTATTGGGGAGGTGCTTTAATGTCTCTAATACAATACACATACATGTAATTATTGTTTCAAGTTCACTAAGTTTCTCTCTTCTGCCAATTTCTTTGTTGGAATGAATTTTTTTTATTACCATTTTTAATCCACACAATTTGAAATTTATCTTGTTAAATGGTTGTGGAATTAAGAAAATCTCACAACCACATTATAGTTAAGGGTGATAGTTTGACTGGTGTCCAGTTTTGTCAGTATTTGTTTTGTTGTTACAGTCTAAAATCCATTTTTGGCCCATGACTCCACTCTTTCTCCTGGATCTCTCTTGTAAGGGAATGAGCTTTTTGAAACTCCTGAGAAGGACCGCAAAACTTAGGACAATATTTTGTTTTTTGTTGTGTTTTTGGCAAATAATCAAACTCATGTCTGGTTAATATTTTGATAAAATATGTTGAACACCCAAATCATTTCAATGCTATCTTGAAATAACCACTAAAAGTACACAAGATGACCTGCACAGATGTCCTCACATCCTATAAAAGTACACAAGAGGACCTGCACAGATGTCCTCACATCCTATACAAGAGGACATACACAAATGATCCCAGACCTTACTATTAATTTGCCTTTATTTAGACCTTAGTCTGATATTGATCTTTTATCTTAAAGTGTGAGTAACCTCACCTTTACAACTTCATAATTTAGGGATCATTAAAAAAAAGAAAGAAATAATATGAATATTTTAGACTTGGTCAGTTTCTGGTGAAGCTTTGGAAACTCGATTAATAAATTGGTTGTTATTGTGGTACTTGATTCTGTATAATTATTGGTACATGTTATTACCATAATGTAAGATAGGTACCTACTGTTAGTTGGAATAAATTACAATGTATAATATTTTCAGTGCTTATATAAAATCATGTGACAAAATACATGTTCATGGTGGAAGGACCAGATGGTTTTGCAAACCTCAAGGCAACAGCAGATTGGAGGTTTGTTGACCTACATATAATTAAGTTAAAATGATATTTTGGATGGATGCACAAGGTTAAGATAAATAATAGGTTCTGTCTTTATAAAAAAAAAACTGTCAAAATGTGCCTTTGTTTTTTTGCAATAACCATTTTGTATTGTAACAGTTTTTTGACAAAGCTTGTTCAGGATAAGGAAGACTACCACAAAAAACCCTTAGAATCCCAAGATGTCTTTTTATAGAATGCATTCTTTGATAAGTTTTTGAGAGTGCTTGAATGAACTGCCTTATTAAGTTATTTGTTTGCTATCATAACAAAGAAACTTTGTACAAAAATCATGATGGAATGAGGAAGGAAAAGAATGTCATATAAACAAAAATATTTAAAGGAAAAATATTATTTTCATGTTTAGTTGGTATGAGATAAATTGAAGCTGGAATTTGTTATGTTGAGCTAAATTGTATCTCTAGGATTGAGGAATTCCTTATGGATGCATGTATATAGGATGTAACTAATTCCATGTAGCTTTTTGCTAACCATTAAAACATTGCTGTCAGGAAATGGTATAGCATGGATGGCTTTTTTGTTTTCTTGAAAAATGGGTGGGTGTGCACAATGATGCTAAATTCTTTAGTTCTTTGTCTGTCACTAAATTGTACACAGAGGAAAAGGTATCCTGCAAAATAAATCAGCACAAAAACACTTGTAATTGTTCATTTCAAAACAAGAAAATAAATTCAAATTTTTTATGGATCATTTTTTAATTTTGATCTTTTCAGATATATATTTAAAGGTTATGCATTTTTTATTTAAATACATATTTTTTTACATATAATTATTTAATGTTTGGCATACTTTTCAGAGTTATGGCTCTTATTAAGTCCAACACAAATCATAGTTTGATACTAGATGACTCCTTGATATTTGGTTAATATTTATGCAAAAAATATATAATCTCCAATAATACCTGTATACCAGAAATCAAAGTTCAACACCATAATTATCCATAGTTATTTTTTGAAAACACAGGTTATGAAACACCCAGACTATGAAGTGACCAGGTTACAAAATGACTCCCATTGAGTCCTTTGTCACTCACAGAAACAAGTTTATGTCCACAGTAGTTGTTTGCATCTGCAGGAGGTACATTGTGAAGGATTTGATTGTTAGTTATCTATGACTTGTTCTGTATAGGATTTTCCTCACACAATGAAATTGCACTATTGCTACTGTTTTGAAGACATCAAATTAGTAATAAGATGTTTTAATAGCATTCTATTCATGTAGTGCAAAACAAAGGTGTTTGTGACCAAGGTAAGCCCTGCTTATCCAATGATCAAATGGAGCAACCTTATTGAGTGCCCTATAAGGTTGAATTATAACAAATCATTGACACCTAACAGGTAGTCTGTTCCAAAGTATTTTGTTTATTGTCAGGGATGAGAACAGATGAAAGCTCCTATCTCTGTAATCTGCATGCAAGAAAGACAACCAATATGTCTACACATAAAAATGGCATCACCCAAAAAGAGACTTTCTAAAGTAGAAAAGATCACCAAGTTCTAGATACTTAGTGTAGCTGTCAACCAGGAGTTAAATACCAGATAGATATATTCTTATCTGGAACACAGTTCTTTACTGGTACCATAATTTTCTCACCCATGTGACTGAAACATCTAGTTGTTAGCTGCCAACCTTACTTTTATCTCAGTGTGGTTGTCTCAGGTCATCTCAGTCCTGGTGTCTGTGTGATAAAAGGAAATTTTAAAAAGAAAAACACTTGTTTTCTGCCATGCCTGACAGATTTGTTCTAAAGCTAACCAACAACAACAGATATATAACATAAAAAAACATAGCAATGTAGTCATACCAACTTGCAAAAAGCACTATATAATACATTTTGACACACACACACACAAACACACACACACAGCTGAGGTATTTGGTATTATTCTAGAAACAATAGTTCATTCACAGCATTGTAAATTTTATCCTAACTGTAGGCCTAACTACTGAAAATTTTCTGAGCTACAGAGAGGATAAAGTTGCCATGTTGTTGTGTGTAAGGAACAATGACAGAAAAAACTGTTCAAGGCACATAGACTAAATTAAACATCACTGACTACAAAAAGTTAAAAATACAGACTCTTTCAAGCACTACCACAGACACTTTCAACTAGAAAAATGTGTTATAAACAACTGCTGCCTTTAGACTATTAGACACCTCTAAATATGCCAAGTGAATAAAAAAATTGTCAACCAATTGAAAATTCCTGCATTCACCAATCAGAATGGTTCACTTATCAGTCCACATCCTATTCCACAAGATTTCCATGTAGTACATGTAAGTGTATGTATGTATATATATATATATATATATATATATATATATATATATATATATATATATATATATATATATATATATATATATATATATATATATATACACACACACATTTTAATTTTGGTGTCCTAGTAGTTAGTGTGTTTGCCTCAGATGTTGGGGTCACATATTTGAACCCCAGCAGAGTCATAACAAAGAGTCCTCAGCATTAAGAAGATAGTGTTTCGAACTCCGGCCAAGTCATAACAAAGACTTTAAAAAATGGTACTAACAGCTACCTCACTTGGCACTCACCATTAAGAGGTTAGTGTTAGGACTGGTCAACCTGGTGTCAGGATAATTTGACTGGTTGGGACATCATGCTATATGTCTGTGGCATGCTGTTCCAGTGCTAGACATCACTATAAACTGTCACACTGCAGACATCATAGCAATATAACTGAAAAATTGTTAAAGCTCATGTTAAAAATCCAAATCACACATGTCATTTCTCTATTAACATCAACACTTGCCATATTTCTATGAAAGAAAATATTTTGTTCCAATAATATCATAAATTAGAAATCTTATTAATCACTACACACTTAGAACTGTTTGGTAGTCTGTACTTATTATTGTAATGTATCAGACAGTTGCCTACGATAAACCAAAATAGAACTGATGAATATTAAAAGTTTTTCGTATAAGACATATTAATTGTTATTTTCATATGACAACCATTAATTAAATGTGATAATACAGTAATAATATAAAATAGTACAAGGTTTCTTTTTTATTGTGTGAAACTTGTTTAATTATGGTTGACAGATAACCCAATTGCCCTATTACATATTCATATAAATTTGCATTGCTGTACTTTTATCATCAATAGCACAATACTTCCAACACCTAACAATTATAACTTTTTCTTGAATCAGATGTTTTTTTTTTCTTTTCTAAGAAGCCATCTATATCTAGATTCTACTTAGTAATTTTTCAGATTTTCATTATATATATATATATATATATATATATATATATATATATATATATATATATATATATATATATATATCCAAACAAAACGTGCAAAACAGAGAATGTGATTTATCTCATCACATGTAAGATCTGTGGCCTTCAGTAGAGGGAGAAACTGAAAAGCTACACATAAGGATAAACCTTCATAGATCTGATTGGATGACAAAAAAGCTGTACAGAAGCCTGGTCACAGAACACTTCTCCTCCCCTGGCCACACTTTCAGTGATATAATACTTATCGCTAGCTATTGCCAACAACCACAGCTGGAGTTCCGAAACCAGGAAGGAAAAGGAATCATACTGGATACGCCGCCTTAGAACATTGAAACCAAGCGGTCTAAACCAAGAAGACTAGAAAATGAAAACTATGCACTAGTAGAATTTAACATTTTCTAAATCTTCTTATCCTTCAATTTTTACTATAAGAATAACCGGTATAGAACTAAATATCCGGGATATAATCTGCGTTACATATGTACACAAAGTAAAAATAGATGTCGCTTTGGCTTGTAGACTTTTAGGGAATTATACAACGTTTTCAGTTTCCGCAACTAGTCTATACAAGCTGGTTGTATTTATAGTTTTAGCACATGTGAAGATAGAAATGTAGAGGTTTACAAACGCAACGTTTTTGTGTTTATTTGTTTGTCGTAACTATGTTTTGTATTTGCCTTTGAAAAAGACTCATTAAGAGTCGAAAGCGCTTAGGCTAGTTAGTTACTAGTTTCGTACTGTTCTGTTCGTTGTCAGTTTATTGCATCTATTTTAATTAATCCCTGACAAACGTGATCCAGTACGCTTGAGAGGGTTGTTATTCGCCATATGATTTGTATTCTTTATATATATATATATATATATATATATATATATATATATATATATATTTGTGTGTATATATATATACACACATATATATATATATATATATATATATATATATATATATATACATACATACATAGAGTGAGAAGCAATAATAATACCTGATGAATACTGTTTTGAATCAGTGAACCATATTGCAAATTGCATGTTTCTTTCTAAAATTTAATTTGAAAACATATGGTGAGAATAATAATCTGTCAGTGTTTGTATAAAGGCAAGGAATTCCCAGTCACAGGGTTACATTGTTTGTCTTCCACCTCGGCAGAGATTCTCCTGGGGAGACATAATATAACCCCTTGAATGGGATTTCCTTGGAGCAACACAAACCCAACTTAAATTCTCTTCATGTCACTTCATCCAATCATATAGCCTTTGTAAGGATTCTGGATACATACTGTATGCCTAATAATAGCATCTAAAATTGTTTTACTTTATCCCTTGGTACAGTGCAGTAATTTAGCATTTCTAATAAGATTTAAAATGTTTATACATGTATATTATTTCATTTACATGTAAACAGCACCCTAGCCTACTGTTCTAAAGGGATCTGTCAGCAAGATATCAAGCAGTTCATATGTCCTAGTGTACACTGGGGGATAGACACATAGACATAGACACATAGACCTGGAGACACATAGACCACTTTGAAAGCTTGCTAATAGCTTTGTGTGGGTCAGTAGTTCCTCCCAGGGTTTTCACAGAGTTCTTCCTCTGCAAGATATACTGGCTGTCATGTATGCTGAAAAAGGACATCAAACCAAGAATAACTATGGTCATATGATGCACAGTACTTTATATATTTGTTTATTAGTCAAGTCCAACAGCTTCCTTGTATACCTAGATTTGTGATTAGATAATGTGGTGGCCTTGGAGGGTCTGTTATGTTTTGCTTCTTACAAAATGGACAGACCTAGATCTGCTGGCACGCTGTGTAAATGAGATCTGGATTTGTACAGATTGTAGTTGAACTTTTAAGATTATTTGTATAGTATTAAATTACATGTTTGAGATACAGTTAGCTGTTGATGAACATATCATATGATGGCTTTTTTTACCTTCTTCCCCATCTACACCAGGAGTACCTATTCAATCATGTTCCACATATGTATGATTGATGTTGATAATGTGGTTGAGCTGTTTTTGCAGAATTGTGGTGGAGACTGGGGAGGAGGATACAGGGAATCATCTGACTTGACTTCATCACTTTTCAAGGCTTATGTCAAAATATTGTGAAACTGTTGAATCAATAAGAAGTAATACAGGCAGGTTTATTTCCTTGTGTAATACTATTGCACTATGTACACAGCTCTTTGTATTATTTTGAAAATAAAAGTCCAAGCCACATTACTTCAAAGCAGAGCACAGTATATAGAAAATTATTGACAGTATTGTCAAACTGTAAGTCCAAAACCTGAAACTGGAAACTCCATGAAAACATTGCTCTCAGTACAGGTAGTTTGGACATAATACTAGGTTGGTCCCACCAATTGTTAAAGGTAGGCAGGTGTCAAATATCTACTAAGTATGTTGTCAACAGGGTACATCATTTGTGTATGGTGATAACAGTAGATGTATTGGTTGATAATCAGGATTGATTACTCATTTGTTCTTTCTGTTGTGGGATGACAGGTTAGAGGTGTCAACAACCATTATATTTTGTGTGCATGATATTCTTGTTTGGTAAGAGTGACTCTCTCTCTCTCTCTCTCTCTCTCTCTCTCTCTCTGTTGTTCAGGTGACAAGCAATTTTGTCTGTTGTATATTTAGATATGTAATATGGTATCAGTATGTTTATTTAAATAGTTGAAACATACAGTGAACAACAGAAGATGTAGTGTGTAAATTACAGTTTATTGTTGGCAGATGTCCCATCTCCACCAGGTATGAAATAGTATGATTTAAGTCAATAAGATTTTACACCCCTAAAATTGTTCTCATGTGCAGCAAATACAAGGTTGAAACTTTAACATTGTACTCCCTGACATGTGGAGATGTGATATGCATAACATAGTTGATTGCTGAATCATGCATCCCTTCATTGAAGACATGTAGAGTAATCCCACACTACAAGATGTCTGGCTGTTAGGTGGTCCCTTTTATACTGAAGGCATAATCATGAATCCCATTTCATTACATAAATAGTATTACATATATTTTACTATACATTTATTTTATTTAAAATATCACATTATGAGGGTGTTCACTTTTATGGCTGTCAACTGATTGTAAGCATCATTGGTCCCTATTGGAGTGATTGTTTACATTGTTGGCTTAAAACTTGTAAATCAGATGAGTTAGTATACACCATAATAACCTGCTGATCAAAGAGTCATGGTTGTTGATATTTGCTGTAGGATGCTACAATGTGCATCATGCATAGTTAGCATGGTATGTTCAACTAGATTCACTCATTTACCATGTACCATACAACTTAATTATCTTGTTTCCCTTGACTGGATGTAAGATTTGATATATTTGTCCAAATGGGAAGCTCTGTTTTTCTTTCTGTTTTTATTAAACCCTCACTTCATGCAGTAAGGGTAACTTAAATTTGGCCATGTTTGTCAGTCTGAGTTTGTTTACAAGATTGCTTTTTTAATAGCCCACTTAACATAAACAAATGAAACATGGTAGTGGAACTCAGATTGGGCCTGTTTAAGAGCTATTACAATGGACTGAAGAAAAGTGTTTGCAGTCAGTTGCCTTTTGCTAATTAGAAATAATAAGGAACATGTTCAGAGTAGTCAGTGAATTACATCATACTGCTAGGGTTCCTTTATCTATTGATGTTGATTATATGCCAAGAAATCATTCATTCAAGTCATTTTGGACAGAAATTACCAGTCTTATCTTTTCACTGGAGTCAGAAGAGATTTGACAAGGACTCCCAAGCTATGATTCCCCAAGTTGGATCAATCCTGTGCATCTAAAATTACAGAAACCCAAGAAAGTGTTTCAGATTTGTGGCTTTGGTAAATATCTTGAATTTTTATGTAATTGATTCCACACATACACCTATACACAGAAGACCTGTTCCAGACTTTGTGATTTTTAGTTCATGTCTTTAGCAACTAATTTCTTTAGGGTCATACTGCTTGTTTAACATTCATGTACACATTTGTATGGAAACCTGATATGCAAAGACATTTACATGTGTATGCCAAATGTCCATTCTTATGGGTAAGGGTCAGAAGTTACTGCTGTAGATAAACAAGCTCTGAATGCCTTGACATTTGATATGTTAGTAGGTAAGTGGTTTAAATGTACTATGTATACTTGCATATATCTCTGGGTTCAATTAAAAGTGACATCGAATCTGATCTGTCATTGCAGTATACATCTTTGGATAAGGGTCTATGTTGTTTGGTGTATTAAGGGTAATAAACTGTATATATCCAGATCTTTTGTTTCATTATATACTAGCTGATCTGGGTCTGTGTAGTTAGCCTGATTTTTATTCTGGTGTATATAGTATTTGTAAAAGCTCATTGGTGATAATATTTGTTTGGCACTTTTAAAATTAGGCCACTAGAAAATAATCTTTTCACTAATCTGATAGTTTTTAGTTGCATTTATTACCATGTATATTTTGCTACAGATCAATCACACACACTGTAATTTGCACTTCAGTCTATCAGGATATAGATTACCATTCATAACACATCCTTATGCTTTATGCACATTTTTATATAAGTTGGTTTATAATTTCATACTTGTTGCAATAGCTTTAATGGGCTTTTCAAGTAATAAGACATTAAGTTTGCAGAAACAATATTTTTCATCACGTTGATTTAATCAATGTAAAAAAAAAGTACCAGATTTTTGTTCTGGCATGTTAGAATTTTTTTTTGAAAATAAATCTTCAAGTACTAGTAGTATATTTTGTACATGTTTTATTTTTGCTTGTATTTAAGATTGGTTATCATGATTATGTGCAGGGAGAGTATGTTGTATTGCTGCTGCATGTACTTAATTGTAATATTTACAGATTGATTTAGAGTATTGGTGATGCCTTGTATCCATTGATTTAAAGCATGGGTAATGCTTTGTATCCATAATTTATTTTCATCATCTCTGGCATATCCATTGAGAAGGCAGTATTATTTCAATTGAGGAGGTGATATACAGCATTAATTTATACTTAATCTATACAGGTGCATGTGCTTGGATATTTTTTGAGGCCAGATCAAGGTGGATCACTTTCATTACATCATAGTGGGCAGATAGAGAAATAGAGAGGGACAATAGCAGGTTAGATATAATACATAACCACTTGGATTATTTCATTACATCTATGTAATGTTGTAAGCACAAAAATAATTCATGGTTGATTTTGTCTTGTATATTTGATATTTGTGTGTACCAGATTAAAAGTTTCTAGTGCTTGTTCTGATTTAAATGTATCCCTATCAGCAGTCCACTGACTCACCTTTGAAAGGGTGTGAACTTTGAATCCATTTGGGATCAGCCAAGGTCAGCTGTTTCAGTTTACCCTTTGGCAAGGCACTTCTGTCAGCCAAGGTTAGCTTCTGCAGTGTGCCTTTTGCAAGGCACTTTAATATCAGCCAAGGACACCTACTTCTATGTGTCCTTTGGCAGAACATTTTATATCAGTCAAGGACAGCTACTTCAATGTGCCCTTTGGCAAGGCACTTTATATCTGCCAAGGACAGCTATTTCAATGTGCCTTTTGGCAAGGCACCTTTATATCAGCCAAGGACAACTACTTCAATGTGACCTTTTGCAAGGCACTTTATATCAGCCAAGGACAGCTACTTCAACATGACCTTTGGTGGGGCACCTTATATCAGCCAAGGAAAGCTATTTCAATGTGCCCTTTGGCAGGACACTTTATATCCCTGCAAGGACAGCTACTTCAATGTGCCCTTAGGCAGGGCACTTTATATCAGCCAACTTTGGGACGGCTACTTCAACATGACCTTTGGTGGGGCACCTTATATCAGCCAAGGACAGCTACTTCAATGTGCCCTTTGGCAGGGCACTTTATATCAGCCTTTGTCAGCTACTTCAGTGCCCTTTGGCAGGGCACTTTAATATCAGCCAAGGACAGCTACTTCAGTGCCCTTTGGCAGGGCATTTTAATATCAGCCAAGGACAGTTACTTCATTGTGCCCTTTGGCAGGTCGATTTATATCAGCCATGGTCAGCTTAATTAAGCTGTGTTCCCTTTGACAAGACACTTGATGCCAGTTACTATGGCACTAAATCCCTAGTTTTTTGTTGCTATGCCTGAAAATAGCATACACTGAACTATGTATCAGACTGAATGTAGTTACATTTCTAAATTGTCCATTGATGGAAATTACTTTCTTCAAAATTTTTGTGGTTATACTTGTGATTTCCAGCAACTATATGACTATAAAATGTTATGAATCATTTGTTGACAACATGAAAAGACTTGAAGATAAACCCATTGTCTAAAGACTATTGGATACATGCAAGTCATAATATTGCTGGTGTGATTTCTGTTCAAGTTGGAGATATAAAAATCATATAGTATTTGTGACAAAATTTTATAAGTGTGTAAAAATTAATATCCATTGTAGTTTTGGGAGTTAAGTAAAATGGGGGGATTCTTTGATCATACCTGAACTTGCATTTTATATGTTACACATCCCTTACACATTTCAAGATAGAGACTGTAATTTGTGAGATACACTTGGGGATTGATCTGTGAATTGATGGGTACAGTGGATAAAATGGTAACTTGGTTCAGATTGGGTTCAAGAAAGAGCTCCTTTAAATTATGCCTAGAGTGTATTCTTTTGCTGCTGTGAGTCATAATTTTGATATTACATGTATTGAAATCTCTACCTTATAAAATATAAACTTCATGGGTGTTAAAGGAGAAGCTTATAACATCTCACATTATTGGCCCATGGTTATAATCTAAACTTGGTGGACATAGGGGCAGTGATATTTAGGGTAGTTTACAGAGTGGGTGAGTGTAGTGGGTTTGATCTGTTTTGTATACACTCTTGGGTTTTGTTTTTAAAAAATCTGCTTGTGTTATTGAACCTGCTGTTGATCCCTCTACTGATGCCTTTTTGTAAGAAATCTTTTATGAACAGCAATTTGTGGTCTTAAAGCTGTTTACTTGCATTATTGAACTTGCAATTGGTATGTTTTACTGAGAACTATTTAATTAAAACTTTTTATAAACAGCAATACATAAATATAGGTTATCTGTGAAATGCCTGTATTATCTCTTTGCTTACATTATTTGTTGTCATTCAAACAACTGTTAAAGACTAAAATTTAAGACCATCCCTTGACATGCTGTGTGGTTTTATTAATGAATACTACTATTGGTAAACTCCAGGTATACATAATCCTTTGTGGACTGCATATTCAGCTTTTAATAATTTATTGCCTTAAGCAAGTTGGCAGATACATGTTATTGTGGGTGATATTGTTTCTTGCTAGCTAGAAGAAAATTGAGTAAGTTGAATGAATAATCTATGCTTGCTCTATTTCAGAGTTGGGATTATTGAATTATTTTGGGTTGTTGAAATTGAAAATTATTTTCTTTAGCTGATAGGCTGTAGGCCCAGGGTTTTTCATTATTATTCAATGCAAACTATAAGATTCAGACATGTAAAAAAAAGTGAGCTGGTAATTTAAAATAAATGTCAGATTCCTGTCACTGAGCAGTCACATAAACTGATGATGAAGGAATCTCCAGTAGCAAACCAATGGTGAATAAATTCACACAATGATAATAAACTTTAATTTTTTCTTGTGCATAATTTTTCTGAGTTGCAAATCCCTCCCCCCATTTTATAACATAAAGATGATAATAAGATATCAGATGTTATTTATTTTTAGTGACAGCAAGAGGCTCTTTTAATGTTTTACATGATATCCCATGCATGTTATCTACTGTTACAGCTGAATGGCTAATTTATACTGGGAAGTTTCTATATTTTGTTAAATCATGATAACTTGATACTTGATTCACAATGCAAATTTGCATTCTGGTGGTAATAGACTTACACTGGGAATAAAATGGAAGACTTATAAGTATTTATAATAGCCTTAGACCAGTTTTGGAAAGAGAAGTCTTTGAAGTATTGAGTTAAGAAAGAAAAAAAATGGCACTATATTGCCTACAGATTGTGTGAGCTGTACATAATTGGTACCATATATACTTCCTTATAAGTTGAGTCCAGTTACAAACCAAACAGACTCAGATCTGCCATTACATAATGTGCCAGCAAATCTTGGTCTATGTAGTTGGTTTGGAGCAATCAGTAAAACAAGCATTGCACTTTTAGACCATTTTCTGCTGGTGCATTATGAGATGAAAACAGTACACAAAACATGATTTGTTACATATAAGACTTGCACTGGAAAATGCCAAAGTTGACCAATGAAAGTCTTTGTCAAAGTTGATGTATATCTGTTTAAATTGAAAGCTTTTTACAAACTTAATTGTTTCTGCTCAGTTACATCACTACACTGTTTGATCTCTGATCCAGAGCAAAGGAGGTGATCAAAAGGTACAGTATACCACTGTTCATATTTAAGAAGACCTGCATTAAATTAAATGAATCTCATGGCAAATAATGCTTTCTTTACTTGTTGAATTATGTTTGTTATGCTTTACTATATGACAAACAGCACATAAAATACAGGCCAAAATATTTCTACACTTTCTTTTCAAAAGAGCCATTCCTTGTATGACAACAATGACACAATGACGAACAGTACTCATTATCAGGTAATAGAAGGTAGGTAATGTTGAACACCAAAAGCCTTTAAGACCTATATGAACATTTCCATTCTAAAACCAGCTAAGAAAAACCTTATTTATTGTATTCAGGGCCACTATTGGGAATTCCAAAGGAAATTAGAGAAAGTACATATATCATTGCATTCAATTATAATCAAATTCATTTAATGAAAAAATGTTCTGTGTATATTATACAGTAACTCTAACTATAATTTTCAAACTTAAACTTTGTTTTTTCACAATTATTATATAACTATATAACACAGGGTACCAAATATGAGCATGTTCTTAAGAAATTTTCAGTTCATTGTGTCTATATAAATATAGCTTATTATCAATATTTCAAGCATGTTCTTAAAAAAATTTCTTTTTATTTCTCTATATTTTGCAGCTTTTTATAAGTGATTTTATTTTAATTGTGTGCAATTTAATGCTTTTCATAAATATGCATATAATAGGGAAACACATGAAGATCTTTTTTAATGCATTTAATTGTCACCCCTTTAAATAAAGTTTGGGCAAAATGACTGGCAATGAGATGATTGTGGTAACTTAATTGGTAACTTTTACCCTGGTTCTTGCATGTGATTGGCTTGGCTTGTTACCTCTCGGTAGACTGTATTTTTGATTGGATTTTGGTCAAACAGGAAGTATGGGTAGACATTGCATCTTGAATGAGTTCAGCAATGAGCAAGATCCATGCATGTTAATGGTGTGATCTTGTACATGACTCTGATTGTCTGACATTGTTATTGCATTCAAGGCAACATCTCAGATCATATTTTGATTGAATTTAGAATATAGCTTGTATCATTATGATCTTTGACCTATAGCTTGTATCATTATGATCTTTGACCTATAGCTTGTATCATTATGACCTTTGACCTATAGCTTGTATCATTATGATCTTTGACCTATAGCTTGTATCATTATAATCTTTGACCTATAGCTTGTATCATTATGATCTTTGACCTATAGCTTGTATCATTATGATCTTTGACCTATAGCTTGTATCATTATGATCTTTGACCTATAGCTTGTATCATTTTTTTACCTATAGCTTGTATTATTATGATCTTTGACCTATAGCTTGTATCATTATGATCTTTGACCTATAACTTGTACCATTATGATCTTTGACCTATAGCTTGTATCATTATGATCTTGACCTATAGCTTGTATCATTATGATCTTTGACCTATAGCTTGTATCATTATGATCTTTGACCTATAGCTTGTATCATTATGATCTTTGACCTATAGCTTGTATCATTATGATCTTTGACCTATAGCTTGTATCATTATGATCTTTGACCTATAGCTTGTATCATTATGATCTTTGACCTATAGCTTGTATTATTGTGATCTTTGACCTATAGCTTGTATTATTGTGATCTTTGACCTATAGCTTGTATCATTATGATCTTTGACCTATTGCTTGTACCATTATGATCTTTGACCTATAGCTTGTATCATTATGATCTTTGACCTATAGCTTGTATCATTATGATCTTTGACCTATAGCTTGTATCATTATGATCTTTGACCTATAGCTTGTATCATTATGATCTTTGACCTATAGCTTGTATCATTATGATCTTTGACAAGTACATGTATAGCTGTGCAAAAATGTACAATCCACTATACATGAGGGATTGTACATTGCATAGGATGATACAGACTTCTGCTATGTACATTTGTGTTTGAAAGATCTATTTTTCTTGAATATATATGTTTCGAATTTAGCACATGATTTTATTATGATTCTTCAGATACCTAAAACCCAATATTTCTAGATTGGAGCTGATAAATATATCTGATGAATATTAGCTAAACATTATGTGATCAGACATTTTTTTGTATGCTGATGTTAAAATTAGACTGTCCTTCATACCAGAATTTGTATTTAAAAAACAACCCCAAAACAAAAACCCCAACCTCCAAACCACCCTAGAAATGTCAAACATGATTGGTTTATCATTTTACATAGCAATATCTGACTAGAATCTTGTGTTTCATCTTTGGGACTGGTGGTTTCAAATACAGATTAGGGGAACCAGTCTGATAACTAATGTGTAACAGATGGATAATAATACAAAAGACTGTTGCTGATGTTTTGAATACTTTTATTAAAGAGACATTATCTTCCTTTGTTGCTTTAGAATTAGCCTCAAACTCATTATGTTGTAGGACCAGGAATAATTTATTCAGCTGCTATCTTAGTTACTGGTTCTAATAATGGGCTTGTGGACATCAAGAATATAAAACAAACCATTGTAGCTCATTTAAAATAACCACACAAAGATGCCAGTCATTGGTGCTTAGTAATTTGTTTGCTCAGTGACTCCAGCTTTTATCACTAATGGGTTGATTACAGGACTGTTGGCATGCAAATACTTGTAATGTGCAAATGTGTTGTGACAGCATTATGATGCCATCTGTACTGGCTAATAAGTCAGGGCAAAATGCAGACCATTGAGACCCTGATTTGCCTAGCATAATGTGTCTGTAGATCAGGGTCTGTGTTGTTTTTTGTACTGATTACTCCTAACATACTGCACAAACCCAGATATGCCAGAACATTATGCAGTAGCATATCTGGGTCTGTACATTTTGTAGTAGTTCTCTTACTTCCTATTAGCTAGTATATATGATGCCTATTGTGAACTGAACTGTTTTTTTCTGCATGCTGCTCAAAAGTGTCTTTTCCAACATTAAGGCTGGATGCAAAAAAAATAAAATAAAAATAAATAAATAAATACAGCCTGGAATCAACAATCTTGAAATTCTTCCCTTTGGCAGATAATGTAAAGCTGATTCAAGGAGTATGACCTATGCTGAGTAGTATAATAGATGGTAAAGGTGACAAGGTTATCATTGTTATCTGAATGTATCATTACTATAAGGGTGTTACCAACTGTACCATGTCTTTTTGCTAGTTTGCTCCCTGAAACCTCAATTGTTTAGCAATGAAATTATGCATCTGTATAACTCAGAATATGGATAGAATTAGCAGTAGAGATGAGACCAACACACAAATGTAATGCTTGTTTTTCATGTACATTGTACCTGTTTGAAAGTGTATTCAGATGGAAATTTGATGGCAGCTTAAAAACGATAATTTGTTAAATTCCATCCCTGTATAATTTTCAGACTTTGTTTCTTTTTAGTTCTACTGATCAACTGTTTTATAAGCCCATTACTGGACATAGACCAAGAAAATGCTTCAGGTGGTCTGTTGACCATCATAGTGTCATCCATCAGTGCATTAGCACAATTTTTTAAAAATCAAAATTGTTCATAAATTGAGGATTGCCATGAAACTTGGCACACACTGATCTACTTGGTCAATACTGAAAATGGTACTGCCTATGCCTCCAGTAAGGCTGCAATGGCAGCCATCTTGAAAATCTTGTTGCTGCAATATGTGGTTCAACCAACATATTTTCACTGTAAGACTTCCTATGCCTGGGTTAACAACCTACATCATGGAAAGTGATGCACTGCAGGAAATTTGAGCTACCATATTTGACAACTGTTTGTTCAAGGTAATTTATTTAATGTAGGTATGTGCACTTTTAAGAGTTTCCATAAAAAGATAGCTAGTGTACAAGTCAAATGTTTCTGGAGAATTATCAATGTTAAATAATAATCCCAAGTGCAGCTGATAACTTCAGAGTCATCATTGATCATTGGTAGAGGTGTTTGACAAAAGTACATGTCATAATACTCAAATAAAGATAACTTGTTTTTTGGTACACACCATCATTTACCTGCAAGGTTTGATTAGTACAGAATTAAAAGCAAAATGTACCATAAGTCAACACAAAAATCCATCATGGCATTTTCATATTCCTGGAATGCAATTCTCTTTTGATGATGTAGGATAGAGATGATGTTGATGTATATAGTTGACCCCATATGAAAATGGGTCTAATTTGATGTTCCACTATGTCTGTCATAGAGGCCATCTTAAATTTTCTGTTATGACTACTCCTGAATATAAAGTTGACATAGTTTTACTGGAATACTTGTCATGGCATCTGGTTAATTGTAAGTAAAAATGGAGCTGATCTGTGTCCAATATGGCCATTGCAGTGGCCATTTAGGAATTTTTTATTTTCTTTTGAATGAAAAGTCATGTTTTCACATTAAAACTTCTTACGATGTCTAGTTAGCCCTAAATGGAAGTACCGCTGATCTGACTTCTAATAACTTCGACAATGTCCCTCTTGGAAATATTTTAATCACTATTTCCCATACAATGCTAGTCTTGTTGACATTTTGCTTTCATTAAAAGACTGCTTATGATGTGTAATTGGTACTAAATAGGAATGCTGCCAGTCTGATACTTTCATTCAATTTGAAAATTATGTTATCATTGTTCCTCCAAAACAGAAAGTCACGTTGGCGTTGGACCTTCGCTAGAAGACTTCATATGATGCCTTGTTAGTCCTAAATGAAAATGGTGTCAAGTTGATGTCCATTATGTCCAACACATCAGCTCATTTTAAATCTTACTGCTGAAGTTTCATTACTCTGCACTTAAAAAACAATAAATGGTCTTAAATTCCTGGAAATTTTTTTTTTTGCCATTGAAGCATGAGTCCTATTTAAGGGACTCTTGTAGGTGTGTATCATTTATAGTCTTGTACTCTGCATTTTGCATTCCACTGATCACTTCAGAATGCCTTGGTCATTTAATTTGTGTTCACTTTATATTTGGTATTGCTTGTGTTCATTCTGCATTTGGTTCATATTCATTTTGAATTATCTGTTTTCAATCTATTTTGTTTTGTCTGATATAATTATTATAGGGACTGTCTACAGGCTGTGGAGAAAATGAATATTTGATTAGTCTGAAATAATATAAACATCGAGATATATGGTGAAAAAAAAGTGATCTCATGTTTCAACTTTAGTTCTACAGTAACATCACTGAAACTGTTGAAGGACACCCATTTTGTTTGGATATACAGATGTTTGAATATTATTTTGAAAGAGTTTGGGGATATGGGTTCAATTTGGCTAAGATGGCATACCAGAGACTGGATAAATAGATTTATGTTTTATGTTTACAGAAATGAGAGAACAAAAAATATATGCATGGAGAGATTAAATTGCCTTATAATTTGGAAATACCTTTTTTAGGGTCATTATTTTTTGGAAGAGTCCACACAAAGCCAGCCTGCAAATGCTGTCATTTAGATGGCTGTTTACCAGTCCATGACCAAGTAACATGCATTATTTTTCTTTTTCATTATTATTTTTCAGATTTACAGCTAATGTGAGAACAGGAAGGTACACTGTAATTCCACCACAATTCATCATGACTACTATAGATGGCGAGTTTTTCCCAAGTCCAGATCGAAAGCCTCATCCGAGAATCAAACCGGAGGCATCCGAGTATGCTGAGAGAAATCGAGGTGGAATGGAAAAATGGTTCGACCACAGCGTGAATGTGAATTACCAGTCACCACGTCCTGCAGAGCGAAACATATCTGATGAAGCTCGAAAAAATGCACAAGTAAACAAGGGAAGCATGTCTGAAGTTCTTGGTGGTTATGCTGACCCACCAATGCAGAGGAACATTCATCCACGTGCAGTTAAGAAGGAAGCAAATGATAATGCAGAAGCAAATAAAGGAGATGGCATGAGAAACTTGATAGAGAATTATGGAAATTTAGGTTTGTCAGACAGACCAGCTCCAAAAGTGAAGGGTGTTGATGCCGAAGAATACGCACAACGAAATCAGGGAACAGTGGACCACCTCATAAATAATTATGGAGTGGTGACCCCTCAAGCCCCTCCTGCCCCTAAGGTTAAATATGGGGGAGAAGAAGTTGCAGCTAAACACACTGGGGCTGGAATGGGGCCTCTTCTGAGAATGGAATTAGAAAAGACTCCAAGGGAGCCCAAGTTTGGGAAATTGCATCAAGTCTCTCAGGATGCAGGGTGAGTATCTTAAATTACAAGCTGTGCATCATGTACACATAATACTGTACACTGCTGGTAGATATTAAATCACATTCTGTGCATCATGTACAGTTAATACTTTAAACTGCTGGCAGGTATTAAATTACAAGCTGTGCATCATGTACATGTAATACTTTACACTGCTGGCAGGTATTAAATTACAAGCAGTGTATCATGTGCATGTAATACTGTACACTGCTAATGGGTATTATGTAGTGTTGGAAATTGATGCATTTTCATGAGCAATCATTAAACTTGCTTTCCAATCAAGGTTAGATTAATAATAATAGACTGTCTTGAAGGTTGTCTTGCCAAAACTGGTACAATAATGAAAAGGCACGAACTCTGATGCAGCAAAATGGTGTAGAAATTAATTTTGATCTATCACATACAATCAATATTGATTAATTGCTTATTGTATTAAAGTGACCAGTGCTCAACCAGATTGATCAGAGTATGTGCATGGAAACCTAGCAATAACACATTGGTTGGCATCTACAGCTTGCCATCTACTGTGTAATCTAGTACTGTGTAATCTATCTGGTAGTTCAAAAACCTGTCAATTAGCTGAAGAATATTATGTATTTATATTACTAAGGCTGTGCTAAATGGTGGATGTAGTGGGGGTGGGTGCAACAGTTTTTGTTTCAAACAGGAATATGTTCTATGTTCTAAGCACTGCAAGAACTGAAGTAATGCTTTTATTTTAGCTTGTTGCTGACTTCTTTGATCAAAGGTCGCCAGCTTGCTTTGATGAAGGTGCATGTGTTATTTGAAGGCGCTGCTAAAGGCTCCCTTTTAAGGACCAAACAAATACCCATTTCTTGTTGCAGTGGCAACATCAAATATAATTGTAGAACATTGAGACAATTTTTAAACAATATATCAGTACTTTAGAGTTAATCAGTGTTAATTAGAGCTGCAGCAAACTATTTGTTTTTGTCTTTTGACTTTGTTTTTTAATTGCCATTGTGTGGTCAACTGTAATCATTTCATGTTCCCGCCCTCAGAGGTCTATTGTAGCTAGTCAGCTGCATGGCTATTTTGATTATATTACAGTATAGAGCATCAAAACCAGATATCAGCATAATCAGATTATATTATAACAATGCACTGTTAAAGTGGTTTGTCAATATGAAATAAGGATTTGTTTATGTAACAACAGATTCCAGTGTAATTTTATATCCAAAGTTTGCAGCTTCCTGTCATGGTGCCTTTGAATTTCTCCATTCCAACCCCAAGACTGTATGAACCGTTTTTATCAGCCAAAACTGTTGAAAAATGTTGTTGTGAATAATATCAGCAGATGGTATATTTTGCCGCCAATAAGGAAAAGAAAATCACTATTTGCGACACTTGCGAATCTCAATGCAATCACTGTTAATGATTTAATTTCTGATTGTTGCCATATAAATATTGCCTGCGAACTCTAAATCAAGAGGCTTGGACAAAATCTTATTTGCAAATTTAGACAAGTATTTTGGGGTAAAACCCCCCAGAAAAATGAAGATTTCAAAGATTGCTAAAGTTGCTAGAACTGATAGGTTGGATGCCATAGTAGGCAAATGTTACAAGAAAGTATGTGATGCTCGCTCGGCTTAGTGGCGATTGCAAGTTTTGCTGGTGGGACTTATGAACTCTTAGTTTTAAAATTCTTAGCCAGACCTCTGAGATACCAATTAATACATTAAAGAAGAAATTATGAAATTGCTGATTACATATTTAACATTTGCTTTTATGCAAATAGCCATGTATTGTATTATATATATATTTTTTCTGTAGTAGAGAATCCATAATGATTCTATGAAAAATATGCAGAGATGTATAATTGTGTTGGTTCAGCATAAATCATGATGTGTCAGGATTCATTTCCATAACATGAATCATGGAAAGAAAGCATAATTATGGTTAATTATTTATGCATGAGTATATGTGTCAATGTCAAGAATAAACATGGAAAGAAAGCATAATTATGGTTAATTATTTATGCATGAGTATATGTGTCAATGTCAAGAATAATCATGGAAAGAAAGCATAATTATGGTTAATTATTTATGCATGAGTATATGTGTCAATGTCAAGAATAAACATGGAAAGAAAGCATAATTATGGTTAATTATTTATGCATGAGTATATGTGTCAATGTCAAGAATAATCATGGAAAGAAAGCATAATTATGGTTAATTATTTATGCATGAGTATATGTGTCAATGTCAAGAATAAACATGGAAAGAAAGCATAATTATGGTTAATTATTTATGCATGAGTATATGTGTCAATGTCAAGAATAAACATGGAAAGAAAGCATAATTATGGTTAATTATTTATGCATGAGTATATGTGTCAATGTCAAGAATAAACATGGAAAGAAAGCATAATTATGGTTAATTATTTATGCATGAGTATATGTGTCAATGTCAAGAATAATCATGGAAAGAAAGCATAATTATGGTTAATTATTTATGCATGAGTATATGTGTCAATGTCAAGAATAATCATGGAAAGAAAGCATAATTATGGTTAATTATTTATGCATGAGTATATGTGTCAATGTCAAGAATAAACATGGAAAGAAAGCATAATTATGGTTAATTATTTATGCATGAGTATATGTGTCAATGTCACCTCAGGTCAATGTTTTGACAGTTTTTCCAATGTCACCAGCATGTATGATTGCTTACTAACAGTATGTTCATTTTTATTGGGAATGGATGACATTATTCATGACCATTTGACTGTGATGATTCAAGACATTTGCTCTAGATGGCAGCCCCTTTTTTTAAAATATGTTTGCACATTGCTTTTTTATGTTTATAAGCAGTGCCTAAAAAATTCACAATTTTTCTGTCAGGATGACTTTGGGCATTATAAGTTATTTAATTATGTATATAAATTAAATTATTTTTAAATTTGGGTGGGTGATAAATATTTGATTATGGTATTGTTTAGTGCATGGTTGTGTATGCAGGTTTGATTGAGCAAGTATTGGTGGGCTTTAATGTGGTATGATGAAGCATTTATAACATATTTCCAGTATTAGGGCCACATATCAATGTATATTATGATGAAGCATTTATAGCAGGGTTTCCCAGTACACCACTCCCTAGATAACGAGAGCCCGGATAACTCACGAACCCGCTTATAACGCGGTGTCCGGCATGGCTACCGATATTTTTCAAAGGAAATATATTTTATAATGTATTAAACGGGAAAAAAATTCGCAATAAGAATTAATATTTTGAACCTTGTTACATTCTGTATATTATGTAAATTTTCGTACACAAAAAATAATTATAAATCATTCATTTTTGTAAAAACAAAATAGGAATATGGTATTTTCGATCTTTTTTGCAAAAGTAAATCTTCTTAGTGGAAATTTTATGTCCGATAACTTAACCAGTTTTTCAAATACAAAGACATCTATACGAATAATTATGATACATTTAAATAATTATTATTTTGATAACTAGATTGTGTACGAAAAGTTAAACGGTACGAAAAATTACATGAAATAAGGTAGCTCATTATATCATTGAAAAACGGTGATTATTGCCGTAAAGATAGAATCCATATCATAAAATTTTCAAGTTTTAATTAGATGTCTCATATTATATTTGGGGATTTTTGAGAGAAAAAGTTGTTATTACTCTGTACATAATCAGTCTGGCGAAACAGGATCAACGAAATATTATGCTAAGAGGTGGCAACAGATAATAAAATAAACACCACTTAAATGTCTTGCTAGGTGAAATTCACGTTCTAATCCTTAATTTCGATTCAGTGTAAACACTAGAATTGCAACATATTCTCTTCTATGAAAACATGAAAATAGTCAATCGTCTGTCACATAGAAAAAACCCAAACCCGTGAGTACTTCTGTGAGAACCTAAATAAATGCTGGCTTTGTTTTGATCAACAACTCAGGGAAGTGTTTGTTGCCTTAAACAAAAATCAATTAAAGACACCTGTGTTTTTTTTTCACTTTGAATATGTCTTTTGAATCAAATCAAGCAAGGGAAGTACAATAAAAAAAATTAAAGGCAGCATGCCGATAGCAGCATAAGTTCTTGAGCATAAGTTCATTACCGTTTTCAAAATTCATTTTATTTGACCAGCCGAAAATGGTTTAACATTTTTATGTGATATATTTAAAATATTTTTATCACTTTTGGAGATCCCAGCGCCGACATAGAATTAAACAAAATTCATTGTCAGAAGAAATACGCTCAGCGAATCAGTAAGCCACATGTAATTATCCAAACCAACTCAGAGAGAAAAATACACAGAGGCCGAAGAGAAATCAAAGAGAAAAAAAAGGAGCAGATGTTTTGAAAATGTGAAGTGATATTTGTCAAACGTGTCTAAAAACTGCAAGTATTATCATGTTCTAATTTACGTTATTTTAAATTTTTGGACCCATTAAATTGATGTTGGTAATGGCTAACCCTTGTAAAAAAAATCATTTTACTTCTACCGCAATCAAATCAATCTGGCAATCAAATCAATCTGTCGTTAGATCACATTGTGGTTTTTTTTTAAAATGGGTGTCGATCTTGTGTATAAAAAAAAAAAAAATCTACTTTGGATCAAACAAAAATTTATCCAATTTAACACAGTCATTTGTGACATAATACACAACGTTCGAAATCATACATGTGTTAAGCCAATGGAAAACGTGTGGATTATTGTTTTGATGATCTTCTCAATATCCTGTAAGTTATCCTAAAATTAATGTTACTCTGTAATGACAAAAGTAAACAATGTACACCGCTATGAAGAACTATTTAATCATAGTTAATCATAGCACGATTATTGAGTATTTAACACTAACATGCCAAACCAACCCACCCACCCCATTTGCCTGTGTACGTCGATCCATTTGTTTGTTTTGTTTATTTGTTTTAGGTCCCTCGATAACTCGCGCCCTCGCTTATAACGTCGATGTTTTTGGACCCCGTTGTGCGCGAGTTATCGAGGGAGTGGTGTATTAGGGCCACATATCAATGTATATTATGATGAAGCATTTATAGCAGGGATTCCCAGTATTAGGACCACAGATCAATATATATTATGAAGCATTTATAGCAGAAATTCCCAGTATTAGGGCCACAGTTCAATATATATTATGCAGTATTTATAGCAGGGATTCCCAGTATTAGGGCCACAGATCAATATATATTATGATGAAGCATTTATAGCAGGGATTCCCAGTATTAGGACCACAGATCAATATATATTATGAAGCATTTATAGCAGGAATTCCCAGTATTAGGGCCACAGTTCAATATATATTATGCAGCATTTATAGCAGGGATTCCCAGTATTAGGGCCACAAATCAATATATATTATGATGAAGCATTTATAGCAGGGATTCCCAGTATTAGGCCACAGTTCAATATATATTATGCAGCATTTATAGCAGGGATTCCCAGTATTAGGGCCACAGATCAATATATATGATGAAGCATTTATTGCAGGGATTCACAATATTAGGGCCGCAGTTCAATATATATTATGCAGCATTTATAGCAGGGATTCCCAGTATTAGGGCCACAGATCAATATATTATGATGAAGCATTTATTGCAGGGATTCACAATATTAGGGCCACAGTTCAATATATATTATGCAGCATTTATAGCAGGGATTCCCAGTATTAGGGCCACAGATCAATATATTATGATGAAGCATTGATTGCAGGGATTCGAAATATTAGGGCCACAGATCAATATGTATTATAATGAAGATATAATGATGATGATGATGATTGATTGTGCTTTGATAAAGTATTTATAGCAGGGATTCCCAGTATTAGGGCCACAGATCAATATATATTATGATGAAGCATTTATTGCAGGGATTCCCAGTATTAGGGCCACAGATCAATATGTATTATAATGAAGATATAATGATGATGATGATGATTGATTGTGCTTTGATAAAGTATTTATAGCAGGGATTCCCAGTATTAGGGCCACAGATCAATATATATTATGATGAAGCATTTATAGCAAGGATTCCCAGTATTAGGGCCACAGTTCAATATATATTATGCAGCATTTATAGCAGGGATTCCCAGTATTAGGGCCACAGATCAATATATATTATGATGAAGCATTTATAGCAAGGATTCCCAGTATTAGGACCACAGATCAATATATATTATGAAGCATTTATAGCAAGGATTCCCAGTATTAGGGCCACAGATCAATATATATTATGATGAAGCATTTATTGCAGGGATTCACAATATTAGGGCAACAGATCAATATGTATTTTAATGAAGATATAATGATGATGATGATTGATTGTGCTTTGATAAAGTATTTATAGCAGGGATTCCCAGTATTAGGGACACAGATCAATATGTATTATGATGAAGTATTTATAGCAGGGATTCCCAGTATTAGGGACACAGTTCAATATGTATTATGATGAAGATATAATGATGATGATGATGATTGATTGTGCTATGATGAAGTATTTATAGCAGGGATTTGGGGCTCTGATAGGTGTTATGATGAAGCATTTATGGCTTGATTTCCCAGTTTTATTGTTTCAATTGCAGAGCCTCTTTGTACACCCCTTCCTGATTTTAAAAACATTGTTAACTCATGCAAGGTATGCAGTGTATACTGCAGAGGTAAATTTGGTACTAGTTTTTTTTTTGTTCTTATAGTAAGGTAAACCCCTATTTGCTTAACAAAACAAGTACTGTATCTGTAAATGAAAACTCAATATAATTCCTTTCATTTTATCATTGACAAAAATGGCTTTTAGTGCACAGAAATTTGGATGTCATGAAATTCATTTATTTTAAGAAGAAATCATATATTTTGTAAAATTTTCTTTAATAAAAATATTTTTCTCAATAAATAACAATATGTCAAAATATTGATCCATGTATCTGTGGGTAAATGTCAGTGTATGGTAACACTGTAAATCATAAAAACCAATTAGAATTAATGTGAAATAAACTGTTTTAATTTTTACTGCAGTTTATGTGTAGTAATTATAAATATGATATGCCCTGTGACAAGAGTCAATCAGCTGTCAAGGCAATGCCCACAAGCACTTCCATGATAAACCTCTTCAGTGGCCTTAGTGGTTATAGCATCCACCTGGATGTGAGAGGTCATGGGTTCAAACCCTGGCTAAGTCATACCAAAGACTTGCTAGGTGCAACATTAAGAGGTTAGTATTAGGAGTGGTTGGCTTGGTGGGACATGATGCTACATGTCTGTCTGTGGCATGAAAACCCAGTGCTAGACATGACTATAAATTGGCACAATGCAGACACTATAGTGATATGACTAAAAAGTTGTTAAAGCTACATTTAAAATCCAAATCACATACACACATTTTTATGATCACCAAAGTATGTGCTTACTAAGTGTTTTTTTTTTTTGTCTTACAACTGTTGAGAATTTAATGGCTCTTTGACCAAATGACACAAGCCAATTAACATATTTTCTTTAGCTGATAAAAAAAATCAGAAAAATGCCACCATCACAATAACATCTGGATGTTGTTGAGCCTAATAGTTTGTTAAATCACACCCCAGGGACAACTCCAAAGTGTTTACCTTTTCTAATGATTGTTATTCATGAATTCTTCATGTTTGTTAGTGATAAATTAAAAACTAAATTTTAGGTTCAAATAAGGCATGCATATATTTGCCTCTTCTCTTTCTTCATGGTTGATTTAAAAAAAAAATCTATATATTTTGTTCCAGGACAGTGGAACTGAAGTTTATTAGTAGAAATAACTTGGAGTTGTACACAGTCATTGCCAAGTACAGTTGACAAAGATGTGTAAGACAGTGTTCCACATTGAGGGAGCCCACTGAATATTTTCCAACTCCTGGCTGCCAGTGTACCCCTAAATTTAATGTGTCCCCATATTTTAATCAATATAGGGGACAGAGTAGAGGTACTGTATTTTGGTGTGTATAATATGTATCCCGATTTTTTTTACTCGGAATGAGGTAACGGTAAAATTTTGCTGTAATACAAATATATTTTAAAATCTTGATAATTTTGCTCAGTTTAATTGTGCAAAATTTTATACACATTTTTGATAGTGCAAAAATTATTTGTTACATGACATTTTGAATTTTTTAAAAGAAACTAGTATGTGTGGCACCTGATCATGGTCGATAACTTTGTTAAAGATCAAATAAAAGAATGAATGAGAAAAAGTGGCAACATTGGAATTGTGTCTTTCTGATTTATAGCTGGTTGTTAAAATATTAAGTTTAAGGTTCACCTTGTTGATGGAATTCGTTGTATAGCACCAGATTCCAAAAATTCCTCTTCATCATCATTTTAAAAAATTCACAGTACATGTAGAGATTCTGTGATTTTTCTCTATTCTCTACCATGTACATCTGTATCTGTCATTCTTCATTCTGTACCATGTACATCTTTATCTGTCATTCTTCTCAATTCTGTACCATGTAAGTGATAAGAAAATTTATTTAGCCACATACCCTGGTCTGGTGACTCAAATAAACTCATAAGCCCTGGCTGAAATTCCACAAGCCCAGACAGTTAATACCTGTCAACTCTCAAGCAAGGAGAAAACCTACAACTATTTTGGAGTTGTTTCCACATCTACCTCCCAATCTCATAATATCTCGAAAATTTTTGCAGAGAACTCCAGATTGTTACGTTACATTTATGTCTGTCAGTTTTCATTTCTCAGAAGAAAAAAAGACCATACATAAATAGATGTATTATATGCAATCCAAAGATGCCATATTCTGTTGTATTGATTGTGAATAGTTGTGACAAAATAAATAATATCAGACTACAAAGTTTTTCCTTCAATAAATAGAATGTTAAGAATAAGCATTATTCATGTAAATTTCAGTCTTTTTAAACCCCTATAACAGTACTATAATGAAAAAAAATGTCACCAAATAGTTTCAATCTCATTAACGATCACTGTGAATGCTGTGCAGTTTTCTTTGCAGACAAAATCACATCTCTGCTGAAGAAACTCTGCCAGTAAACACCTGACATTCCTCTATTGTATATGTAAACTTGAACTACCATGATTAAATTAACAGAATAAATAAAACAAAAAATGCCATACAGTATATGTACCACCAGAGAACTAATTCAAAGTACATGTATATATTTTATTTAGTAAACGGTGTTACATACATTAAGAGTTTAACCAAAGGAAATAAGGTGGGATGTTAAACTTGGGAAAAACAGTTGCCATATATATATAGAAACTTGTGTTTGCAGATATTAACTGTTCAAATGAAGTCCTAGGCATTGCAAGTTACAACAAAAAAGAGCATCTTTTGTTTGTCATTTAATTGCTGGTGCTTATGTACACATTGTTTAGAACATGGGTTTCTTTGAAATATGTTTGAAGGGCAGTCCTTTTCACAAGATAAATGCAACAACAAGGATTAAATGGCTTTATTGTTAAGTCTAACCTTTACCTATTTATGCAGTTTAGCCACAGCTGACCAGAATATAAAAAAGGAGCTTGTTCTCACATTGGGGCAAAGGGGGTGGGGGTGGGGCAATAGTCATCTCATCCAATTTCACCTTTAAACATGTTTTGGCCTACATCCATAAAATTTCATGGTTGACCACTATGTGCCCCACACCCCAGAAAGGTTTTGCAGGTGCTTTTGGTGCATCCTTTAAAAGTTTCACATTTATTGCACCTTGAAGATTGGTCAATATTTATTGAAATGGGCGCTTTAAAATGTGCTGTGTGAAATCCTCTCCATTATAAGTCCAAATCTCACTATTTTATTTACAGTTCTCTCTACTTTTAAAAGTTGACAGGTATGCTAGACTCCAGTTTTCTCATGCCAAAATTTTCCCCTTTTTAATATTGTCACACTATGTTGTATATCAGACCTGCCAACTCTTATGATTTTGCTGTAAGACTTATGAAAATTACCCTTAAAATATGGACTTATGGCGTCCCAAAAATATTATGGAAAAATGATTGTTGCTGAAAATCCAAATAATTGGTTTATCTATGTTTTATTTGGATCTGGGTTTCATATTAGAATTAGTGAAATTAGGGAACCAGACTAACTCTACAGTGCATCACAGATTCTTTAAACTGCACCTACTTGTTCATGTGAAGCATCTGCATGATCAAATTGTTGATTATAGAATTTTTTTAAAATGGCATCCCAAAAGTGATGCATGTTTAAGATGAAAGGGAAAATAAGCCTCTAGGAAAGTGTTAATGATCAAGAAAGAAGAATAAAAAAGAATATTCAGATTCTTGTGAATAAAAATTGAAAAGGACACAGTTACTTTTATTGGACATTACATGCCAATTTGAGTATGTCTCGTGGAAATGGGAAAAGAATTTCCAAGAATTATGTCAAGCTGAGAGATAGGATCAAGCCATTGAGCTGCATAGGGCTTGGAACTAAAGTTTGTGGAGCTGTGTTAATGCAAAGAAGGTCTATGCATGCTTTACAAACTTTTAAGTTGAAGTAATGTTATCATCACAGAATCAAACTTTTAGGGTTTCCAGCTTTACAAAAGCAGTTATTGATTTTTTTTTTACACCTTACTGAAAACTGGTCAGTCTTATGGAAAAAATCAGCTGCCTTATAAAGATGGACTAGGCGTGCTGGCTTGTCTACTATAACTAAAACTTGAATATAAATTTAATAAAAATGAATGAAACTTTAATAATAGAAATGATCATGCTTTGCATTCAATATAATGCAGTGAAATCTGACTTCAAAGAAACATTGCCACTGTTTATAACTTCTCAGAAATATAATACATAACAGCTTACACATTCTCATTCAAGGCAATAATGTTATAAGTTTTGTTCTTTGTACATATCTCTATCATCTCTTTAATGTAACAATAATGGATTGTTCCACTTCCTGATTTTGTCTGTGAAACTTAGCACAGTGGGAACACTCACTTTAACTCTCAACACATCACTAGCTATTGTCAGCCAGTTATTGTGCAACTTTGATTTTATACCTGACCTCTTTACCTTTAATTGCTACTTTTTAAACTGCCCAAGGAATAGCTTTGTGTCAGTTCCAATCTTTGCAGATTACTGTTCATACATACTACATGTAACAGGCATAGCCTCTCTTTTTCTTTCTTAAAGATTACTGAAAATGTGTTTTCTAACAACAGGACTATATCTGGAGGTTTGGGACTACAAAATAATTTTCTCAAAGCTTTCATTTGATTAAAATCAGATCTCAATTTTGTGTAGGACAGTGGTAATCTATTTAAATTATGTCCTGTATGTCAACATTTTGAAAGTAAATTTACTCATTTCATTAGAGTGATTAAAGTTTCCTTAGGCAAACTTTTCTTTTTACAAGCCCAACAGACATCTCACTTTGAATATAGGACAGGCCTGAACTAAAATTATAGGGGTCCTGGGTATTAAGCTTTTTTGACAATATTATGTATATCATCATTTATTAGTCTTCTCCATTACCTATCATGCATATCCTCATCTGTCATTCTTCTCCATTACCTATCATGCATATCCTCATCTGTCATTCTTCTCCATTACCTATCGTGCATATCCTCATCTGTCATTCTTCTCCATTACCTATCATGCATATCCTCATCTGTCATTCTTCTCCATTACCTATCATGCATATCCTCATCTGTCATTCTTCTCCATTACCTATCATGCATATCCTCATCTGTCATTCTTCTCCATTTCCTAACATGTTCTTATCTGCTCATCTGTCATTCTTCCCCATTTCCTAACATGTTCTTATCTGCTTATCTGTCATTCTTCTCCATTTCCTAACATGTTCTTATCTGCTCACCTGTCATTCTTCTCCATTTCCTAACATGTTCTTATCTTCTCATCTGTCATTCTTCTCCATTTCCTAACATGTTCTTATCTGCTCATCTGTCATTCTTCTCCATTTCCTAACATGTTCTTATCTGCTCATCTGTCATTCTTCTCCATTTCCTAACATGTTCTTATCTGCTCATCTTTCATTCTTCTCCATTTCCTAACATGTTCTTATCTGCTTATCTGTCATTCTTCTCCATTTCCTAACATGTTCTTATCTGCTTATCTGTCATTCTTCTCCATTTCCTAACATGTTCTTATCTGCTTATCTGTCATTCTTCTCCATTTCCTAACATGTTCTTATCTGCTTATCTGTCATTCTTCTCCATTTCCTAACATGTTTTTATCTGCTTATCTGTCATTCTTCTCCATTTCCTAACATGTTCTTATCTGCTCATCTGTCATTCTTCTCCATTTCCTAACATGTTCTTATCTGCTTATCTGTCATTCTTTCATATGAGAAGAGTCTCCTACATTGCATTTTTTCTCTGTGACTATATGCTTCTGCATATGCAATAATGTTTATCTCATCGTTTGCAGTGTACGACTTTCTTGCAAATTCCTTATTGATAATTTGCTAGACTATATTTACTCCAATATAAGATTGAATACAAAATGCTATGTAAAAGTTCAGGTTCTGTATTAATACTTTTTTTAAAATCATGACACCTCTAGGGGGTTACCGGATGTGTATTTTGCCACCGGATACAGGATCCTGATAGTTGGGGCAATATTTGCTGGATATAGTCAAGCCTCAGTTAGTTTACCGTATTTTAGTGCAAGGCCAGTAAGGGCCCAGAGGCCCAGGGTTTCTAATTTCTATTTGATAATTAACTTTTATTAATTTAAATATAATTTAATATTTACTTTTAATGACCTATTTATTGCATTATTTATAAATCGATTTGTGTATTCGATAGATTGCAAGTGTCTCCACTGTATGACAGTATGAGACTGACACACTCATTCAGTCAGACAACACATACTCACCAGTCGCCATCTATCGAATAAACAATTAATAAATAGTGTAATAGACTGCATAAGTTTAGAAACAAGTTTTGCACCACGATGCCACCTATCAATTAAAAATAATGTGCTGATTTGTTGGCTAGATTTGAAATTAGTTAATGTTTTGCATTCCTATGTGCTGGACTGCTGGTAAGTTTCAAATTTGTATTGTCAGTTTGTATTGTTCACAAATTATGAGTCAGGCCCCAGATTCACTAAGCAGAAATCCGGATCCAGATTTTTTTGGCTATAGAAAACTGGCAAATCTGGATGTTGCCAGACACTTCACTTTTCGGCCGGGGTGAATGTCCCGAGCGGTTTCCGGTCACACCTTAGACATCTGTCAAATATATTGGTGTCCAAGCTTAAATTTACCAAGACAATATGTTTATAATTACACACTGCATATGAAAGCTTTAGCTAGAATTTATTACCTTTAAAACTATGTCATATCAATTAAAAAAATTTGAACATTGCGGTCAATTAGTGGTTAGAGAATCTGCCTTGGATGCAAGAGGTTTGAACCCTGGCTGAGTCGTACCAAAGACTTCTAAAAATGGTGCTAGCAGTTGCCTCACTAGGTACTCAGCATTAAGAGGTTAGTGTTAGGAGTAGTCACCATGGTGTGAGGAATATGTGACTGGGTGGGACATAATGCTACATGCCTGCTACAGGATGCCCAAGTCCTAGAAATCACTTTCAGCTACAATAGTGTGGACATCATGGTGATACGACTGAAAATTTTTTAAAGCTAAATTAAAAATTCAAATCATACATGCACACTACTAAACAATTGATCATAGTATTGCAACAAATACTGCAGTTTAATGAGAATGAATACAAAGAAATGAAGTTTATTCTCTGAATGAAGGCACATAAATTGCTAGTATATTTAGACAGAGCAATATAATTATGTTTTGCCAATTAAAACTTTAGTCATTATTGATTACCTCAAAAAGAATGTGTAGTCAGTGAAGCCTTGATTGATGTGTAGTCACAAAGAAATATCAAATATTTTGATTTAAGATGATAAATAAAAACCAGGAACCATGATAATTTCCAAAGAGAAAAGGTCATTGCCAATTTCATACCTTAACTTCTTTTGTTTCACAATACGAATATGTGTTAGAATAACAAACAACATTTTGTTAAAAAAAAGCAGTCCACTGATGAGAATATGAACAATGTTTGAATTCTGAATATTATATTTCAGTTAAACATTGAATAGAAATGAATAAATGAGGAAAATATTTATTTGATCAATAGATCAAATATTTGATCAATATATTTATTTATATGATTATTTGATCAATATATATAATAGATATATTATTGAACACTTATGGGTACAGTAACAAACATGTCAGTACTTCTGATTTTCCTGCAAGTCTAATGGAAATAATTTTTAAAATATTGACTTTGGGAATAAAATTATGGAAATATAATTGTTTGCAGTAAAATTGATTCTGCTATATAAAGAAGTGAGAAAACTTTTTTCTAAATATGTAAAATTAAAAAAGGTATCAGACTACCTCCAAGAGTATAGCCTTTAAGGGAAAATTTCTGGAGGATTAAAAATTCTACACTCGAGATTCTCTAATTTTCTGGATTTCATCAGTGCTTTGAAGACCATCCTCTAAGAATCCTCAAAGAAACTAACCAGCCTGACTTTCAACAATACCTTTAACAAGACTGATGAGTGTGTTGCAGACTTCCAGATTGCCAGGAATAAACTTAGAGAGACTTGCCCTCCAGACTAAAGCGAAAGTCATATTGGTTGTTGTTATTGCTGTGGGTCTTATCACCATTTTTCACCACACAATAGGCTATACATGGCGGCCAGTATTGATGGTGGAGGTAGAATTCAGGAAATCTGTGGAAAGAACCACCGAACCACGAGAAGTTACTGGCTAGCTTTCTCACATATCCACATTTGCCAAATCTTAAACTTGTAACCCATTCAGACAGAGGTGTAATGGCAATGATCTGTAATGGAGAGCAAATTGGGATGTTTATGAATATTTTACCATGAGAAACATAAACTTTTAAAAGAGAATATTCGAGAGTGCAAGGCAACTAGAGAAACATACTAAGCAATTTCAAGTCAAGTAAATGAATGCAGAACAACAGAGGTCTTGGAAGACGAAATAATTCCCAATACAGGTATTCTAAAGACCTTAAAACTCTTTGCAAGTTTAGCAAACTTGACAATAGTTCAATCAATAAAGATACTCATCTTTATGTCTTAGATTTTGTCAATTCTTTCTGTTTTCCTCACCATGTAATATATTAACTGCCCTAAATAAAGAACTATCTTTTAGTCCTAATTAACTTCCTTGCTGAGCAGGTCTAGTTAGGGTTATGAGGTCTGCAGTAATCATTATTGTTCCTCTGCAATGCGATGCTTAACAAAGCTTAAATAAATGTAAATGCTGACTGTATAACAACTAGTTACCAATCATATGCGCATATATTTCTGTTCATCACAGAAAAAAAAGCCACCAAGAAAAGTGAAATGAAATTGGTTCACTCAGGTTTGTAAGCATGATTTATTTCTTTAATGAGGCAAGCAAAGAATTTCATTACAACACAATGAATTTAGTATTTCACAAGGAGTGGATGTGATGTGTAGGCAGCTTTAGTGTCTTGAATGATTTTTACTTTAACTGGGGAATTTTTGTTGTTGTGTTTTTCTGTAAAACCTGCACCCTCTTTTGAAAAAAAGAAAATTTGTTTTTAAAAAATGCATGTTATACACACCAAAAAAAAGAGCAAATGTACACATAAAGCCTGCGTGACAGCGGAACCAAAGAGCAATACTCTCTTACTGTGTCATTTAAAATTTTCATTTCTTGAGGTATTAATGAATGAAAATGTGTCAATTTTTTTTTTTTTACAATAGTTTATTAATAGTTCTAATTACTGTGAAGTTTTGGCTCATTTGTGATCACATAAGACAGATTCACATACATTGATACTAACATAGAGGTAACTAAATGTTTTTTTTTCTTCAATTTGTTCATCATAAAAGTCTATTATTTTGTTAACTTCTATTTATTTCCTATTATATAATATCTATAAAAATTCATATATTTTACAAATGTGTGCATTTCCCTCACTAACCCACATCTTCATTTGTACCGAGGTTCTTGTTTGTGGATGTTGTTGCTTGCTAGTTATCAACTTTTTCCATATATTTATCTGTTTATCCATCTGTCTTTGTTAGTTTCTTGCAACAATCAAATCTCTGCAACTTCTTAATCCAATACCATTAAATTGTAGGTTAACAGTCTGTCACAACTATGCATATGTCTTTGAAAATGTTTTGGTTTTTCAGTTCTTTTGATTTTGACATTGCTATAATAAGCTCGTAGGGTTTTGATGTTTAGTCTTGGATTTAACTTTGGATGTTGTTTGCAGTTTGGTTTTGTGGATTTAATGATTGGCTGTACCTGCCAGCCAGTATATTTGGTGGAAGAATAACCTGGGAAAACAAGAAGAACCACAAACCCATAGGACAATACTAGCAAGTACCAGCTAAATTTATGACCTCAATATAACTATACAACAACTCCAACAATCACTTGATATGTTAGGTGAGGTATTTTTATGTGCCTGTTAGGGTTAAAAAGGGGAGGTCTAGAAATGTTCTTGAGCTCAGCCATTTTTAAACAAGTTTTTTATATATTCCCTTTTATAATATTTTCCCTCAGTGTAATGTATCAGAAAAAGAGTATATTGTTTCAAGTTATTTGAGGAAAAAATATCCGTTTCCCCAATCTTGTATTAAAATTAAAAAGTTGGTTTCTAATGTGGGATATTGTGGTTTTTACTTCGGTTTTCTTTGGTTCTTTGTCCACCAGTTATACTGGCCACTATATATATCCTATCTTGCACTGAGAAATGGCATTAAAACTCTAAAGAACTACTAAAACATTCAATTTGGATAGTCAGATGTACCAACCAGTCATTAAATGCCTGAATTCTAATTATTTTTATGAAAATGTGCATAATCTGTTGAGTTCGTTTCCAGTGGCATCAGTCACTAAAGTATATTTTGACCTATCTATTGTTTTTTTTCTTCTAACCTTCTTCATAATCCCATAGACCATTAAACTCCAGCTCATCTGCAAATAATTGTGTGTACAGAATATCCCATATATTATTTGAGAATCAGTTTGACATGCTACTACCTGTAGATTATAACCTCTAAAAATACAGTATTATCAATGCTTGGTAGACAATATACAATCACTTATAAGACAAATCCAACTGCAAATTGCATAAAGCCAGATCTGTAATAGTATAAGGTGATGTCAGATGTGGACCAGTGCAATTTGTTTGGAGTAATCATTAGAACAACATTATGCTATAGCAGATGATCTTTTGTTGTTTGTAATTTGACTCAGCTTGTGAGTATATATGGTGGGTCATGAAGATAAGAAGTCAAGTAACCATTTCTGTTTGAATCCCATATAGAATGATATAATATTTAAAAATGGCTTAGATTACCAGATAAGTATATATAGTTTATGTAAGACTTGAAGTTTACATACTACCACCCTCTCATATTCATGTAAATAACATGATGTAATGTGATAGAACATGGTCAGGGACCATTTTACATGGCTTGAAGTAATAAAATTGCATCTGTTCTACTGTTTTTTTTAGGTGGGATGAGATTCCACCAGCAAATAGGACCCGACCCGAAGCGGAAGGAATCGTGGAAAAGAACAGTACTGACAGCATAGGGAATTTGATGCAAGGCAAGGTCAAGCCACCAACACAACGTGATCCAAAGTTACTGAAACATATGCAAGAGTCAGAAACTCCGTAAGTTTAATTTTTCACGTCATTCGATGGAACACATCTTGAAATAATGAGATTTAGGTTTTGCTAAATTAGTCATTTGAAATATAATAGTACTTAGAATAAGATGTAACATAGGGATCCCATCAGTCATAATATTTGGTTGTTTATTTTTCTTGGCACCACTTTTTCTGTCAGCAGTGTTAACAACTGTGGCCAAAGTGTCATCAGGACAAGTAAAATAAAATTCTTTATTCTCTTTAATGCTGGCAATTTTAAAATCCTGCAGACACCATTATGTTTGTTTTTTTTTGTTGTTGTTTTGAAAGAACACTGCTGGAAATATTGACCTCTGGTCTATTCACAAATATTTTGTAATTTTGGCACTTTGCACTGACAGCTGCAAATTAATTTTTTTTTTTTTTTATGGTTTGACAATCGGAACTGATCAAGAATGCCCTAATTCATACAGTGTATATGAGAAATAAATTTGTTCTTTTATTATAAAAAGCCTCTATACATGTACCAGACCAACTGTTTTCAAGTTTCTTGCAGTCAACACAGAATTTGTTTTCATTTTATGTTTACAACAAGAGGAAGGAAGATAATATTATCTGCTCAAAAGACATCAGGCATTAAAATTTTGAAGTACCTTCCGTTATCTTAGATTATTTGCTTACATTTTGTTTGATGTTATTTTTTTCATGTCATAAACAAAGATTATTAAACATTAAATCTGATCTCATCTGATAAGTAATAAATACTAGTATTTAGGTCACAGCTAACTGACTTATGGCTAGAATAAGCATTATCTTCTGTTGCTCAGGGTTTTTATTCCGTGTTGTTTACTGTGTAGACACACATGCATGGACTCACACACACTCACACACAGAAAGGTGGCCTAAGTGGTTAGAGCATAGATGCAGGAGATTGTGTGTTTGAATCCTGATCAAGTCATACCAGATACTTATAAAAATGGTATTGGCAGCTGCCTCGTTTGGCATTTGGCATTCAAAGGTTAGTGGTAGGTCTGGTCTGACTGGTGTGAGGATAATGTGGCTGGGTGGAACATGATGCTACATGTCAGTGGCACGAGGCCTCAGTACTAGACAACTGCTACACTGCAGAATCATAGCAATATGATTGAAAATTTGTTAAAGTTTTTTTTTTAATTAAAAAACCCCATAAATCACAGACTCTATACAAAAACCTCATTTCCGGTAAATGATGGTCGATGTAGAATTCAAGAAAATTCAGCAAGCAACAGTTTACTTCCGGCCTACTTAAGAGGCAATCTTAATATAACCACGTAAGCTGGGAAAGGCCAGTCATTCTTGTTGCATACAAGGCAGCCATAGCAACATAAGGTGGCAAATGACAATCAATCTTGTTGCTTTGTCTCTTAGGAAATGTACCCAATGCTGACTCTCACTACCTAAAATGACACTGGCCTTCCTTCCTGCAGATTTTGAAGTGTGATGATAACAGTTCTAAGATGAAATCCTTGTGTTCAGTCAATTTATATTATACACACACAAAAAAACAGAAATGAGGATGATTACTTTTAAAGATCAGCAGTGACTCCCTAATTTGTTTTTTAAATTGATTGTATCAATAGGATCTAGAACAACTGCCAACATCAGATCACTGCCAACATCAGATGCATTGATTGTGTGTATAATATGCAATATGGTTTATTCACATTGTATCAGATTGAATCTAGAACAACTGCCAGAATTAGTCTTATTGATTGTTTGTATAAAATGTAACATTGTTTATTCACATTGTATGAGATTGGATCTAGGCTGTCTGCTGACATCAGATCACTGCCAGCATCAGAAGCATTGATTGTATAATATGTAATATGGTTTATTCACATTTTATCAGATTGGATCTAAGACATCTGCCATTACCAGATGCATTGATTGTTTGTATGACATGTAATAAGGTTTATTCACATTGTTGTATTAGATTGGATTTAGAAAAACTGCCAGCATCAGATGCATTGATTAATTGTATAAATATGTAATATGGTTTATTCACATTGTATCAGATTGGATCTAGGTTGTCTGCTGTCATCAGATCACTGCCTGCATCAGATGCATTGATTGTATATGTAATATGGTTTATTTGCATTATATCATATTGGATCTAGGCTGTCTGCAGAAGTCAGATCACTGCAGGCATCGATGCATTGATTGTATAATATGTAATATGGTTTATTCACATTGTATCAGATTGGATCTATACCAACTGCCAGCATCAGATGCATTGATTGTTTATATAAAATGTAATATGGTTTATTCACATTGTATCAGATTCGATCTTGGCCATTGATTGTTTGTATAATAAAAAATATGCATTATTCACATTGTATTAGATTGGATGTAGGGTTGCCAGCATCAGATGGAATTGCTTACATAGCATATAACATGGTTGTTTGTTCACAATAAATCACCATTTGCTATACAATTAAGTTTGCCTGAAATAGTTCTTCAGTAGATGAAAAGGTCTATTCATTTTAATTATTTTAAATGTTCTTTCTACGCTATTCGTTGCTTAAGCGGTTGTAATGTACCCAAAAGTGAATCACTTTAAACTGTTATTAACTTCCTACATTTGTGGAATACTGTATGTACTCACTTATAGCATTGATCCTGATCAGCTTTGACATAATGCAATGGCAAATATAGGTATTTGCAGTTGGATTATACTTGTCAGTGGGTGTACATGGTATTTATGCATTTTATTGGTAAAACATTATGCAACCAGAATTTCTTTAAGTAATTTTTGTATATTTTTCAGCTCATAGATCGGTGCATCAGTAGGCATTGTTTGCACTTGGATTATAAACTTTATCTTCTAAAATTTTTCTTGTCAGAAGCCCGCAAACAAGTCCCCTTCGTACTCGGCCTGAGGCCATGTACAATTATCAGAAGAACCAGAACCAGTCGTCCGAAATGGCTGCCATTCTTCGTGGAGAGGCAACAGTAAACACTCCAAGTAAGCGTTCCAACAAAATGAATAAGAGGTCTGAAGAGTGGTAGGCTTGAGGGATCAAAAGATATGAATGATTGAAAGTGTAAGATGGCCTCAATTCCTGTGTACATTTTTGTCAAATCAAAAATACTATTAATTGAACCATTTTGCCAAGCTATGAAACTGTTATTAAAGTAGCTTTTTGAGTTTGTGTTGCCTTTTAGTTATACATTTTCTTGATTGTTTGTGACAAATGTATATCATTATGTCAAATAAACATGAATCATATCAGCAAACCATAGAACTTTTATGTATATCATTTTATCAACGAAAAATTGTCCATATCAGCAAGCCATAAGAATTTATATCTAGAGCTTTATTAAAGGTTGTGTTGTTTTTATTATTGTTCTTTTTAGCTTCATGCAGGAAAAATATTTTGATTTTACAGTGTTGTCTTGTGTTTACTTTGTGATACTTTAAGGAATAATATTTTGAATACTCACTTACAAGTCAAGGCCAACTGTAAACACATAAACCTTGATCTTCCATCATACAATATGCCAACAGATCAAGGTCTGTTTTGTTTGTTCCGATGATTACTCCTAAGAAACTGCATTGACCAAGATCTGTTGGCAGATCTGGGTCTGTACAGTTTTATAGCTGGGCTTTACTTATAAGCAAGTATATGTGGTACTTAAATACATTTTCTTAAAGCTGATGTCAGATAATCGTCTTTGTGTCTAATGTATATTGGTTTGTGGAGACAATGAGTATTCTACAGCAAAAGCATCATCATCAACAATGTTAGCTTTTTGCATGAAAATTTCATCTCAAAAGACTTTGCAGTTGTAATACATATACAAAACTTGATAATGTTTTATTCTGCACTGTCTGGTTCCAGAAAGTTTGACTTGGTATACAGATATGTCCAGGTTGTGATTCCAAGATGTATTTATATATCATATCAAACAAGTTCTTTCCTCCCCCAATTGAAGCAAATCATGATTAAAGTCTTGTTTGTATTACATATTCCAACTATTAACACATGAACACAGGTGAGATTTACAAAATATTTGGTCTCACCATCGTTGAATACGGAGAGATGGAGTTTCACTTTTCCATTACAACCAGTATCAATATCAAGCTCCAGTGTCCAGTTTTGAAAATCAGTTGTCCGAGTCTTTAGCATCGTACTTAAGAAGGATGTCATTAGAGCAAATTGCCTATTTTAAAGTCTTCATTTTGCCACCCATAACGATGGTCAGGATTTGCAACTCTGTATTCCACAAGCAAGGATCCATGGAGATGTGTGACATTCATCAATCACTGGCTTTTTTTTCTTCATGTCGGACTGTTATTTAGCATCACAACACTCACATAGTCTCTGCTACACAATTTTCTGCCTTATACAGCTAATATCTCTAACATCAAAACTGTATTGCAATAAGAGATGACCGTGATGTGGGGACAACTACTGCCAAAAAGAGACTGAATGAGTGAAATCATATAATGAATGCATTCATTTCATGGATTCTTTGGTTATGAAATACGGTTGCCAAATTTGGAATTTTTATTAGGCATCTGGTTTGCATGTTGCCTTTGTGTGGAGTGATGTTAGAGACTTTCAAGTCATATATGGTGAGGGTAAATGAAAGTACATTGTGCAGCTCAGACATTGCTTTCAATTTTACCTTTGTTTGCTCAAGTTTGCTACTTTAACAGGACCACAGTCTCAACAATAATGCAGATTTGATTGTAGGCAAAATATATAAAGATTTCTCACTTAAAAAACAACTTTTATCATGATTCCTTTTCATGCTTAGACATTCTTATATTTGTTTTGCTGTAGGTTTTTTTTCTTGTATGCTGGTTATACTGTTCATTTTGAGGATCAAAAATCTCATAAAGTTGACATAGAACCTCTGTATATTAAAGCAAATTTTCAGATAAAGCGGCTTGGTTTATGTACTTATGTTTTAAACAACTTTTGATGGATAAATGAAGACATGTTACACAAAATACAGAATCAAATGTTTGATTCTAAATTTCCTAATAAAGTTTGTTGTAGTTTCAATATTCCATATGTCATATTTGAACACAGATGTCCTCCAACCATTTTGTAAATTTGGGCATAAGATTTTTTTAACAACTTGTACAAGGCAGCAAATGAAGAAAAATGCTTAGATATTCCTGAAAGAAAAGGCACTTTTGGTTAATAGTATTCTGACTACATTCAAATGTAAATTACAATTTATTTTTCACGAATATATTTTCAAATTCAACATGCTAAATGCCTAAAAAGTTTTAAAAATCTGTTAATATGCATTATACATGGAGTGTTTTATTGGTAATATATTATTATCCTGTACGAAGTCTATGCAAATAAAGTTATTTTGCTTTTTCCACAAACATTGTAAACTTGCAGGATTTACAATGAATGAATTGGAAACCAGTCATTAGTATTAACATACAGTATTGGGTGCTCAGTGTTTTCTACAGGATGTGGAAATCCCCACTAAATATAATGATTACCCTCCATAAAGATGAGCAAACAGATGCCAGTAATGCACAGTCGATTTGCCATGCTCTCAATAAAGCCTGTAAAATTCATCACTATTGATACGGTTCAAGTTGATCATGTAAGCGCTTGACTTCTGGGTCAAATGTTTCAAGCACCAAGTAAAAAATATTTACCATCTACACTTGCCAAAGTTATAGAATGGCAGACATGCTGTAGGTGGTGTTAGATAGTAATGTATTTGCTGTTGTAATAACAGATGGTTTCTGTGCCACTGACAGTGTATAACAACCTGATGTCAGGATTATAACACGTGAATGCTATGCCATTGATGACATACCTCGTATTAGTGTCATAACAGATTATTGTTGTGCCATTGATAACATTATACAACCTCTTGTCTGTGTCATAACAGATTATTGCTATGTCATTGATAGCATACAATCAGTGTCATTGTAATAACATTGCAGTGTCATTGATAAAGGATGCAACCTCATGTCAGTGTCATAAAACATGATCACTGTGCCATCTCGTGTCAGTGTCATAACACGTGAGTGATATTGCCATTGGTAATGTTTACATCTTTGTGTAAAGGTCACAGCAGATGACCACTGTGCCAATGGTGAAGATAACTGTATCTGTTATCTTCTTATATTAGAAGTTATTTATCACATACATTTAGTGATGATACAATATTTGGTCTGTTCACTGACTCTGTTCTCGTATATCACCCTGACTCCTAATGAAAATGCCAGAGGGGGATTTTCACCTTCTGTGTGAAATCCTGGAGAAATCACTGGGTGCTTAAAATGAAAATGTGATTGTAAAAATGGGATAAGGATTTTAAAGCCCAGTGCACCAAGGTGTTCATTGAATATTTTTTTCATTATTTTGGCACTTTGGGGTTGTCATTTTTGTTATTTGTTTTTCAGTCAGTGTATTTTATCTTCAAATATGGTTCGTGTCATTGTTTTGATTGTCCGTGTAATTGGATCAATGGTTCGTGTCATTGTTTTGATTGTCCGTGTAATTGGATCAGGAGTTTTGGAATAAAAGAAGCTGAAATATTTTTAATAAATGAATATGAAAAAGTTTTGATCAGAACTTTATTGAAATGCATGATATTCTTACCAGACTTTGTCTTTTTATTTGTAGTTTTTTAATTTTTTTATTCATTGAAGTGGAAATCTCATTTTTGTTTTTTTTTATCATGTGACATTTACTTATTTGTCTGTTTAAAAGATCTTATTTTGTAATTTTATATTCCATTTCTTTGGATTCAAATATGTCAAAATAATATACAGTTTTGCCCAAAGTTTCTGATTACTTGGATCTCCAGTTGATGTCTGAGTCTCTTTATATTTTTGTTTGCATCACACAAATAAGTCTTTTTTTAAATAATTTACTTATCAAAACTTGATAAAGACATGCATTGTATGTTCCTACAATTCCATATTATTTAAGACTCCTATTCTACTTGGTGTATATTTTATTTGTATGCAGCTTTGTACGAATTCATTACACATTTTTAATATTCATGTGTTGTACATGTCACTGTAAAACTGGACATTGTTGATGGTTCACTCTATACTTAAAACACGTTTTGCTATGTAATTTTAAAAAAATTATGAACTTCCATTTTCACTTTTGAGAAAGCTTTTTTCCCCAATATTTTGTTTGTTTATATCAAAATGAATTCATGATGGTTGTTTTCAATTGAACTTTTAATTGTTTGAATCATTAATCTTTCATTTTAAAATACATATATATAATACTAATTTTCCAAATTTTGTATTTATTTACACCTTTTAACTGTATTTTATGGTTGACTGACATATCAGCTTTGTTTACAACAAGAGCATTGTTCATGGCAATTTTAATCATGTGAAACAAATGTTTTTTTTTAAAAAACCTGATTTGCTTTGTTTGATTTTATACAGAAAATTGACAATTCTTTCAATTTTATTCAAGTAAAAGAGTGAAATCTAAAGAAACCACAAGTGTATTTTATGTGGAGATCAAGGTCAAAGGAATATATCCACAAAAGCAGGTTTCACTGTAATAAAGTGAAGATAACAGATCTGGATGACGTTTATACAGTATGTAGTTTTAAATAAGTTTTAAGAAGCCACAAGTGTCTTTTGTGTAGTTTATAGCATTAACAGAAAAGGATCATCATATGTGCCAACCACCCACTGAGGTATAAGTGTAAATCTATTACATGCCAGAATTACTGCATATATAAAAAATATTTATTTTTGTTGCTAACCTCACCCTTCAGCTGGTCAAAATTTTTGTGACAAACGTGAGATCAGTATGGATTAAATTCAGAATACAAACACAGAATATGCTGAAAAATTATTTCTTTTCAAATATCACTTTAACTAGTTTACATGTATAACTTTAACAGAATGAATTGTAAACTGGAATTCTGCAATAATCATGATCATGTACTCAGAGTGCTGTAGTACATTACCCACATATTCTCAGAAGTTTGTAAAGTGGTGTTGATTTATCATTTTTTTAAATCTGAGATGTTTTGAAGTTTGAAAAAAAAATCCATCTGCTCTAACATGTTCCATCATATAACATCCACAACTCACATGTTAAAGTATTTGGTACAACATCTGGTGCCATTTTGTTTAAAAGTAGACTGGTGTGCTGAATAACTAGCTTAACAATATCATGAATCTGTGAGGAAAAGTTTAAAGAAACCAGTCTGTTTTCTTGGAAATGGGTCACATGCAATTGCTATAAATAGCAAATAAAGATTGTACTCTTATGCTATTCTTATGCAGCAGTTTTGACAAAAACAGCTTTATATTGCTTTATTTTTTATTTTATTTGTTAATGTACCAATGCATAATCCATATACAGGTGAGCATGAAACCTAATTGAGTGGAAAAAAGTGTAATGATTACACCAAAAGTTTAATGATTGGAATTTATGGATTGTGGATATCCTTTGTATGAAGGTATCACAAAGGAATGTTTCATGGTAATAAAGTGTTGATATCATATCTAGATGACTTTTTTATACAGTATGTATTGTAATATAAAGTTTAAGGAAACTACAGGTCTCTTTTATGTATAGTTTACAGTAAAGAAAAGGATTATGGACAACCTTTGCGTGAAGGTATCCAAAAAGGCAGGTTTCTCTGTAATTAAAGTCAAGCAAACAGATCTAGATGACTCTTGTTCAGTATATATTCTTAAATGTATTTTAAGGAACCACAGTTGCCTTTTGTGCAGAGTTTAAGGTAGAGAAAAGAATCATCGAAGTCCATAATACAAAGGTATCCAGAAAAGCAGGTTTCACTGTAATAATATAACAGATCTGGATGACTCTTGTATACAGTAATTATTTTTAAGTAAGTTGTGGATAAAGTGATCCTTAGAGGGTTGTGTGTGAGAGCTAATTTTCATATGGAATGTGTTAAACAAGTTGAATAACAATTGCCTGTATGAGCTATGGAGAGTAAAGATTGAAAGTAATCAAAACTTTGTCAGTTTTACATGTAGTGGTAACAATGTATCATTTGAGAAAAGTGCTCATTTTGTTCAATAAATGCAGAAATATTGTAGAGAAATTACTAAAGTACATTGGGATGGCTCTGATGTAGAAAGTTATCTTTTTTATGTAAAATTTTGTGATTTTAGGATGTGATATTACACCCATCAAGGATTTACACATGCTGGATGAGTTTATGAAACCTCATGATGGTGACGTCATCAATTTTTGTCTATTTTTTTCCCATGGTCAAATACAACTCCAAGGCTAGTATCTGTTAAATACATATATTAGCATTTGACAGTCTTGAATATGGGTTCTATCAAGTTGTAATATGTAAGTATTTATATGGAATCTGTAGCAAGATCAAAACATTTACTGTATATACTTGCTTATAAGTCAAGTCAGACTGTAAGCAACAAGGATCCTCATCTGCCGTAGCATAAAGCACCAGCAGACCAGGGTCTATGTTGTGTTCTACTGATTGCTCTTAACAAACTGCACAGACCAAGATCTGCTAACACATTATGCCATGGCAGATCTGGGTCTGTACTTATTGCAGTTGGACTCTACTTATAAGCAAGTATAGATTGTAAAAATATAATACTCATTGTAAATTAGCTGTTTAAGAATAACCGTAATGACTGTGATCATATATGCTGTTTGTTTGTCGAATCAGGATGCAACTCAAAGTAATGTGGTAAATCTGTAATTTCCTGTTAATTGTAGTAGCCCAGAAAAAGCACCATAAACTGAAAGTGTTATCTGGGAGTTTTTCCTTTTTTTATATATGAAGTAATTAATTATTCATTTTGGAGGAATAGTTCCTTCTTTAGATCCTCCCTTTTGTCAGTCTGACACACTTTGTTTTCACCCAGTAATTATTATGGAATTTCATTAAAATTTGCATGAATAAGAACTTGCCTGGCTTCATTTGCCAATATACACCATCATTGATTGGAATTCTGTTAGCTGATCGTCAGACCCACCCACTTTCTTGTCCACACATTAAATTCATTGAATATTAGATTTCAGTCAAATTTGGTATGCTGATATTGATTAGGCCTTGGCTTTGTTTATTCATCTTTTGTTTTGTTCTTGAATCTGAAAGTCAGACCTGCCACTTCATTTTAGACTCAAGTCCCTTAGATATTGGTATTCAACTAAATTTGGTATGCAGCTTGATTTTCATGAGCTCAAAGCAAAGTTTGATTGTTGGCATTCTGCGTTGTTTATTTGGTGGAGCTATATCCTTTGTCAGACTAAGCTGCTTTCATTTCTGCACGGTAACTCTTTTGATTATTATTGGATTTGAACCAAATTTTATAGGCAGATTACTATTTGACAAAAATGAAGAGGTCATTAAGATCCTGGATGTGGTGATAAAGTTTTTAAAAACTGTAATTGTCCATATCCAGTATTCTGGAAGCTGATACCAAGTTTTCTGGTATCAGACACTGCTAAGGTATGGTGAATTTCTGTTGCACGTTTTCACATTCTTCATGAAGAATATTCACAACTTTTTTTAAAAAAAAATGCAATAGAATACATATACCTTACATCAGGATTTTGGCTTGTACTTTGACCTCATTCATTTATACAGTATACCTGTTTCAATATTGCAACACTAAATATAAAGTAAGAGTCCTAGATTTTCATTATATAATCAGTCACCTCTGTGAAGTGAGAAAAGTGTCTTCTTTATATAGGTGGTTGCTGAAACAAGGTTTCTTTAAAAGTGGATTTAGTTGAGGGAGATTTAATAAGTGGCCATTTAAGATGGCTGATTGTGTTTAAATGTGACATTTATTGCATGTTTGACTTTGCTTTAATTTATGGACATAATCAAATGGATGTTCTTGAGGAATGTTTATGTTATCATATGTTACTTTTTTTCTAATTCTGTCTAGGTTTTGAAGAGAAAAATTAATATGATTATATGAAACTCAGATTCTGTAATAAATTTTGCCTTGTTTTTCAGTTCTATATTGCTTTTTAAAAAGGTGCATTCCCTTAATGGTTAGGGTTGTGATTTATCCAACTGCTTTCTTGAATGCAGACTTAAGACTTGCATTAAATAATTTAGAATGCCTGCAACTTTATAGTTGTGCCAATACCAATCAACTGACCTGATAAAAAAATGAATCATGTTAAAACGTTTATTCGAAATTCAAAATAATGTATATATGTTTTAAGTGTTAAAAACATTAATGCAAATTATGACATTTTTATATTCATTAATGTGGAAAGTGTATGTTTTTTAGTATGCACAAAGTGTATGGACTGTTTTGCACTTACGTCTCCATAGCTACCACATTTGTAACTCCCCGCTAGACTGTAGTATCATGTGTTAAAGGTGGTGTCAGTTCCGAGCTTCACTGTGCTGTGTGAAATTAGGGTGAATAATTGTAAGACCCATTGAAGTTACAAGTCTTTTATGAATATTTAGTTACAAATAAATTGGCCTGATAGACTCCAGTGTATCAGGGAAATTGAATGCAGTTTTTACCTGGTGAGAGTAGTAGCCGAGTCTTAATATTAGACAAACCTGTGTCACTTGACTACATTCAACAACACCAACACTGGTGTCATACAGTCGATTACTTTGTGTGTACTGTAGATTAGAAGTTATAAAGTAGTGCAAAGTCAACAATTACCAACAACTTGTGTGTGTGAATTTGACGTAGTAATGTAAGCTTTTTCTAAGAATTTTGTTGCAGCATATTTTCACAAGATATATATTTTTAAATCAGCAAGTTTGTGGAATATTGATGTTATTTTTTACCAGACTTGTGTAATAAAACCATGGTGCTTACCATTTACAGTGTTGTGTCTTTACTTTTTAGTTTTAGAAAATCTTGTTTGATGTTTCATAGCATCACAAGTTTTAGCTGTACTTTATCTTTTTTTACTACTGTGTTTGCAGTGAAATATCAAGTTTTGTACAAGTTGATGGTTGCTACAAGTCACAATTTAGAAAAGAGTCTAATAAAAAGTGATTCTTGTATGGCAATGGTGCCAGTATTAACCCTGTCCCCTTCAGTGAAACAAAGCATTCATGAAACTAATTTTTTTGTTAAGCTACAAAAATTAAAGAAAATAAATGAATTCACAGTAAAAAAAAAAATCTGATTTAAAAGAAACAACTGATACACAGAACTGAATATGATAACTATTCATCTTTACCTTTATCAATTTTAGGTAAATTGGCAGGCAGATAAAGTCTAATTGGCCCAACAATTTTATATACAAGTTGTAAAATGAGAAAAGAATCAGTTATAGGGTATCCAAGAATGCATGTTTTCTAATTATCTTTGTATGTGATGTAAGGGCTTGTAAGTGCATCATGATGCTATTATGATATCCTCCAAGACTTGTATGCTTTAGAAGATGAAACAGAGCCCTGAGACAGCATTGCCATGTCACCCAACCCACCCTTAGCACTAAACACCACAAAGTCAGCAATGTGAAGATGCTACCTCAGATTTGATGGAAAGCATCACCCGAATTAGTCATCCCTTACAATGGCCCTCTATACAACTAGAGCTAATAGCAGTGGGTAAACTTTGAAGGTTCCACTCTTAAGTTTAATTATTTTTGCCAAGTATAATTTTTAAAGAAAAATAATTTCCCAGGTTTTCCTCACTGCATATCCTGGTTAGTATAAAGAGACCTTGTATATCTTAGAGATTGTGTAAATAAATTGTAATTCCCATTACGGGTGTCATTTGCATTATAGATTATCCAGCTTGACCTTAGTTCAGATGTGCATCTCTCAAAAGACTGCTAGCTCTGTCTCTTAATTTTTACTTCCAAGACTTCAAAAGAATTTTGGAGAAAAACAGCTGATAAAATTTATTTTTTTTAAAATTATAATTCATGACATTTTTCAGAAGTCAGTGTGGTCTACTCTTGCAAAATTAATTTTCACTATTGCATTAACTGCATAAGTTTGTGTACTTTAGACTAGTTTTTTTCTTGGGCAGATTGGATCAACTGCTGACTTTAGGCAATGCATTAGTTCCTTAATACCATATATAAACAAATTTTAGTCACAGTACACTTTTTTTCTGCTGTGCATGTTGCAAATGCATACAACTTTATACCTGCCTCGCTTTCAAAAGTATTTAATTGTACAGCAGAACCAAATGGCTTGCTTTCAAAAATTATTTAATTGTAAAGAGGAACCAAATGGCTTGCTTTCAAAAGTATTTCAGTTTAGAATGGAACTAAATGACCCCCTCTCAACATTTTTGCTCAGCAGTGCCGTAAATGGATTTTTAAAAAAAAAAAAAAACAGTTTGAAGATGTCATTGAGGGGCCCTAACTCTATGAAAGCGGATGTGGAATACTGAAAATTGACTTGTTCAATATATTATCAATAGAGACTCTTTCAGGAAGCTGTGGTTTTTAAGTTAAACTTGTCCCAACAACATAAATTACGAATTGCAGGTATTGCATATAATTTTGTACAAATGTAACAAAATAAAAAGAGTGAAGTCAACAAGTTTTGTAAATTTTAAGAAAATATTTTTTATTTTCCTAGAAAAATGTAAAATTAGAAAAAAGGACGTAGTTTTGTGAATATAATTCAAAATTTATTCCTAAAATAAAAAATATAAGTTCTAATTGAATCCAAGTTTGAATCTTGAAATTCAAATACACCACTCCCTCGATAACTCGCGGACATCGGGGGGGGGGTCCAAAAACATCGACCGCGATATAAGCGAGGGCGCGAGTTATCGAGGGACCTATAACAAACAACAAAACTAACAAAGGGATCGACGAATAGGCAAAAGGGGGTGGGGTTGGATTGGCATGTTACAGTATTGAATACTCAATTAATAAATGTGCTAAGATTAACAGTGAATAATTATCTCTTCATATCGGTATATATTATTTTTTTCCTCAGAGTAACATTAATTTCAGGATAACTTGCAGTATATTGATCATCAAACATTATTCCACGTGGTTTTAATTCGCTTAGTACATGTACGACTTCACGTTTTGACCGCAGATTTGAATCACCCACGCATGCGTGCCCCAGTTATACCACGTGACCACGCAGTCGCATAAATGTTTTTTTTTTTTTGAATTATTATTCTTAAGATAGTTATTGGTAAAAACGTAGTAGTATCGCAAATAGAAATATCGGTACATGTACGATGGCTAACTTTCGAAATTCGCGGAGCTAGTCGACTAAAAAAACAACGAGCAAAGATTACTTTGATGCGTTATGAAGATTTCAAGGTGTCTAGGTGAGGATTGTTCATAATATACTTTGTGGAATTTCTTTGACATGTTTGTTCGGAAATCAAAGGTATCCGTCTGGATTTCATTAAAAGAGCCCGCTAGGTACCGATCATTTAGCACCCACATTCAATAGTTATCGTCTACAAAGAGGTTTATTACCCGTAGAACAAAGGTTTTAACCTTGGAATATAATGCATCGGGGATAACGGTTGGTCCGGTTGCACAACGCCAATGAATTTTATTAATCAAAACAGACGGTCTGACGTATTGTTTATTTATATTAAGCAGCGATCTGGTTTCTTATTATAGCCATAGCTGTCCCACCTGTTTGAAGTGGTTGGCCAATGTGTCGATTTTTTTTTTTTTTTTTTTTTTTACAGGTACCCGCGTTTACGTTTCAATATCCGGGTTTTTCTATACCGGTTTACCCAATAACAGCCCTAGATACCTTACTGATATTATATACTTTAATGATGTTAATACCTAAAATGTGAAAACGTTTTCGATTGGTGAAGTAAAATTAAATTTGATAACGGTAACGAATACGAGAAAGTAGGCTCCTAAAGGCATGCATTTGAACTTTCTTTTATTGTTCTTACCAGATTTGATTTGATGCAAAATACGTATTCTAAGCGATAAAACAACACCGGTCTCTTTTAATTGAATCTTTTATTGTAACAAACACTTCCCACGCTGTTGATCAAAACAAAGCCGGCATGTAATTAGGTTCCCACCGAAGTACTCGCGGATTTCGAAGTGACGGTTGACTGACTCTTTTCCTGCCTTCATCTAAGAGAATAGGTAAGTTGCGATTATGGAGTTGAGACAAAATTAAAGGCCTACAAGGTGAATTTCACCTAGCCAGATATTTAATTGGTGTCTATTTCATTCTAGGTTGCCGCATGTTAGCATTTACCAGAATTTTTCATTGAGCACCGTTTATTTACAATTTGCAGTGTATTAACAACTTTTTCTCAAAAAAAAAACAATATGTGATATCTTTTTAGAAATTGCAAATTTCACAATATGGATTCTATCTTTACGGGCAATAATCACCATTTTCGATGATAAAAACGAGTTATATATCAAAGTTTAATTTATCAATTTTCCATTTCTTATCACATTTTTCACTGTTCGACACATTTTAAAATATATCTGCTTTGAAAAAATCGGGAGCCATGCCGGACACCGCGTTATAAGCGGGTTCGCGAGTTATCCGGGCGCGAGTAATCGAGGGAGTGGTGTATGGAAGGCGATGATGTCAGATGAGATCGTTGTACATGTGGCAACAGAACCTTGATTGAATCACACTTTATATTTCCATTTACAATTCCAAAATAAATTTCCAATGAATTTCTTTGTCCCAGAACTTTATATAAATATAAAGCACTTGATTAGTTTTCTGGAGAATAAATTATTAAATTACAAAAAAATAGATAAACTTCCAAAACAATCTGACATCAACAATTAAAACACCTTATACCTTCAAAGTGTTCAATCTTGACTAGATATAGTAGAAAATGGCTGTTTCAAGCCCCAATGTTAGATCACATGGTGGCTCATATGACATGCTAATTGATTTCTAACTTAAACAGCGCAAACACAAAATGACAATTATTACATAGCTAGAATACCCTTATCTAAGAAACATTTCAAACTGGAAAAATTTTAAAAAAAGAAAGTTTTTTTTACAACTTCGCTAACTCTTGGACCGAAAATTAACTTGGTAATAGCCAATCGTTATCACTCAATGTTTGCAAAATCTATGAACGAGGGTGAGCAAAAAATAATGCTAATGTGATACCTTTCATGTTCTATTCAGGTCAAAACAGAGACTAAATTTACTGGGGAAAAATATCAAATACAGAAAAAATTATCATTACAATATAATGAAACAAAAATTTTAAAACTAACACATAAGCAACTTAATTACATATACATAACACTTCCCTCCATAAAGAAAAAGATTTACGAAATAAAGCTTTCCTTTTACCATATGTAAATTAGACACGAGGAAAAACAAAATACTAAGAAAACTCTTATCAATTATACAAAGTGTACATGAAATATTATTTCCATACATGTTAAGTGCATCTCCAATCAAATTGCCTTTTCCTTTGATGTGCCTGATGTTAAGATCATATTCTTGCAAAAACAAAGTCCACCTTAATAGTTTTATTTTTCATCTTGTTGATGAAAATAAGGGAGATGTAATCACTATACACAACCACCCAAGAATGAGCTGAGCTAAAATAAACATCTACATGCTGTAATGCCAATATTAAAGCCAAACATTCCTTCTTGATTGACGAGTAATTTATTTGGTGCTTATTTAATTTTTTAGAGAAATAGCACACTTTGTGATCAACACTATTTTTATCTTCTTGAATCAATACTGCTCCAACCCCAACATCACTTGCATCCACAGATAATTTAAAAGATTGATTGAAATTTGGAGCTGTAAGATCAGTGCACTTTTGTGTATGAATTTGAATCTATCAAAAGCTTGTGACATTTTTCAGTTTAAAGAAACTTGTTTTTCTTACTCAACAAGTTTGTCAAGGGTTCAGCAAAATTAGAAAAATTGGAACAAAATTTCTGACAGTATCTGGCAATACCCCAAAATCGCATCAGTTGCTTTTCACTGGCAGGCACAGGGAAACCAAAGATAGCCTTAGCCTTAGGATCTATAAGTTTAACTTGACCATGTCCCACAATATGTCCTAGAAAAGTTACACAAGCACATCAAAACTCACTTTAAGATACATTGATTGTCAAATTTGTATCAGTCTGTCAAAGAATTTTTGAATTTTGGCTAGATTTATTTCCCTGGTGTCATGGTAGATGATAACATCATCTATGTAAGTATCAAAATTATCTAGACCAGAGGTAATCATATTCATCAAACCTTGAAAATACTTGGGGAACCCTTCATCTTGAGCAGTTTTACTTTATGTTGTTATATTCCATCTGGAGTCACAAACGTTGAAATTTCTTTTGCTGTTTTGTTGGCAGAAGTTGCCAAAATCCTTTCAAAAGGTCAAATTTGGTAATGTACTTGGCATTTCCAATTTCATCAATAAAATCATTGATTCTTGGTAATGGAAATCAATGTTTTTGTCATACTGTTCACCTTCCTATATTCAATGCACATACATAAAGTTTTATCTGCTGTCTGAACAAGTATACATGGTGAACTCCAATCACTTTTACTGGGCCCTATGAAAATTGTTCTCCAGCAAATACTGAATTTCTTTTTTCACATATTACTATTTGAGAGGGTTCATCCTATACAGGTGTTATTTCACAGATTTTTAATCTACAAGTTAAGCTTCATGAAAAATTTTGTTTGTCCTTGTAGGAATATCTGGAAACAAATGCTCATATTCTAATAATATCTGTTTCAATTCTTTTTTTTTTCTTCTTGTTTTAAAAGTTTAGATGTTTCATAATTTCCAAAGTCTGATTTGTTGCTCCAAGATCAACACAGTCTAATTGCATTTATTCACTTAAATCCTCAGTTAGTGGGACAAGTACAACTATATTAATTGCATGATTTACTTGGCCATCTCTTACAATATGCTAGTACTCCATTAATTTACTTAGATCAGAGTACTATTATTATAATTTAACTCATTCATTTTCTTCTTTATTTTGTAAGGGCTGTAAAACCTGATTTGAAAAAAATTCTGATCAATGAGCAAGAGAGAATGAACTCGATTACAAAACTAAAAAAATTCCTCATTTAAGAGGTCTGTAAAACCAGTTTCACTTTTTAAATTGCTGAGCACCAAATTTAAGCATAACAAGCTGGATAATTCCAGACATGAAAGTTGAACTTTGGCCAGATTGAACAGATTTGGGAAGGCCAAATCGAGTGAAAAAAAACTTTATTAATACTTTTACTATTATATTCCTCAAAGGAATTGTCTTTGAGATTCTTGCTGACACACATAATGGTCAACAAATGTTACTTGCCTGACTTGGTCTTAGGTAAGGGACCAATACAATCTACCATAATTCTGCCAAATGGTTCGCCAAATGCATGAATAGGTTGTAGATGAGCCTTAGGTATCTTCTGATTAGGTTTTCTTACCATTTGACAAGTATGACAAAGTCTACAAAATTTACAAGCATCACTTTTAATTTTTTGCCAATAATAGTGAGTCAAAATCTTGTGACAAGTTTTATTTATCCCTAAATTGACCAGCCAGAGGAGTTTAATGAACCAAACTAAGTATTTCTTGTTTGTAAGATTTTGGAACTACAATCTGATAGTTCACCAACCAATTGTCACTAGCAGGTACCTCAGGAGGTCTCCATTTTCTCATAAGTACTCCATTTTCAATGAAATAACAGATAAGTACTTCAGTGACCAGTGACTCATTTATCACCCTGACTAGGTAAAGAGAATGAGTATTTTAAAGAGGATCACTTTGATCAATAGGAGTGAAAGTGATCATCAAATGCCTGACCAATTCAGTTAAAGGAATGCTTTCCTTATCAAAGTTATTCTCAAGAGCTTTCTTTGACATAGTTCTGGTAACTGAACAAGCTGGGTATGATCAGGGTATTCTTTTTCAATAGGATCAACTTTCTGATCCAAGTAAGGCTTGTCAGATACAAGTGATTTGACCACAACCTTGTCTCCAGCTAGGTCATTGTCTAGTAACATGAATGCCCTCAATGGATAAAGTAAACACTATACTGTCACAGGTCCTGAAACTAAGTCTGATGACAAATTTACAGAATGGAGAGGAACATTAACAAAGTCTCACTCTACTCCCTGAATGAGAACACTATCATCAGAACTGGGCATCTCAGAAAAGGGCAGAGTACATAATAATAAAAGAGGCTGAGAAGCTCCTGTATCCCTTAAAATTTTAATAGGGATAGGATTGGCCGAATCACCCAAGAGTGATACAGAACTCTTCGACATGAATGGTTCATAATTCTCCTTAATAAAATCAGAGTGAGGTTTTTGAGACTCAGCAAATGTGTTGCTTTTAATACATGACCTTGACCTCTTAGAAATAGGAGCATTTGGGTTTATCTTGATCCTGATGCCTTTATTTCAATTTGATTGTTATTGTTGTTCTGGGGCTTAACACCATTTTTCAGCACACAATAGCCTATATATGGCGGCCAGTATTAATGGTGGAGGAAGAAACCTGGAAATAGGCGGAAAGAACCACCCACCCACGCTTAGCTACTGGCAAGCTTTCTCAAATATCCACATACGCTGAATCATAGACTCGAACCCACTGCAGATAGAGGTATATTTTAATTAGAGGCAATCAGAAATGATATGTTTTTTCTTGCAATAGGTACATGTATCGTAGGAATAGACAAGGATTTTGAATCAAGTTTATCAGAAGCTTGATGTTTAGAAGTTTTGCCAGATTGAGTTTTAGGAGGAGTCGTATTAGGCTGAAATACCTTTCTACCAGTAAAATGCTGAGTAAAAGATATGTTTACAAGAATAAATTTTAGCAGCACTAGCAGCATTTTCCAAGGTTTGATTTTATGCTCATCAAGATACATTCCAATATCACTATAGACACAGTTCCTGAACTCTTTAACTAATATGAGTTGTCTGAGACTTTTGTAATCTTTATTGACCTTTCTAGAAGAGAACCACATATCGATTTGTTGTGCTTTTTCCCAAGCACACTTGACATAGGTCTGATAAGTTGGTTTCCTAGAATTCCTGAATTCTGGCTAATAAGCATTAGTTATTAACTCAATGCTTCAAAATACAAGTCCTTAACCACATTATAGTGAGAACTTTGTTGTACTGACAAGGATGCATAGATATCTCAAGTCTTGTCAAACAGTACACTTTGCAATAATTGAGTCCAATGCTACCTTTGCCATTTCAAATTTTCAGCATCTTTTCAAAATAAATAAAATATCTGTAGACTTTTTTTTGTCTAAAACAGTGGACTAACCTGATATTTCTTGTAATGTCAAAACATGAATTTGTATGTGCTGTGGAAATGTGCCTTTCACTTGCCAACTCAAGTTCTTTCAATTCAATTTGAAATTCCTTTTCGTCTTTATCTTTTTGCAACTGTACATGCAGTTGTTTTTGATAGTCCATTTGCATCTATCTTTCTCCCTCTCCTGTCTGTCTCTCATATTTTGCAAATTGCAATTTCATTTGTTTATCATTCTCTCTTTCCTGTGTTTCTCATTTTTTTTTCAAATTGCAATTGCAGTTGCTTTTCTTCTAATTGTAACTGCATTGGTTCTTTCTCTTTCTGAAGCTTGAGCTTTCTTAACTCCTATTTCATCTTGTATTTCATATTTGATTCAATTATGTCAGTCTGATACCCACTTACTGACTGAAACCAAAACACTTTTATCAAGAACATTCTTCTCTACCAAATACTGAATGAAAATGTTTTTAATTTCCTGTTTTGTCAAAGAAGATTTTGCCTCAGAAAGATCATATTTTCTGGCAAGTTCAAGCACTCGCTTTTTTTAAAAAAAATTATCCTACTGCTCCTGAGTAGGACTAGAAAGAAAAGTCTCCACTTTTAATGACATTGTGAATTAAAGCCTGTTGTTTTCACTAAAGACTTCAAATAAAATGTAAAATAGGTACTTGGGATTTAAAAACTAGGGAAATATACATTTCAAAAACCAATTTTCTGAAATATTTTAGCCATAATTAAAAAAAAAATCCCAAGGACGAGCCCCAATTATCTTATTCTGTTACATGTAGGCTCGTACAAATGTAACAAAAGAAAAGAGTGAAGCCAACAAGCTTTGTAAATTTTAACAAAATAATTTATTTCTCTAGAAAACAATGTAAAAATTGGAAATAGGACTTACGTTTTGTGAATATAATCCAAAATTTAATCCTAAGATTGAAAAAAAAGAAAGTCCTATCACTAAACAGTTCTAATAGAATCTGAGTTTGAATCTCGATGAAATTCCAGTATGGAGGTGATGTCAGATGAAGTCTGTACTGATGGCAACATATCCTCAATTGAATCAGTTTGTAATATTTCCATATGGAACTCCATAATAAATTTACCCTTAATTTCTTTGTCCCATAACTTTTTATAAAAAAAGTATACTTAAGTTTTCCAAACAATAAATTATTAAATTCCAAAGAATAAAAAAACTTCAGAAGCCAGCATAAACAATATAAAACACCTTGTAAACCCAAATATAACATCAATTTGTTCCCATGTGATGGGTCATGTGATCTCTTAACATTTGAATATCGCAATAGAAAGAATGAAAATTAGCATGTGTGCAAAAATAACCCTAAGAACCAAATTCTCACACTGAAAATATATAAAAAGACTTGACAGTTCAGCTAACATGCAGATTGAAATGACCTTAGCAACAGCCAATTGTCTTTACTCTATATTTACAAAATCTATGAATCAAAGTGGGCTAAAAAAAAAAGTGCTAATGTAATTGCTTTTATGTTCTATACATTCATACTGAATTTACTGGAAAAAATGTCTATCCTGTGAAAACAATCGTTACAATAAAATGTAACGAAACAAAGTTAAAATAAAAAGAATTTTAAAACTAAGACACAAGCAGTTTAATTACATATATGTAACAATAGATATATTTTGGACTCTGGAAACAAAAAATTACTTTTTGTGAACAATATATAAATGAAATACAGTAACACCCATGTCTTGTCAATCACAGGTGATGCTTTGACCATCACAGATAATACTTATGACTTGCTAATCACAGGTGATACTTATGAGCTGCCAAACACCAGTGATGTAAAACACAGGTTATGCTGATGTCTGCAAATAACAGGTTATATTGATGTCTTGTCAATCACAGGTGATGCTGATGTCTTGTAAATAACAGATTATGCAGATGTCTCGTCAATCAGGTGATATCTAAGTCCTGTCCATCAAAGGAAATACCTATGATTTGCCATCATGTCTGTCTTGCACCTATATTCTGTTAATCAAGGGTGATCCCACTATCTTACAAATCAAAGGTGATACTTACTTCTTGTCATTTGAATTTATTAAATGTTTTTGTGAAATATAGTTTAAATTTTATCATATTAATGATCACGATGTTGACATGTATATGTAGATTTAACAGATTTACTCTTGAATTATTTTACATTACTTTTTTCTTGAAAACTTTTATCTAAATACAAATTAATGTCAAATTGTATGCAAATGATGTTTTAACATTTTAATAACAAAATGACATATCATTAAATAAAATTTAACCAAATTACTCGCAAAGATAGGTGGTACGAATAGAGAACAAAAACGTGATTTACAAATGTACATGTTCCTAAAGCATTTTGTTTGTTCATTTTCAGTGCAGAAATAGGAGAGCATGGATTATCCTGGACCTTACCACCAAAATGCAGGCATAAGTGTTGATACAATATCATCAAAATCTTGTAAATATATTTGACAGAAAAATTTACCAATAGAAATTTTCAATTTTCATAAGAAAAAGAATTGCACATTTGCTGAATTTTGCTGATTCTGGACATAAGTGGGCATTCTCAAAGCATAGAAAATTTGATGAACTGTTTACAATGTATGCCAATGTTTTCTTCTGAATTAAATGACGTGTTAACAAATATCTTGTCCAGTATCTAAATTGTCTGGTAGAATTTTTTTAACCTCTTATACTCTTCCCTACACTAAAATCTAGTGGACAGCTTAATTTAATGCAGATATTTGTATTCTACAGGCAAAATTCTACAAGACTGCCAAGTTTCATGGAGAAATCTTGTTTAGATCAAACGTTATGATGGAAATACTTATTTTATTAAATGTGTCCGGTCCGTGACTCAGAAGAATTAAACATACATTTATATAAGGCAAAAATTCACCGAAAAGCCAGTTTTTGCCAGTATTCAAATAGTCATAAATTTTTAACTAATCATCATATTTAAAAAATTTACACTGTTCGGAAAAGGTCTGAATGAGCTCTATAAGAATCAACCATTAAAATGCAAATATGCAAATATGCTGACTTTGTAATTTTGACTGGGTTGCTACAATGTGGTCAATTCGTAAATGTCATTCTACGGGTAGATTTTGCTGAATACTTGTATCAAGGGAAATACAAATAACAATGTTAAAGCATAACACTGGATACAGTATTGTTGTATTTTGTTCAAGACTATAAATAATGACTACATTTTTGACACATAAAATATAGGCACAAAAATTCATTTACAATGGCAAGAAAATAACAGAACACTTAAATAATAATGTTCCTTTAAATAAATGTTCCTACACAATATCTAACAAATTATTGATAATTTTATTGCAAACTAATTCTTCTTCAAGTTCTAACAACACATCATCAAAGTATTCTGAAAGTTCAGGAAATGTCATTAGGCAGCTTGTTAACTTGAAATGAAACTGGAGAACCCAAAGGAAACCTGCCTTTGATGGTTAACCACTAGCCCTTACTGGAGAACCCAAAGGAAACCTGCCTTTGATGGTTAACCACTAGCCCTTACTGGAGAACCTAAAAGAAACATGCCTTTGATGGTTAACCACTAGCCCTTACTGGAGAACCCCAAAGAAACCTACCTTTGATGGTTAATCACTAGCCCTTACTGGAGAACCCAAAAGGAAACCTGCCTTTGATGGTTAATCACTAGCCCTTACTGAAGAACCTAAAGGAAACCTGCCTTTGATGGTTAATCACTAGCCCTTACTGGAGAACCCCAAGGAAACCTGCCTTTGTTGGTTCATCACTAGCCATTTGCATGTACCAGTTTCAGTAATCAAACCTGGTTAAAGAATGGCAAAATGAAGCAAATTCAATACAGAAATGTATTGGTATAAATAAATCTCAATCTTTTGCTATTCCATGTAAATCTACAAAATGATTCTGTAAATTGATCCACTGCTAAATGTTTACACATTATCGTGAAATTTGAAATACACTGTACTCCACTTATACTTCTTGTGCATTTTTCTATCTGGGTAAAATTTTGCGGGCTTAACATGGTTCAAGATGTGCTGTCAATAATTTATTACATATCAGAAACTTTAATTAAAGTCACAAATACTGGGTAGCACTTTAAAATTTTCAGCTGAATAATAATCCATTCTAGATAATAAATTACATACAAATAGTATCATCATGATTTTGAATTTTAATAAATCTGTTTTTATAAATTAAATAAAATCTAATGAAACAATGATAAAATAAATAAAAGTCTAACTGTAAGCTCTTGTTTAATAGTAATTATTTGAAAACTACTTTATACCAAGGCAAGGGGTGTAAAATGCTTTGCTTAAGAGTACATTTGTGATCCAATGGTGAGATTAAGCCCCCCTCCACGACACCCCTATTAGTCAAAAGTCCAACACCTTAACCATTGAGTCACTGAGAATCTGGCTAAAAATAAAGTTTAATTTAATCTTGCTTATTCTTTAGTTTGTTTCTCATCATTTAAGTCAACACCATGCTCACTGACCATGTGCGCTCTGTACACATACTTCCTTATAAAACCCTTCCCACAATCCTCGCACTTGAAAGGCGGTTTAGTATCATGGAGGTGCAAGTGTCTGTAGTAGCTGCTGGGGTGATTGAAGTCCTTATTACAAATATCACAATACAGAACCAAGACCTTGTTTTGAGGCTTCCTGCCCCGCTTTTTGGGTGTGTGTCTCACTCTACCGGATGTATGCTGATGAATGAAAGATGACTGGTTAACATCACCTGATTCATTTGCATGTAGCTGTAGCTGATCCTCTGAATATGACTGGTTGAGATGATATGAAGACGTGTCCTGCTTTTTCAATCTGGGAGGAGCTAACATGAATTGACTTGACGCTTTCGCTTCTGTTGCAGCTAACACATGCTCGACTGCTGATGACTGGACTGATTTTTTTAAAGTGGAAAGTGAAGGGTCAGAATCTGAACTAAACTCCTGGACTTCAACTTCAGCCATTGCTTCAAAATGTGCACCTTTTGACTCCTCAAACTGGTTTTCTTCAACTGAAAATTCATCCATGGAAACTGATTGGTCTGATAAATTTAAACGGGATGCTGACAATGAAGAAGAATCTGTTTGGGAAGATGGCATAAGTTTTGAGCTCGAAATTCTTTTTATCTTCGGAAGCAAACGAGAATAATACTTTTTAGGGTCCTCACCTTTGTGGTGCTTCTGGATATGTTCCTGAACTTGATACTTTCTGATGTAAAACTTTCCACAGAGCAAGCACCTGAATGGCTTGACCATGTTGTGAGTTAGCATGTGCCGATTCAAGCTTGCATGATTAGAAAGGTCACGTCCACATATCTGGCACATGTACAACAAGCGACCATCTTCACTGGAAAACCGGACATGCATATTCTGTTTCTTATGAACTACATACATCTTAGACTGGTCTGAAACTAGCGTGGCAATCTCATGGCTGTTTGGCTGTAAATTTGAATCAGAATCAATGTTTTCCTGTATATCCATGTAAACTCTATCAGAGTTAGTGAAACTATTATGCATATTCATGCAAGCTGAGGAGGTTTTGGACGATCCTTCTGTATGGGCAAATGACGATAACAAAACCTCAGAAGACTGCTCAGTATATTGTGACTTTGGCATCATCTGTCTCTTTTGAATGCTTGCTAAAGGTATGTATGGACTCTTTGAAACAGACCCACTTGTAGCATTTATGTTAGATATGTTAACTTTACCTGTTGGAAAAAGATTAAACTCCGAATGTTCATTTATTTCTATATCATCATTGGGTTCAATTTTAATCCATATTGGAGGTATAGATGAGTTATCTCCCTTTGAAAAGCTCTCGTTAACACTCTCCTTTTCTGCCTTGAGCTCTAAGTCATCACTTTCAATTTCATTGAACAGTTTTGCTACACCTGTTGATGTTGTGTTTGTAATACTTTCATCTTCTTTTGGAGAACCTGATTTTTGCTGGGTAGTGAACACAGGATTTTGATTCTGTCCTGATATTCCCCTTGCCTGGGCATCTTGTATCAGCTGCTGCTGCTGATGTACGGAACAATCAATGTCGTTGGATGAGGCCACCCTTGGTTGTCCTATTAAAACACTGTGGCTGTTCTCTGGAAGCAAGAAAGATAAAAAATATTAACTGTATTGGGAAGTTATCAAAAAAGACTGAATTTTATTTTTATTTTTCTTTATTATTAAGTCTTGTCCAAATTTAATGCATTAGCTGAATCATCTATAATGTGGAGAATAGAAATCACTGGTAATAATGCAAAATATATCTTTAAATTCACAGCAATAACTACATGTTGTTTTTTCCTTGGATTTAATGATTTCTCAGCATGTGATAAACTATACATGGCAGCTAGTATAACTGGTGGAGGAAAACCCAGGAAATTCTGTTAGAACCACTGATGCATGGGAAACTACTGGCAAGGTTTTTCAAAAAATATCCACAATGGCAGGACCTGAGACCTGAATGCATTCCGACAGAGGTGGATCGGTAAAAGTTGCACTTTAGACCGATTGGCCATCTGGGGCTACAGCAATAGTGACATCTGACCTTTACATAATCGAATGCATTAATATAGAGGAAAAACAATTACCAACTTGGTTTAGAATCACAAGTTATTATGATTACCATATGTAATTGCGTATAAGCCAAACTTTTACTAAAACTGGACTTGTGCTATGTAGAGGTCATCTTTTGAGCATGCATATAAAAAAAATTATAATCTAGAGGTAATGTTGAAAACTTGAGATGTCTGCTATACACAAAAATACTGTTAATTCAAATGTTTTTACATATATACCACTATTCCCATTCAGAGGGGCCCCATGTGGCCAAAACCGATGTCCATTGGATCACAGCCATCTCACCTCTCTCTGTGTGAGTTTGAGTCTAAGATTCGGTGAATGTGGATATGTGAGAAAGCTTGCCAGTAGCTTCTCGTGGGTCGGTGGTTCTTTCTGCTGATATCTCGGTTTCTTTCTCATCATTAATACTGGCCGCCATGTGCTGAAAAATGGCATTAAGCCCCAGAACAACAACATTCCCATTCAGAAATGTGTATATGGTATGTATTGTATTTATCTGTCTTATATTAGTATTCAGTACTCATAGCTTGCATCTAGTTATTTGGATTTTAAAATATTATGGGTAAATTAAATAATACCCACTACAAAGTGACGTGTCCAACAAAGTGGTGTACTGTGGGTATTTACTAGCAAGTATATTGCTTTCATTTTTGTGCAAGTCCTAAGCACCTGTATTTGTATTTAATATTTATGTTTTACTGTATAAACACACTGTTTGATGCAATAAAAGTTTTAGGTCTTTTTCCTTTTCTCTCTTCCAGTAATCTACTGATTGTTTCTGAGCTTAATCTGTTCCTTATCTACGTATGTTGTGTTGTGTATCGTTCTTATACTTGAGAACCCCCTTTTTACAGTCTGCTGTTTGAAGGGGCATAAACAATAGTTGGCTTTATCAGCTGAAACAAGTTTGAAAACTGTTCTTTATAGTCATTATGTACATGTTTCCACAGCTCACAGGTACATGTATTGTGCTTTGGATACTTCTGCTCCAAAATATGCATTTTCACTAAAGGCTTACTTGTTTGAATTAGCACTTTACTGCAGACTACTATGCCAGATATACAGTTCCAAAATGCTGTATTATGATTTTAAGTCTATTAATGTGATAGTCTTCTTGTTCATACAGAAGTATTTTGATCAAATAAATAAATAAATATCATTACTTTTTTTTCCAGATTTAGATTCTTATTTGTTAAATTTATCATAACCTTCTTGCCAGTGCTAGAAGTTTTATAGCACATGATCCTACAGAGCTAAATTGTCATTAGAGAAAAATACAAACAAATATGTACTCTAATTTTAAATTATCTGTATTTTAATTTGGCTAATGTTAGCCTGCTTTTTCTATATCTAATTTAAAAACATTACTTAAATTTGGGGTTACCAACATGCTGTATGTTTAAGCCCATTATAGCAGGTAAACTGGGCTGGCATTTAATGTCATTTTTGGCTCAAATTCATTCACTGTTACCTCCTATAACACCTCCCAGCTCCAATGATCTGATATACTTTATAACATTAAAAATAAATTGCCTTCACCACTAAAAATTGTCAATATTTGCCAAACAAAATCATCATCTAAGGATGATCCACGCTGGGACTCAGCCAATGTGGATCTTCTAGATAGCCCATATTATAAATCAGGATTTGTAAAACTTCCTTGATGCAAGGTTCAGACTATGATAGAATGCATGTTACAGGGCCCCATATGCCAATCAAATTTAGTTTAATAACAATTCATATCAAGCTGAAGACACTATATGTGATATGAAAAAGAACTGCATTGTGACAAGGGCTAAAATATATCTACTGGCTTGGCTTATATTGCAACAAAGCAAACACTTTAAGGGTGAATGGTTGAATAATTCTGCATAATGTGCAGAGTACATTTCCATATGCATGATTGGTTGATTGATTGATTGATTGAATTTTAACGGCGCACCAGCACTTTTAGGCTATTTAGCGCCATACAGTAGGTCATATTTGTAAAAAGGTTCAATATCGACCAGCGATATAGTAAAAAATCCATAGTAGATAAATATAAAATGGTAAATGTTGGTAACAGTTAAAGATATTGGTTCACGATCAACGGGAGATGTAAATGATGTATCTTGATGAAAAGATGTAAATAATAGTTGGTATTGGTATTAGTTAAAAATTAGTTTGGGTAAGGTCATAAAAAGTTACAGTTTAAAATAAAGATTTACTTCCTTTAGGAAATCTAAAATACTAGTGATTTGAATAGTATCAAAAAGTTCCTGCATGTCGTGTGCATTATAGTATTTATCACGCGTAGGTTTTTAAGTGTGATGTTGTCTGTATTTTTCAAAAATGTTTCCTGAAGACATAGTACTGCAGGATCATGTTCATCTAAAAGCAGAAGAATATCATGGTAGTTGGCTTTAAGTCCTCTACAATTCCATTGTAAAATGGTGTTCTTCATTTCAGCTGTATATTAGACCTTTCGAGTGGCAAATAATTTGGTTATTTATCTGGAGGAAGTACGGGGGTGTATCTTTTGTTATTGGATCTGGAGTTACCCTGAGGACATGAAGCAAATTCCTCCGCATCCATGTCCTCTAGGTCTTCAAACCTGTTGTGTATTTTTATAGGGTCATCAGATCCTTTTTTATGTCTATTTGTTTGAAGCCTTTTCTTGCTATTTGGTGATTTTGGTGGTGAGGTAATGTTGAATGTTGTTTGCGTCGATGTAGAGTTTTTCTGCGGTCTATAGTGTGGGATGTTTGAGTCAGCATGGGGTTCAGGCGGGTTTGTTTGAGTTTGTGCATCTTTCGTTGCTTTCTGGCTGCTCTTTACTACAGTTGAGAAGGATGGGCCGGGGAATGATCTAGCTTGAACAAGCTTCCTGGCCTCTGGATAGGGAATATTATTAGTATATTTAATCCTCTGGATTTCCTTCTCCTGTCTCCAAGTGTCGCATTCCTTGGAACTAGCATGATGTTCTTTGCCGCAGTTTACGCAGTGCGGAGTGGCCTTGCACTCTGATTCCCGGTGGGAGGAGTCGCCACACCGGCCACAGATTTGGCTTCGAGAGCATCTGTCTTCATGATGGCCGTATTTTTGGCATTTGTAACATCGGAGGGGATTTGGTATATATACCTCAACCTTTACTTGTAAGAAGCCAACCTTGACCACTTTAGGTAATATGGGCTTATTAAAGGTGAGTATAATAGTGTTGGTGTCCTGCAGATTGTTGTTTCGTTTGATACGAATTCTACGGACTGCAGTGACACCTTCAGTTTTCATGCCCTCGACGATGTCCTTGTCGCAGACTCCAGCAAGGTCATGGCAACGAATGATGCCTTTTGATGTATTAAGTGTAGAGTGGGCGGAGCAGGTTACTGGAATATCGTGAAACGATTTAATTTTCAGTATATTTTCAGTTTGAGCTTTGCGCTCACACTCTACAAGTAGGTCACCTGATCTTAGCTTTTTCACACTTTTTGGCTTGCCGACTAATCCAAGTATAGTCTTTTCGACTATAAATGGTGACAATGTGGCAAGTTGTTTAGTTTCGTCTTTTGAATGGATGACCATGAAGCGAGGAAAGGATTCCACACTACATGGTTCATCATCCGACTCTGATGACACAGTTTTGGTACGTTTGGGAGTTTTTTTTAAATTCTCCATGATGGCAGTTTGAAAGATTCAGCACCCGTGCTCCCCACCCGCCAAGGAGCCCAACAAGGGGACACTTTTAAAGTGCCAGGGATACACAAACACCATACTCAGTTGGTAAAATTACCTTTAGTTGACCCTGAAGTTGCCAATTTCGAAGGTCAGTAAATTTACCCCCCGATTGACCCGTTAAGCCACCGCCTTCTAGGAAGTCTTCTAAGATTTAAGAAAGGGAAAGATATAGGAATAGAATATAGGGGCAACGGTGGTATCAAGCGAGATACAAGAATAAAGTAAAAGGAGGTGAGAGAGTTAACTAAGACTTCCTAGGGCTCGGTGTGACCAGCCGATTTGTCGAGACCGGGCCCATCTCAACCACCCGTCTTAAGAGAAGTAGAGGCCAAAGTAGTGTGTTGCAACTACCAGGATCCTTTCCTCCTCCGTTATGGGTCGCAACCCACGGCAAACAGGTTGCCTCTACTTAGTCGCCTTTTACGACACGTGGCGAGGCACGGCGGGCCAATTCTACAACCCCGGACCCGCAGGGGGATGCATGATTGGAAACTAATCTGCAGAAGTTCTGATGCATCACTGTTTCCAAGTGCACAAGTTTACATGAATTTTGCATAATTAATTGTGTGCATTGGGAACATCTCAGCTGATGTAGCAACAGTTCAGAATATATTTATGTACCAATGGTCTTGATGTATCACAATAATAAAATCCAGAATGTTTTTTTTTTTTACTGAATTCACAATAATTCCAAAGTAGTGCTTCAGTCCAAAAAGTCAATAAGCACTCTGTATTTCCAATTAATAAATTAATTAAATGACCCTCTCAAATTATTTCTGAACAAGTAAATGATTCCCATGACTGAACTTAACTGACTCCCATGACTGAACTTAAAACAGAGATGAAGATGTTGTTTAGAACACCTCTGTAAATACTAATTTCACTTGAACTAAGATACAACAAGATGCGAGTCATTTCATAGAATAAATTCTATCAAATTAATAAACTTGTTCAAGCCATGAACTTAGATTTTAATAAATATCTTGTTTACCCTTTATAACATTGGAAACAAATCATGTGATATATTGAAAAACAAATTAGCAGGTGTGCTTTATCTTGGGGGGAGGGGAGCTGCTTAAAATTTGCTTTGTTAATGTTTTATTTTTGCTTGGCATTCATGACCTAGCTTGCTGGTACTCAACAAACTTAGTGAATCACAGTATACATAATTTTACACATGCCTATGAATGAACAAGTATCCTGTTCATTTTACCTCCATCTACACCAAACTAAGTAAACCATGTGTTACTGTGGATTATTATTATTGTTGCTCTTATTATGGGCACATGAAATAACATTTTCATTAATACTTAAAAAGAAAACACATAACTGATGTATGGACTTTATGAATATTGAATTCTTGTACAAAATATATTAATTATATACCATCCCTTCAGCCTACTCTGTATCTGTACTGTTAAACTGGTCACATGTGTACAACAAAGCAGTTGCATTCTATACAGCTTATAAATGTTATCAGAGAGGATAAATATGACAACAAAATTGACTAACAGGAAAAAATCAATGAGTGAGATAACTGCCAAAATATCACAGCAGCTTGCTTCCATGATTACACTAAATAATGAAGTTAAAACAAGCTGATGATATCCCAAGTATGGCTTTGTTAATTACCAAAGTCTGATTAGGAATGATAATTGTGTAATTCATACAAGGTTCTAAATACAATACCCCTTTTAAGCATGCTGTTCATAAGAACCATAGTAAGTGAGGGTACATTGTACTCAGAGATTTTCTATAATAGAGCACAAAGACTAACAAATAGGGTATCAAAAGACAAGAAAGCACATTATAAACAGTTTTCATAAGCCAACATCAAAAAGTTCACATTATAAATAGTTTTCATTAGCTAACATCTAAAATGAAATAATTCAAGGAGCAATATTACAACAAAATTTAATCAATATAATACTTGGCTCTCTGAACATATCATGTCTTAAGTGAGACAACAGTAAATATAGAGAATTAACAGTGAAGGACTACCATACATTTGTAAAGGATATACATCCTCTTTATAACAAGAGATTAAAATATACCTCTATTGGTGTCCTCCTTTGAAGATGATGTTGCTTTCTTTGTCTGACCATCATCACTATGTGGCAAAAATGGACTACATGTATCGTTCTGCAGTCCTGAAAAGAATCATTACATGATATTTTTGCAATTACAGCATTTGCATTATTAAGATGTACAAATGTCATAATTACAGGAAATGGGCTCAAAAATGTTTTGATAGTACCAGACAAAGACTGAAAAATCATGTGATATATATATATATCTTTTCCATTTGAAGGAGGCATTTCGTCCACTCATCAAAAGTTTTGTTTGCATAATTAAACTGCATACAGTTAGGATCATCCAAATAAATCATTATCAAACATTATCATGTCATCATGTAAACAGTGATGGATTATTTTATTAAAAGGTCTGTTATTCTACTCCACGACATAAGATGGGATGGTTAGGGGAGACTTGCCAAACAATTTTATGTAGAAAAGACTTAAAAAAAAAAATTGTTAAGTTGTAAAGACTCAAATAAACAAGATCAGAACCAATATTATTCTGCAGCGGTTATAAAATGGAGCAATTGGAAAGAGAAGCATGATTTGAATGGTTTTGCATGACAACAATACCCACTCGCATATCATGCCTAGTTCAATAATAAGAACTATTAATGTATTTTCAGTTGAAATAAGTCTACTATTAAGACAAGAAGAACCTTTCAATAATTAATGTTACTTTTAAATAAAGGCATTAAATGCTTTTAAGTATGCAGCTTTATTATTACGTACATTAAATTAACTTTAAAAAAAATTGATGCCCCCTCTGGAAAGGCCACCTGTCTTTTAAGGCCATTTTCCCAGTGCAGAAGGGGTGGCTGTATAAGAAGGGGACCACTGACAGGACTGATGCACCGACTGGAAAGAATTGCTACGAATTAAAGACAATTCTGTTTCTTCCTTTAAACTGCTGAGTGTTGAAATCATATCTGGTCTTCTTCAGCAATAACAAGACTTTCATATTCACTGCTGTGGATGTCAGATTGGCACAATTTCCAGTTAGGACCAATAATACACAATTAAAACTGACAAGACATCATACAACGTCTTCTGATAGAAACTTCATGTCAATATGACTTTCTACATAGACACCATAAGACTAGTCCAGGCCATCGAGAAAAGAAGCCATAACAAAATTTCCGAGATGGACAATGTAGTGGCCATATTGCAGGTTGCATCACCATTTTCATTTATGAGCAAACTGATATCTATAATCTTTCAGTGAAAACTGCATATTCATATGACTTTTTAGTTTGAAGGAGTGATAAGATTTTCAAGTTGGCAACTATGAAGGTCTTACTGGATGTCTGAGCAGCATCAAGTTCATTTAGGACCAACTACAGTACACACAAGGTAAATCATGGATTCCTCGTTTCCGTGGTGGAAATTAATCAGTCCAAACTATTTCCATCACAAATCAAAACTCCATTAAATATTAGGTTTCTCAGAAGGAGTATCAATAAAAATTTTCATAGAAGGTCACCATGGAGGCCATATTGGAAGTCATATTTGCACCATTTTCATTTTGGACCAATATGACATGATAAAAATTTGAAGTGAAAGTTGATTTGAGTCTCCATTCTGAAGGAGTAGTGATAAGATTTCAATAATGTTTACTTACTTAATTATTGTGAAGATGTTTTGTAATTTCATGGTGCTTGTTTTTTTTTTGTAATCTTGTAGTTGTACATGTTTTTATGTGTTATACAATATTGTAAATTGCTTAGAGCTTCTAAAGATTAGGCACTGTTTAAAACCTATATCATGATTATTATTATCATTATTATTATTATCATTATTATTATTACTATTATTATTATTATTATTATTATTATTATTATTATTATTATTATTATTATTATTATGTAATGTGATTTAAATTTCTTTGTGGTATTATGGAAACAAAACATTGTCAAAGAAAACTGTTGCATTAAAATATTAGCCTTCTTATTTATGCTTCAGAGATTAGCTTCAACTAGCCTGATCTACACTAATTTTGGCACTTATTAAAATTTGGAAAAGTTTACTCAAGTAGCAAATACAATCTGCTGTAAGTGCAAAAAATGAATAATAACATATAATTTAAAACAAAAAACACATTTATTACCTTGTCCTTTTATAAATTTACTTATAAATTCTAAGAATTGAAAATTACCAAAAGATACATGCCTTTTTAGAGAAGAAAATCTAAAAAAGGCCAAAAAATATATTCTCCAACCTGAATTATATCCATCATTGATACACCAAAATAAATGCAATTAAAAGTTCTTTTAAGAATACTTAAAAAAGACATTTTTTTTTTTAAATAGCAGTGATTACCAGTGAGGAATATTTTGAATATTTTTTTTTTATCAAATCAAACCCTCTACAAATTATGAAACTGTGGAGTGGAACCTTACCTGTGCAGAATTTGAAGAAACTGCTACAGATGGATGGCAACAGCTGGTCATCCTTTTCCAAAAACTCTTTTCCCATGATGGACCCATAGTGATTGTAAGTTCCCTTTTTTACATTTGTGGAAATGATGATAGACTCATCTCCTGTCTCTAAGGCTAGTTTCTGAAGCTGAAAAATGTACAAGATGTAGACACAACCAATTCTAAGCACAGATCTTGACTGAGGTAACATGTAAATTCTCCAAATAACTTCAAACATATGGTCTAGCCTAAAGTAGATGTAATAGTCAAAAAGAAGACCATAACAGCTGTTGGCAGAAGATACATACACTATAATTCTTAACAGGTTTCCAGATTTAAAGTTAAGTTCAAATTAGAATTGTTATTATTCTGTGACAGTCATGCCATTTAGGATCGCATTAGTTGTATGAGAAGGTGTCTGAATGTTTTTCATTTTCTGCTTTAAATTGCATGTCTATACTTGTAAATGTAAAAAAAGAATTACAAGATATGACATCTCCATGAAAATACAATAATAACTCCCCATACACCAAGTTAAGTGGCGCTGGAGTGACATTGTAAAATCTGATAATTTAAAGATCGGTTTTCATTACATGTAGTTGTCCTATACTCAACTACTTTATCCTTATGAAAGATCTCTTATATAGCTTGTAGTTAATCAAATTAATCACTTGTAGTTAATTAAGTTAATCGCTTGTGTTCTTCCACAAATAATCTGCCATTAAAGGTTGATGTGCCACAGTGACAACATCAGGACCAAGAATCTAACTATTGTGAGTCCGCAATTACAAAAATCCTGTATTTAAATACAACACAATAGCAACAAACAAAATCTTCATTAAAAATGAGTTTATATTTTGTAGATGTTTCTGCTTCAGACATAATTAATCAAATCTCTCTGATTTATCAAGATATCTGAGTACATGTCTTTTAAACAAATGATTCAATATACAAGAGAGAAAAAGGGATGCAAAACCAATGTCCTTGCTTAGTGAAGGCAGACAACTGATTAAATGTCAATTATCTGCACTAAAATTTGGGAAACAAATACATAAACAATCTTGGATGTCAGAGGTTTTTTCAGCAGTATGAAAGTGAGTTTTGGTTAATCTTTTGTGTTAGAAACATTAACAAACTAAAATGCTTATAATGATCAACAATATAGTAGATGAGACAACTACATATCATTTCTATAAATATAGCAACCAAATAAACCTCATTTTTATTGCCACTTAAGTGATAGACACTGTAACTTTTTTATCCAATATCCAGTATTTTTTTATAGCTTTTTTTACCTCAAAAAGTTACAGGCTTAGTAAAAATTTTAGTAGATTTGCATATCATTAAGAGTCAAGAAAACTTTAACTTTCTTTTCACTCTTCCAGTGGTCAGAAAAATGTCTATTCAGACAGACTCGTGGCATGGCTTTAAAATTCACTTAAACCTAACAAATAAGCCACCTGCCCAACAAGATCATGTGTTTGGTATTTTGTAGATTTACCCAACCCTTCCGAAATAAATTATATGGACTGTCCCTTACAATGGCGTTATTGTTCATAAAACTGGAACCCTGCTCACCAGTTATTATGTACTTTTGAAAAAGTGATGTATGTAAGGTAAAGTTGTTTGCATTTAAAACATGCACAGTGTAAAGAATGTTGGCATACCTCTATGCTACTTTGATGTAATGTGGCTGACATTTCTCAGGATATTGTACATTTGGAAATTGTAAATGATCTTAGCACACTTCTAACTAGAATGACTGCTCCTTTGTGCTCCAAAAATGAGCCTGAATTTGTCTAAAGTACCCTATCCTTAGCAGCTATCAAAATAGGGAAAATGAATTTAAAATACTGGAGAATACCAGCTTAAGCTATTGAAATAGGGAACATGAATTTAGCCAGATTAGAAAATACCAGCTTCTGAAAGTGCAATGAATGAATTATTAAATATATAAAATTTTAAAAAAGCTATCAGCTTTTTATTTATAATTTACCTCTGAAGTGAAAATGACCAAGTGGACCTAACTCTTTTTTAAAAGGTGCACATCTGGAGTAAAGCCAAGCTGTATACTCTATAACCCATATTACAACCATCAATCATACACCAAAATAGAGGGAAGTAAAGGTTCTTTTAACAATACCTATGATATACAAGGTCTTTAAATAGCCAGAATAACTAGTGAGGAAACCTATAGAAATTCTTTTCCTTTAAAATTCTAACCCTATGTAAAATATGAAACTGTGGAGCACCACTTGTAGAGGGACTTAAAGCTGATGTAATTTCCAACAATTTCAATGCTCTGGTTTGGAATCCAAAATAGTTGTGGCATGCACCTCTGCTCTTTCGATCTTTCACTGTATGAATTTTCAGCTCTTGTAATCTATGACTGTACAACTTTAACTCTTGTGATCTATGACTGTACAACATTAACTCTTGTGATCTATGACTGTACAACTTTAACTTTTGTAATCTATGACTGTACAACTTTAACTCTTGTGATCTATGACTGTACAACTTCAAATCTTATAACTACATGACTTCAGCTCTTGTGATCTATGACTGTATGACTTCTGCTTTGCCTTCATATCAATACACGTTCTCTTTATTTTATTATGATCTGTACGTATTAATATTCAGTGACCTTGGAGTAGTTTTATTTTCTAAATGTTGCAAAAATCTCCATGGTTATTGATCAAAGCTGAAAATATAAATGTAGTCAGTGAGGTATATCTTTTTTATATCAGTAAAAATAGTAATTTTCTAGTTTCATATTTACGTAAAACTGAATGTGTCACAATTACAGTAAACATTCATTTTGTTTCATTATAAAATCAGTGACTACCAACTCTAACCATTAAATGAATTAAAATGTAACCTAAAGATCTCAGCTTAGCTTAATTATAGTATGAAAACCACTACCACTCCATCTATTTAACCAGACTGGCAGTGATGCATTACCAAGTCAGTCTGAGCGAGAGACAGATTCTTTTCTTATGCAGTGTAATTATGTGCTAATTATGTCTCTAATGAGGACAAAAATAGTGCTGTTCCCCCATTTGTAGGTCACACTGGGAGAATTAGGCAGATAAATTATCACAAGGTATCAACATATAGGGGAATTGTTGCATTATCCACTCCATGCTCACTACTCCCTCTGTGGCACCTCTTATATCCAGCCAAAGACCCATTTTCAAATACTGTGGGAATACAGTGGGAATACATTTTTAATGGTTTTATGGAAAATTACATTTTCATGAGTACTTAAATTTATGGATTAGAAATGGGATCCTTAACTTTCCAGAGAATATGAGATTGGGAAAGGGGTCCTACAGTTTCCACTGAATCATGGATTGGGGAAGGTGTAGTGGTAAATAGAGGTAACATATCCACTTAAATATCCACATCCAGGTGGATGTTAAATACAGGTAGCAGCATACATCTATCCTAAATAGTCCACTGCATGCAGTTGGTAAATACAGGTAGCAGCATAGATTTATTCTAAATAGCCCACTGCATGTGTGTGTGTTAAATAGAGGTATAAACAATTTATCTATTCTAAATAGCCCATTGCATGTGGTTGGTAAATGGAGGTAAAACCATATATCTATCCTAAATAGCCCACTGCAGGTGGTTGGTAAATAGAGGTAGAACCATATATCTATCCTAAATAGTCCACTGCATGTGGTTGGTAAATAGAGGTAGAACCATATATCTATCCTAAATAGCCCACTGCAGGTGGTTGGTAAATAGAGGTAGAACCATATATCTATCCTAAATAGCCCACTGCATGTGGTTGGTAAATGGAGGTAGAACCATATATCTATCCTAAATAGCCCACTGCATGTGGTTGGTAAACAGAGGTAGAACGGTATATCTATCCTAAATAGTCCACTGCATGTGGTTGGTAAATAGAGGTAGAACCATATATCTATCCTAAATAGCCCACTGCATGTGGTTGGTAAATAGAGGTAGAACGATATATCTATCCTAAATAGTCCACTGCATGTGGTTGGTAAATAGAGGTAGAACGATATATCTATCCTAAATAGCCCACTGCATGTGGTTGGTAAATAGAGGTAGAACCATATATCTATCCTAAATAGCCCACTGCATGTGGTTGGTAAATAGAGGTAGAACCATATATCTATCCTAAATAGCCCACTGCATGTGGTTGGTAAATAGAGGTAGAATCATATATCTATCCTAAATAGCCCACTGCATGTGGTTGGTAAATAGAGGTAGAACGATATATCTATCCTAAATAGCCCACTGCATGTGGTTGGTAAATAGAGGTAGAACCATATATCTATCCTAAATAGCCCACTGCATGTGGTTGGTAAATAGAGGTAGAACCATATATCTATCCTAAATAGTCCACTGCATGTGGTTGGTAAATAGAGGTAGAACCATATATCTATCCTAAATAGTCAACTCTGGCGAATAGAGGTAGCATAATATATCTACATAAATATCCACATCCAGGTTAATGATAAACAGAGGCAGCTCCATATATCTAGCAAAATATTATGCTCAACTGAAAATATATTTCAGATTGTTTTCTTGCCCAATAAGCTGTATAATTGTCCTATGTAAACATCTTAGTAAATGGTAAAATAAATTTTAAAAGATTATAATATCATGTCAAAACAAGATATAAAGTCACTGCTTGTTTTAAATCATTATGTACCATGTCATGTGCTAGAAGACATTACCTTTCTTAATGGCTAATATACATCAGAACATTTGCTTGCCCAGATAAAAATTCACTTGCCCCAGGCAATGATTTAATAAGTCCTAGGACATAAATTTGAGTACATAATCACTAAGTCATAATGTAAACTTACCAGTGCTTGTATCTGCCACTGGATGACAGACTTGACAGCTAACTTGTACTCAGTGGATGTAGGAAGACTCCTTTCTATTGTCTCTTTTTGGATGAGCATGGTTACACTTCACTGCATCTCACATTCAAGGAAAGCAATGTGGTTTTTGTTAAATTTCTTTTTCCATCTTTGATGGAACATCATCTGACAAGTTAATAAGCTGAAGAAAAAGAATAGCTGTACAGATTACTATATTCACAGTGTACAATCACAACTAGTACTAGACTGAAAGATTACTATATCCACACTGTACAATCACAACTAGTACTAGACTGAAAGATTACTATATCCAGTGTACAATCATAACTAGTACTAGACTGAAAGATTACTATATCCAGTGTACAATCACAACTAGTACTAGACTGAAAGATTCCAAGTACCCTACAACATATTGAAAGTTACATTGTATCAGGGATTGTATACAGTCCAACTGCAAACAACACAGTCTAACTGTGCATAACCTGCTGGCAGATTAGGGTCTATGTTGTTTGTGAAACTAATTAATCCTAAGAAACTACATATAACTAGGTCTGCATGCACATTATATGAAAGAAAATATGGGTCTGTGCAATGGACTTGACTTATAAGCGAATATATAAGGTACAACCAACCAATTCATAAATAAAAATACCAGAACAAAATCATTGAACTGGTAGAAACAAACCTGAGTCAAAATGGAATGAAAATGAACATAAAACTGAAATAAGAAACCACAGAAAAGAGATTATATATGAAAATCTAAAGAATACAAATATTAAAAATTAAAACATTATGTAAGAAGTAAAAACGAGACCAAATTTGTCTACTCAATTACTTATTACAAAGAATTCATCATTTTCCTATTACTTCATCACTGACCAGTCATACATGCTCATTCAAGAATGTCAAATAACTAGTTTTCATTCATTCATGCCATGGATGGTGAAAAATTCCTTGAAAAAAAACTGCCATAACATTTGCTTACAGCTTAACTATTTACTGCGAAACAATACTTAAACATTTATGCCCAAAATTTAACTTGACTGATTTTGAGAAATTCTGTGAAAATACTATTGGTGAAATTTGGGATAAAATGAAGGATAAGATCGCAAGTTAAACCAAAAATTTGCCCATACTTGAAGCAATTTTCTGCCTTTAACGGCCCATATGTAGAAACTTATGGATGCAATTAAAATTTATGCATTATGTAATGATTCTGAGTAGCAAGTCTTCATCTTGAAAATGCAGATCATTCTGCACTAAAGACATTAATGCATGGATCCCATTACCAGTGATTTTAAAACCAAAAATACTGTTCTGTAAAAACTTCTTCTGAAGAACAAAGCATCTCGTATTTTAGAAGTTAAAATAATTTGAGAATTACAATATTAAAAATGCTTGAATCAAATTACACAATTTAACATACTTGACAAACATCAACATTAGCAACATGCTTTGACTAAACAGGACTATGTAAATCAGCTGATAGAAAAAACATATCTGGTAATCTAAGATGTTTTTCTGATGGGATAAAAGATGAATTATGCACATAACAATGTCAACAATACAAGATAAAAAAAGGGTAGTCTTTTAAGTTATAACATATACACACACACACAATTATATATATATATATATATATATATATATATATATATATATATATATATATATATATATATATATATATATATATATATATACTGATACATTAAGCAATCTTGATAAAATGTTTCTCATCAGAGACCATCTTGACTATACACCCCACATAATTGGGGAATTTATACATAAAAATTCAATGGTTTCTTGCATACCCAAGTGTAAGATAAAACAATAATGTGCAGAAACCATTCTTCTTCTTTAGTTCACAGTAAACCTTTTAGAAGTCAAGGTAAAGTGGGAACCAATGTAGGTAAAATCATTGTGAAACACTGGTCCATCCTTGAATTATCAGACATATTAAGGTTAATCCTTTCAAACAAACCTGTAGTAGCTTACTGGAGACCAAAAAACCTCAAGGGCATTGGAGTCAGGACAATGCTATTCCCAATCACTGGTCAAGACCAACCAAGTCAATCTGGCTCCTGGTGATAAAAGATGCAAAACTGGCAACATTTGATAGAGACCAGGACAAAGCAAGGTCACTAAAGAAAAACTAAACCCATATTACACCCGTCAATCAAGCATCCAAATAAAGGGAATTAAAGGTTATTTGAATAATATCTAAGATTTACAAGGTCTCTTTTAAATAGCCAGTATAACTAGTGAGGAAACACAGGGAAATTCTTTTTCTTTAAAATTTTAACCCAATGCAAAATATGAAACTGTAGAGGGCCACCTAAACTGCCTTAAATTAACCTACTCAATCATAAATGTGATTAAAGATAGCAAGACAACCAAGTGAAATGAGTTCTTCATAAAATAAAGAGCTTTGTTTCAGATACAGACAGTTGTAGGAAAAATGAGTTTCAAAGAATTCTTGAATTCGCATATAGAGATATTCTCAAGCATGATAAGAAGTTTTAATATTACTTTTGCAATGAAATCATGGCATGAATATGTTACTAAGTGAAAAATACAAAACTTTAGTTTCAATGTAGACGATTGTCTTATGAAACAATGTTACATATTTTTGATAAAAAGGAATGTTGTTTGGTAGTGTATCAACAGTTACTCTGGTTGACTGCTTCGCAGAGTCCTAGTTTCATGAAATGCTATTAAACAACATTCCAGGAACCAGACTAATCAACAAAACAAAAAAGCCATGATGAAATACACAAATGTTTTTGCATACTATGTTTGCTTTTTGGAACTAGTTGCAATCATGTTATCAATCTTTCAGATGAACATTCCAAAAATAAATGTGATACCGGGTATATAGATATTGACAAACAACTTCATCAGAAAACAAGATTTATTGACAATTATTTAATTCAAAAGCACTCTCTGTTATGGATCACTGCATCTCACTTTTGTCTGAGTGGATTTGAGTCTAAGATCTGGTGAATGTAGATATGAGAAAGCTTGCCAGTAGGTGGTTTCCTCCTCCACCATTAATACTGGCCACCATATATAGCTTAAAATGTGCTGAAAAATGGCATTTAGCCCCACAACAACAATTATTTCTTGATTATAAAACAAGAATTCAGCCATTAAACAGCCTAGGTCCCACCCACCCCAAACCCATGCTTTTCTGGATGTCTAGCTGGAATTTTGGTTGTCCCTCTGTAACTTGCACCTTGGCTTATAGTGCGGTCTGGGTTTTTGGATGCCAATGTCTGCAAGTTAATGAGGGAGGTAATAAAAAAACTATTTATTTTAGGTACAGTGATCTTGACCTTCAACCAAAAAAAATCTAATGGTTTTTTTTTATACCCAAGTGTATGTTAAATCTATATTATGCAGAAACAATTCATCTTCTTTAGATCACAGTGAACCTGTTAGAATGCAATCATGGGGCCAAAGTAAACCACATAGACATCAAAATCGCAAACTAAGGAAGGATACTCAACATGCTTCTTTATGAAGATGTTGGTGTTCTGGAATGACCTCATATGAATGAATTCATATTATTCATTATGTAGATATTCTTAAAATAAAAATAATATAACTCAATCTTGGAACTGAACATTTTGTACACACTACTGAAATATCTTAATGTATGAATATTTAATGATACAGATTATTTTTAACATAATAATGATTCAATCAGAAATAAATTTTATTACCCTTATCTATTTAGATGGATTTTGTACTTGACAGATATGTCATGTGGATGTGATTTTGTTTGAAGTAGTTACCATAAATGAGATATGATATTCTCACCATGAACAACCTGAAGCTATGCCAGACTCTACACATGACTTATGAAGGTATGAATATCTTGGTACAAGTAATTACACATGGTTCACTTGCTTTCTTTGCTCTTTGTTCAGTTACGAAGAAGTGACACTGTTGATCAATTTAAAATTTTCAGAGATGGAACAAAATGATGTGCTTATTTAAATTGTATTCATCTTAAAACATGCACCATAAAGAATTGACACTTTCCATTCACTCCTTTGTTTCATTTTTGCCAAATCTTATGGATTAGTCACTACATGTATTTGTTGCCAAGTGAGATCACTGTGATATCTATCAGGAGAATCCAGTCCCTACCACAAACCACGGGTCATGCTACCAGGCAAAGTGGGTGACTTAAGTTGGCTAAAACCTGAAAGCTTCACCTTTCCATATTTGGAAAGTGACAATGACTTCGCCCTGTGATTGTTTTAGATGTACATTGAGTGACTGTAGCTTGTTAGATGCTCCATCACCAGTTATTTCACTTGTCATGTTGTAGCTCGTAGCAAAATATTGGCATCAAGCCTTCAAAAAGCAGCTGATCATTTTAACTGCATCAACAAACTCTCGCACATTCAAAGGCATGTAATTTGATAGCTGACTGACCATTAATCCTTTACCAAATAAGTTGTAGTCCTTTACAAAGTAAGTTGTAGTCCCTTACCATGTAAGTTGTAGTCTTTTACCAAATAAGTTGTAGTCCTTTACCAAGTAAGTTGTAGTCCTTTACCAAATAAGTTGTAGTCCTTTACCAAGTAAGTTGTAGTCCTTTACCAAATAAGTTGTAGTCCTTTACCAAATAAGCTGTAGTCCTTTACCAAATAAGCTGTAGTCCTTTACCAAATAAGTTGTAGTCCTTTACCAAGTTGTAGTCCTTTACCAAGTAAGTTGTAGTCTTTTACCAAATAAGTTGTAGTCCTTTACCAAGTAAGTTGTAGTCCTGTACCAAGTAAGTTGTAGTCCTTTACCAAGTAAGTTGTAGTTCTTTACCAAGTAAGTTGAAGTCATTTACCAAATAAGTTGTTGTCATTTACCAAGTAAGTTGTCCTTTACCAAGTAAAATGTAGCTGATATCTGTTTTATGAATCTGGTTATAGTAGCTATGACTAGCTAATTTTCACAAGTTATCAGTGTATCCCCTAGGGGTGTAAGACTGAGAGTAAATAAACACCTCTTGGTGTCAGAATGGGGGTGGTTGGGTCATCAAATGAAAAGTGTGTGGATTAAAAATGTACTGAAAAATTTTCATTTGACCCATAATTTTTAGCTTGAATTAGGAAATTGCAATTTGCACAACCTACTATCTCTTTAAATCAACATGCACAATTAACAAACAAATACACTGTCCATTCAAAGAATAATTTTATTAGTTCATTTTCCTCTTAAAATCATACTTTTAACAGCATCCTCTTAATCTTTGTAGAAATATTATAGACCAACACATTACATATAAGCCAATACCACACAAAAAATAAATATTTTAAACCTATGGCAGTTAATTTAATGTCTGTTATAAAATTGGTACTACCATTGGTTTTTATGTACATTGTCCTAGAACACACTAATCGAAGAATCAAGTCTTCTTACACTTACACTTTTAAATCTTTTTCTTACTGCAGTAAAATTACAAACCAAAATAATCGGCAATGCCCCCAATCCACTTACTTTGTAATCCAAATAACATATTTGTCTATGCAAGCTTACAGACTCCTTTGTTGAGAAAGAATGCTTTTGGTGATGTGTTCTCCATTTATTTTGTGGCGAACAATTAAGAGCCCATTTTTTTTAATTTTTAAACCCTATCATGAATGGATTATTCACTATTGCAGTCTTCACAATCAAATTCAAATGGATATGCCCAATTCAAGGAAATTATTTTCTAAATTTTTCATTAAAGTTAGATCTACTATTAATCTTATGTGTTTTGCTTCTTTCACTTTCTTAATTCTGAGTGCAAACCGTTTTCATCTGAAGATCACTTTCTAGTCTGACTAGCATTGAGGTTGAGGTTAAGCATCTGGATGAGATCTTGCTGAGACCAATGGATATTGCCTGAGAGCTTGCCAGATTAGGACAAGCTATTCCATCATAACAATGTCTATGCTCAAAGCATGCCATCCCTCATCCTAAGCACTGGATTTTCAATAAATCCTGCTCGCATTATGCAGAACATTTGTATAAAATATGGCAACAAAATATGGTGATGTGACACACAAATGTGCATAAAGGGAAAAAGTTTTTGCTTTGATGATAAAAACATACCAATTTGTGTTTTGAAACTTAAAGAATAGTATGCAATTAGCAGTTTGTGTTTTATGAATAGAATTGGTGATTTGAAGATTTTAATTGCTGTGTACATTATTCTCATCACAAAATCAGTTTGAAATATAAGTGAACCTTCTGAAGGGCGAAATAATGGTGGCTATCACCATGTCTGGGAAGTACAACTCTATAAGATTGTCTCTTTTTGTAAACATTTGGGCAAATACATTAAAGAAAGATTAAAATCATAGAAAGTAATGTCTAAATATTATGTTACTAAACATTTAGCATATAAATGCAATTATGTATGTGTGACATGAATCAGACAATGCTATGTGGAATTCAAGATGTGCTGTAAGGTCAAAGTTGTTTTCTCTATTTTTCTGGAAAACACAGAAAAAGCAGCAAGAAAATACTATATAACAAATGCCTGACATTGCTATACAAATAATAAAACCATACATATTTGATCCTTACCATGCACTGTTGTAAGAAAATTTGAATGCATGTGGCTGCACAAAAAAAACACTCTTCCTAAAGACAGATGCACTCACATGTTGGCCCTTTTAATTTGGTTGGAAACTAGGGCATAACCGATTAGCATTTTTTTACCGATTTCGGATTCATGATTTTGGGCATGAAATTTTTCAGATTTTGGATACGATTTGATTAATCGAAAATGCCTACTACCAGAGTTATTTGCCTCTAGCACATCCAACCAAATTCTCATCTCTGCATCCCTGTCATCTGAATTCACGTGCCAGCGCTAATTGAACTCGTATCTAGCTGAGAAAACTCAGCTGAGGACTTTACCAATGGACTCAGTTATATACTTGAAATCCCGAGAAAAAAGGTTCCAGCTTCTGGCAGCAGTCACTAAACGTTTGTGTTCAATACCGCTCTCTAGCGTCGATAGTGAAAGAAGTTTTTGCACTGCAGGTGCTATTTGCAGCGATGAGCAATCGAGAATGTCCGCTAAAAAAAACAGAGATGCTACTGTTTCTTGCAAAGAATTTGGAAGTTAATAATTTTGATTTTTAAATTTCTTTATTATTTATTAAACTTCATGCGTCATGCCCATACGCATTAAAATATTTTAATAAATTTAAAGCTTTCCATCTAACTCAAGTATAATTGTTTCATCCCGTTGTGTTGACCATATTGGACTTTTCTGACTTCTTATTTAACTTAATTAATGCCCTATCGAATGACACGCAGTGTTAGACATGGTGCTATAGAAATTCAACTTTATTATTTTTATTATCTGAATCAGTCGTCCCTGCCTTGTCCTACTGCAATTAATCCGATGTTCATACTATGCGGTGGAATCCGATTTCCTGATCAAAAGTCGGTTATGCCTTATTGGAAACAAGTTTAGTCCATTCATACACTGACTTTCATGCTTAACCCATTCTATCCTGACTACAAATCTGGTCGTAGACTACCTTTGTATTCGGAATACACTTTCAGTCATAGTTTCACTAGGTGTTTATGTAGCGTCTAGAAACATGTGTTATACATCACAAATACTTGTATACTTCTTCACCGACAACAGGAAATGGTTAAAGCATGCATGCGCAGAACAATTGAAAAAAAAAACGTTAAAAACGAAACAGCTGATTTGAAAATCGATCGATAACATGATGGACAAAAACTCAGATGTGAACGATGATATTGATAGCGAAGGTAGTGACTTTGACATTGAAAATTTTGATGATTATGAAAATAATATTGACTTAATTGATGGTTTAGATGTAAATGAAGTTGATGAAATAGATGGTGCACGACTGCATCCACTTTTCGACTGATTCAAACAATTACTTTAACTTTGAAGGATTTAAATACGATTATGTCCAGGGTAATTTTTTCTCCTCGATTGCATCCAGGATTTGAAATGATTGAAGGGCAAATATTCAACACTCAGAAGAATACTGACCTAGTGATGATGTGGACTTCAAACTTTTGACAATACTTTTAATGATTCAGTTTAAAGATTTCCAGGATTAATTTGTGGACAAGTTTTTTTCCAACAAACTGAAGGCTTTTCTAGATTGTGAACTCAACAAATTGTCCCTAGTGTTTAGTTGAGCAGTTTTGGTAAAATTATTATAACATTTGAACTAACAGAGCTATAAACCTCAAATTTGGACCAAAATATTAGAAATAGAATTATCTTTATTTTATTCCAAACTATCTGGAGCTTTTCATTCATCTTCACGGAGAAAAGGTTCACTGAAGTTCATGGTAATTTTTTTTTATATTTTTTTAAAGCCCTATTTCAAAATACAGTTGTGAGCTTGTACATCAGTAAATTTTAACAAAATATATATCACTGTGTTGCCGATTTTATTACCTTTTCAGAGATACATAGATTTATATACTTTAAAAAATAAATAACAATATTACAACATTTTTTGTAAACATGGTGAAGGTCATCACAATTTTTTCTGCTGCTGCTGTGTGATGGTCCATTTTACCAAAGTGTATTTCGAATTGCTTCTCAGGATAGAATGGGTTAGCTGCATCATCTATCCAGTTATATTAATGTTTTATCAGCAACAAAAAAAATTAGGAGTGACAATGTGGTATGAAGGCATGTGTGCATTTTTGCTCTCATATACATGTAACAGGGGTTGTTTCAAAAAAGTTAAAAATTTTCTTCAGCTGCCATTTTATAGTGAACTTTCATAAAGAAAAATAATTTGTTTAAGGATAGTTAATGATGCATTTTAACTAACTTGTTGTTCCAATCCAGTTTCCATAATGTAAGAGCTTCTAAAGTGTTTTTTTTTAAAGTCATATGACCAAAATACATTGCATATGTGTTTATAATATACATGCAACTCAGAAATTTTCTATGCAGGAATAAAATACTGCTTAAGATAAGCATACTGAAAAAGAGGAGATAAGTCAATGAGAAAAAATTGCATGCAGGTATATATATATATATATATATATATATATATATATATATATATATATATATATATATATATATATATATATGGATTCATGTCTCATTTATGTTGTTTTACTTCCACTCTGCTTTTACTTCCCTCTTCTATCCATAAGAAGTCATTTTTCCATAAAATTCAAGTCTAGCTTCACCTGTGATACACAAGTCAGTTAATTCATTTATGCAAATAATGTTATTATATTAAGATGTATGGGACTGTGAATTGACCAATGATGTATCCCTTTGGAGTTATAAAGTATTCTTTACCACACTTTTATTTTAGTGGTAATCTATCTACCTCAATGATTAACATCTATTATATTCCTATTATCTTAAAACAATATAACTTTTGAAAGCTTATCAACAATATATAATTCTGAAATTATATATCTTATAGTTTGCTTTAACATATCATTTCTAGGTAATTGGTGATAATTATGGGAATCTCGTTAGCACGATAATTGGTAGATTGGCGTTCATCTTTTGTACGGGTGTGTATTTTTGTTCTCTTTACATCTAAACATGTTGTGTTAGTATCTGTGCATGAAGGGGAAAGATGAGAATAGACAAAAATATGGCAGTTTATGAAAGTCCAATCATTTACGGTAAAAGTCCATGTCATCGGACTTCGTGAGATCTGAATGTGGTGAAGCTTATCGCTATACACAAGAATGTGCAAGGTTAAAATAGGTGGAAAGATCTAAAAACGAATATATGAAACACTAGGATGTGACATTTCATTTTTGCATTGATCATTCTTACCAAAATCATTTTAAACGCCTCGCTATTTGATAAAATTACGCATATTTAGCCGTTGTTGTATGGGTCCGTTTTCTATATCAAGGGGCGTAACTCATATACGAAATACAATTTCAGCACGACAAATCAGATCCGGACTAATACCTTAACCTAAGAAACTGTCGCGTTTTTCTGGTCTTTTGATATGTTTTCTTTTTCTTTTCTCAGTAACTATTATTTGCTGTTCCACACCAAATAAGGTGATTATTTTATTTTTTATTATTTTTTTTTTGTTTTAATCCAAATAATAAAAACGTTGAAGCTATATACAGCGCAGATAGTTTTACATCGTGCATTGAACTCCTCCACTGTGTCAGGTGGGCGACTGGGCCGTAGGGAGATACTGAATCAGACTTCAAGGATAGATTATATAAGGACTATTTCAAAGAATCATTTGAAATATGAATGGTACAAACAGATATGGCGTGAGTTTATCTTTTTTCTAAATATTTCAAGAACTGGAGCCAGTTTCATTAAATATTTGAAAGGTTCGTTCTCAAATTATGATTAGTAATTATCTTTCTTCTTGCTTCGTTGAAAGCAATTGTTGTTTCTTATTATAAAAAAATGTAACTTTCAACAGGCATCACCTTATTTTCGAAGAAATTTTGCAGACTGTCTGAAAACTGAGTAGTTTCTCAACATTTCTGTTTTAAGAAAAGAAAAATAAACTTCAACAAATTTTCCATCTGTTAAACGTTAAAAATAAAAGTTATTTTCATCTTTACCAGAACTAATGATATTAGTTGAAGTAACAAAGGCAAGGTAATCATATATTTTTAATTTTGAGAAAACTTCGCGAACTTAAGAGAAAAAACCCCAACTGGACATGCTCCTCCCATTGATATATTTGAATTCATTGAAAGACGAACTTGGTATTTTTCTTCTGGGATGTGACAACACAAACAAATAGCCACTGTTTCTTGTTCAAATATGAGAATCTCTTTGACATATCCTGGAAAAAAATTTCAGATTTGTGATGTCTTCCTTTCATTGTTAACTGGCAGGAAAGCGTAAAATTTTGTATACTTGTAACAATTGGTAACCGGGCTCCAGGGCAAGGCCGATAAAACAGCTCCTCACCCATGATGATATTCATTAGCAATTTATCGTCCATTTGTCGCAAGACGGATTTGCGCGGTTGGTTGGTCTTTTGGACTAGTCCTGGGCCGCTGAGTGATTTAAAGCATAGGGGCTCGTGTCATTGCTTACAATTTACCGTCATACATGTACTCTATAATATAGTATACAGTACATGTATGACGGTAAATATAGTACATGTATGACGGTAACTTGTAAGCAATTATACGAGCCCCTGTGATTTAAAGCACTCGCCTTTACCGATCACTGCCACCTTACGTCTTGACGTCAGCGTTGGTTCGTGTTATGGGGTCGGCCATTGCAGGTAGGCGAGAAATCTTGTCCGAGTATATCAACCCATTTGTTTGTAATCCCACCCTAGTGATTTCAATAATGAAAATCTTTAATGTCATAAAACAGTGCAAAGAACTTAGTCAATTCATTCATTGATTTATATTTTCTAACCTGACTGAGTAGAATGACCAAAACACCATCATCGTCTGCGCGTTTCAAGCTTAATGGATGTTTTCAATACAACGTACGAACATGGTTGAGACCAATTTCCAGTTTGTGGACAAGTCCATTTTTAGCAAAGTGGTCTACGCGCGTCTATAAATGTACATACATATGTCGTCTGCTGCCGATATTTGCAATGTCGAATCAAGCAAAGTGACAACAGCGAATTTGCTTTCCACGTGGATTTGACAACCGGTTTAATTAATATGTGTAAAGGGATAAATTCCAAATTCAACGTCAAGGTAATTTACGAAATTATCCGGCAGTTACCGGAAAGGATGTTTTACGTCATTATGTTGTCTGATAGAAAAAAAACTAGCCGATATTGTACGTAATATGGCGCTGTGTTAGTATGGAAAGTCCGTTAAGCATGGAAGGTGCAAGTTAATGCCAGTATTACTGCCATTCTGGTCACAGTCAGGTTAGAAATTATAAATCAATGATTCAATTGACTTAGTTCTGTGCACCGCTTACCACATTAAACTTTTAGTTATTGAAATCGGTGTGTGTGTGTGTGTGTGTGTGTGTGTGTTTACAAACAAACGGGGATGTAGCGTCAGACTATAGTGGCATACGTAAGTAGATGGTTCTTACTGATGATTTTTCCGGGTTCTTCCTCCACCAATTATACTGGCCGCTATGGATAGCTTAAATATACTGAGCTGAGAAATACCGTTAACCCCAAACAACAACAACAGCAACAATTGGTATTCATTAAGTTTCCTGTCAAGGTGTACTCTTGGCCATCGTGACGACAAGGTACAACCTGTATAAAGTCAAGTGTGTTTACTTACCAAGGGTTAACCGAACATACATCAATGTATTTGATTTGATCACCTTGACATTGTTCAGCCTGGTACAACACGCGTGTGGCACTTGGACGGTCGTCCAAACAACCAACCGCGTAGATTCATAAATTTGATGCGTTCATTAGTGTACCAAAGGGAGATGGAGCCCAACACCCCAGGGATCAGAGGACTTGGGGTGCCAAAACTACAGGCGGCTAGGCCTTAAGGCGCCGAAACACCTTTGGGCCTTCATGTCCGCCACTGGCTCCATTTACCTTTAGTACGCAACTGGATACGTCAAAATTTTCTTCCGCCTTCGAACTATGATCGCAGTCGTCTTCCTACATTTCCACCAATGGTATCCTTGAGTTCCCAAGTTATTATTCCCATATGTATGCATGCAGGTGGCGTACTGAATCAATTTTTGACCATAAAGGAGCGCAAGGCATGGGCACTAAACAGCCATAACATCTTTCTCCACAACATATATGTTGACACATTACTAATCGTCTTCGAGAAATCATATGATACGGCATGGCGTTAGAATGATTTTGGCAATAGTAGCAGTGGATGTAATTCTTTGTGGTGAGAGGTGACGAAACGTGTTCGTGATTTGATTCTAGTTTCTCCTTTGTTGATGAAATCGTGTCGCCATGGCGTACGATTCAAGTTTTATTTAACTGCCATCTCTCTCTCTCTCTCTCTCTCTCTCTCTCTCTCTCTCTCTCTCTCTCTCTCTCTCTCTCTCTCTGTTGTTGATATTGCTACGAGACGCCTGTGGCTCCATCTGGAGATATTTCTGTGTCCTGTATGCCAGTATGAGGACTGGGGCCTTTCTTAAGAATTAATTTGTTAGCTTCTATGACGGATGAGTTTTGAATTTGTTTTTGTGTTTGATGTTTGGGTTTTTTGTTGAGTGAGATACAATGTGTCCATTTCATCATAAAATCGGAATGCCAGTATTTTCTGGTCCTTTTCACAATACAAATATCACGTATGAAATTAGGGTTATTGTTCTATTACCATTGGATCAAGGACAGTCATGTTGATTAACAGGTAAACCAGAAATAATGTTTTAGATATAATTCCAGGATGATGCCTTGATTTCTTTTTGCACCTGAGGTTTCATTTGGCATAATGAACTTATTTTATTTTAGGAACTGTTTATAATTCCTCGAGATTTCCTATGTGAGGCTAAATTGATCATTGCTAGCTGTTTATTTTTCAATAGATATATTTACTGGGTATGTTCGTTGCAGCTGAGTGAGCTAAACTGGATTTAAAATTGTCCCAAGGTTCATATTTGTATAGTTATTTGTAAATTTTGCACATTTGTAAGATTATATCTGATTGTCTATAGGTACACCATGTTGTATCGAGAATCATTTTGTCGAATAACGATACTTATACCAGATTTTCTGGTGGGGTTGTTTACAGTTCTTGATAAAGAGCAGCAATGTAATCGGTGAGCATGTTTTATATTTGGCTCCCAGAAAAAACACTGATAGTTTGTACTGACCAATCAATGAAGTCGATGTGAAATGTCAACCAATAACGATAGTTAATTGTTTGTGTTTGCAGCTGGCCGAGCATTTGTTCGAGCTATTCTTAAGAAGCATCATCATTGGGATGTGGTCTATATATTGCACGAAATAAATTTAATCATGGGCGGAATAATATTTATAACCTGAAATTAGATTACAATTAAATTTGGAATGAATTTGGTTGTGTATGTAACACAGCAAAATAGAGAGGAAGAAATTCAAACATGACCCTATGATATCAGCAAAGACATAGGACAATATTTTTATGAACGCCAACTAAAATGTATCTTTTTAATGTTATTTGTGTATTTATGATTCAAACGCAAGCAATTAAGCAGACAATACTTTTTGTACATTAAAATTAAAAAATTTAAAATTTCTAAAGTTGTTTCAATTAGAAGAATATAAACATGTCTTTGAAAGAACGTGATTATGCACTTCATTTCTGACAAGAAAACTATTAACCGTAAAATAAAAATTGATCGGTAATTGCAGTCATATGCCTTCATGTTGGTTTGACATTATATTTTAAGTTCCAGGATAGTGTTTGAACTTATTTGAGTTGATTCCTACACAATTGTCTTTAAAAAATGACATCTCGCTGGACACATGTATCATAATCGTTGCAGATCATCTTTGGATTTCTTTTCCTCGTCCTTTTTGCATCTTCTTCTGTTACTACTACTACTACTACTACTACTACTACTACTACTACTACTATTACTACTACTACTACTACTATTTCTTCCTTTATCTTCTACTTGTTCTATGAACCCTTGATGTATCTCCATTCAACTCTGTTTACAGAGTTTTTTCAAGATAAGTTTTAAATTTTGCACACTTCTGATAACGTTAATCATCCTTGATAGCGTTGTCTAGTTCTTTTTGTATGCTTAGTAAAAGTTACATCATTGTAAAACACATTTATGGCCTGTCGTCTTCGGCGTCGTCGTTGATTTCGTCGGCGTAAACTAAGTGCTAAATGTTTTTTTCTGCACGTCCATAACAACGAAAAGAGCAAGACAATACTAAGCGATGTGATAGCTGGAGAATGTTATATGAGTCTTCCAAAAAGAAAATTAGACTGTTCTTCTCCTGAACTGATGTATTCTTTTTTAATCCCATATTGCTGCAATAACATAAAAGCAGATTTTGATATAATAACTGTATTGATTTGCATCAGTTGATATCATGACTGTGTTAGGCTTCTATGGGGAACTCTTTACCTTTTAATTCATTTTAACACTTTTTACGCAAGTATTACGGTACATACTTAAATATAAACTAAATATTAAACATGTATAATGGGATGACAATTTGCTACACTTTCTAAAAATCTGTCACATACAAACAAATGAAAGTATTGTTTTTAAAATAAGAACACGTTTAAACATGACAGCGATTAATTTATTAACCGGTACTGATCGGATTGTAACAAGATATTTTGGAAATAATCAACTAAACGGTATGCTTGATGACCATACCAATATTTCGTTGGACTTCTACTGGCACTGACCAAACAAAGGTGACATAGTTAGTGAAATATCTTCATATATTTCATATTTACTTCCATATAATAATAAAAAGCACCCATAAAGTGTACATGACCTTTACCTAAAGTCTCTCAATAATAGAATAGGCATGAAAATTATATTGATCTCTGACAGTTTATATATTTTACCGAAAAACAATTTGAAATGTATAAGAGGAATGAATAAAAGGTGTATTTAGTGATGACATACTGACCTTGACATACCATACTGGTTGAAACAACGAAGAAAATGACTATGAAATAATGATTTTTTTATAAATTGTGAGAAAGACGTTGACTTTAATAGTTTTATTTTTAGGTTAAACAATCAGATAATTGGAGAAATCCCCCATAAGACGTAAATAATCCAATTGACTTGAATTATTTATACAGGAAAGTATTAATCCAACAGCAAAGTGAAAAAGAAGATGCAAAGCTGCAATGTATGTATTTTCCATAAGTTTAACATTCGCTAAAATATACACATTCTATCTGACTTGCATGAATTAGTTGTGTTTTTTTTCTCCACAAATAGGCAGTAACTTCGGCGAACACATTAATAAGTTTCCAATTTATTTTCATGGAGTTTTAAAATTTATCAAGTCCTTAAGTCATTTGATGGATTTTGCAATGTACAAAAGGAAAACAAATTGAAGAAATTATACATGCGTAAATAAATTTTCAACATAAATGGTCAACTTTTTGTCAAGAAAAGTATAATCTCATCTTATAATGACCGTGTTAAGGTATGATTTATTTTAAAGACAGAATTGATGCATGTAATGAAAGTAGGCACCTGATGTGAAAACAGACAGGCATTTCCCTAATAACTTTTTCCATTAATGTACTCAGTATTACTACAGCGTGCATGGTTATGCAGGAAGGCTTTTGGAAAGCTCTCTCTCTCTCTCTCTCTCTCTCTCTCTCTCTCTCTCTCTCTCTCTCTCTTTATGTTATTTAAAGAAAATATGCAACTTTCATTAGAAAACTCACATTTTGCACATTTAGGCCAATGCATCAAAACATGTGTAGTGTGGTCAGGTGTCTCGAGCGCTCATATTTACCGATCTCTGCCATCTCACCTCTTTCTGTGAGGGTTCGAGTGTCGTACTCGCTGAATGTGAGCATGTGAGTCAGTTGTCCGGTAGTTTGCTATGGGCCATATATAGCATATCGTGTGCTGAACGTGGGAATAAGTCCATAACACCAAAAACAACAGCAACAGCAAAATGTCTATCCATCTTGTTAGAAGAATACAAAATTCTCTGCTAAGAGCCATGCATTTTAAAAGCATACGAGTATGTAGATTATGAGAGGTTGTAACCGCTTTTGTAAATAGAATAACAGATTCAAGAGGGAAATTAGTTGGAGCTCTTGGTGGTAATGGTGGATATTTGATATTTAAAAGCATCACGATGAAAAAGGATAGCATTGTTGGATATAATAATAATTTATGGAAATCCAAAGACTAATTTTAACCACTTTAAGACATTAACACTGCGTGTAAAGTTATGGCAGAAAAGAAAGTGAGCACAAATTATGTAGAAATGGATTATGATGTCAGTCGGATGATCGGGCTGGAGCAACCAAAAAAACAATAATTTTTCTTATACCAATGACTGCAAAAGCTGCTAAATTGTGCTTTTTTTAAAAAGTATTATCTTAACCAGTTAAAGACCACTTATTCTGCTACATATTTTATTTACACTATACAAAGAACACTGCAAATAACAAATACACTGTCAAAATAAGTATTATAACATGCTCAATTGTTTTCATTACAGTGTCAAATAATTTCTTAATTGCTAGATGGGCTAACAATTAGCCATGGTGTATAAATGTTCTAGAGACAAACGATGAGTCTTACTAACAAAATATAATTTAATCTGTCCATATGTGCTCTTCTTTTCCTCTGATTATAAATTTGTTTGCCTAGGTCAGTGTTATTCATTAGCTTAAGGAAGACTTTCGGAAAACAATATATTTTTCTTTCTCAAATATGTTATGAGTTAAATGAAGGGTTTTACAATCATCGCAGATCAGATAAGAAATCTGTGTTTTTTATGTGAAAATATTGACTTTTTTATTATATTGTGCCTAATCTTTCAAAGTATTTACAAGTTTTTGTGCAGTCGGTTGTATGCATTTCTAATCATTTATCAACTCTTTTTTAAGGGTGAGAAACAAAAGTGTTTGGAATTAAATTCTCAAAATCTAATAAATAGTCCTAGAAAGGCCATGCAAATGTAAAGGAATATTCCGCTTGTAAAGCCCACCTACATTGTCAGTTATTTTGAAGACATTTTCTTCCAGCCATCTAGTTTGTTCTTCAGTTGCTTATATTTTATATTACCTTGGATGTTAAGTTTCATTGCTTTCTGCGCAGTGGGTTTATGGTAAATTGTATCTGGCTATCTTAGTCCTAACTGCATTTACGATTTTTATTGGCTGTCTATACAATGTATTGCAAATTCCATGTTTTTTCATACTCCAGTTTTCCTGTTATTTTCTACTGCATATCTATGAAGGCAATTGCTGCAATTATCGAAATAGTATAATGATGTTGTTTGGAATGTTTTGTTATTATTGGAATTTCTTAATTCAAGCTTTCTTATTGTTAAGCATTGGAGAAGGTCTGTGGAAGTTTTCTTTAAGCAGTTAATGTCAACGTGCGGTGTTAAATATTCAATCCAAAGTAATTAATTAATTACTTTGGCTCATTTTGTGTCCAAAATTAGTATTTAAACTGACCGACAGACATTTGGTGACATCTCTCTCTCTCTCTCTCTCTCTCTCTCTCTCTCTCTCTCTCACACACACACACACACACACACACACACACACACACACACACACACACACATCCACACACACACCTGGGTGTTTCTAATCGTTTTGTTTAGCTGTTAATGTAGAGAAACAAACTGCAGACTATTTGTACGGATGCGATTTCATCAAATAATGTTCAGAAAGTTGAAAAATTCATAGAAATGGTTGTTATTTCTTCAGCATAGCTAGGATGATTGTGTAAAATGAATTTCCGTTTCTTTTCATCGTGATTCTATTTTAATTTCATGGATGTATATGTTTGAATAGTTTTCTAGCTGAGAAACATATTAATCTTGGTATAATTTACTCAGATTTTGATTTATAAAAACGAATATTACACTACTAAAGAGGCTCAAATTACCAAAATCAGACAGATACCAGTTCAGTTTCTAATTCAATAATTATTACCATCAATTCAAACCGATAGCAACTCTTTTTCACAAAGAAAACCAAGTGAAAATTAAAGTTGATAGTCATCGTTTGTATTTGATTCAAAATGAGATCTTAGTCCCAGTCTTTACCCAATAGTTTCTTGGTTCAGAAGCTTGATGCAGCAAAGTGGCATCTCTTGGCTTATAATCTTGGATGTCTGGGCCCTTAATGAGTACCATCATTACTGTAATTCCAAGAACGACGTATGGAAAGTCTTTCAACCATCAATTAATGTAATTGCCCGCACAACTATGTATTTTTCTGAATATTATGGGCAGAAAATAAAAAATAGCACATCAGCTTCCGTGACATACTTCAACCATTCGCATGCTTTTTATCCTTTCTTAATCTCTTTTCTTGATCATAAATATGATCGCGGCGTTCTCTCAAATCATTAGTTAAACTTTCTGCATACTTCCAAATGTTGCCGCAAAATGCATTGAATGTTTGTCAACAACGGAATAAATATTACAACACCTTTTAGTCGGTCATCACAACTTTTTCTGCTACATTTTTCATTATTATTCCACATTCCCGAAGACTGTTTTGATGATAAACACCATAGTTTACTTAATGAGTAAAGTATAATGCCTATCAATTTCTATTGCGGGATTCATTATCATTCTGCTAAATGGTTCCTATAATACAGGAACAGGTTACAGATGAGCCTTTGGTATCTTCTGATTGGGTGTTCCTACTGTATGACAAGAGTGACAAGATCTGCTGTATTTACAAACATCACTTTTAATTTGTGGCCAATAATAGTGATTCAAGATGGTGTCACAAGTCTTCTTGATCGCTACATTACCAGCCAAGAGAGTTTCATGGGCCAGACTAAGAATTTCTTGTCTGCACGATTTTGAAGCTAAAATTTGATGGTTCACCTACTACTCGTCAGCAGCATGTATTTTAGGTGGTCACCATTATCTCATACTGACCCCATTTGTAACAAAATAGCAAACAGGTATTGCTGTAGAATCATTTTCACTAATATCCCCCCCCCTGAAACAAAGAGATCTCAGGATCTTTTTCCTTTTCAACGACAAGTGATTGCCGTTTGTCACCCTGGTTGAAATAAACAGAATGAGTACTTAAAAGAGTATTACTGTAATCAATACCCTTCGATTGGTCCGAACAAGGAGTGAAAGTGACCTCATCAAGAGCATGACCAATAAATGCGTCAACAAAAAATAATGTCCTGATCAACATCATTTTCAAACTTCTTTTGCCATTGGCCTAGTATCTGCACAAGTTCTGTGTAAATCAGCAATTTCTTTTTCAGTCAGATAGACTTTCTAATCCAGATAAGGCTTTTCAGTTACAAGTGAATTAACCACGCACTTATCTCAAGCTAGGTCACTGCCTAGGAATAAATGAATACCACCGATGGGTTAAGATGAATCTCTTCCGACTGTCACGAGCCCCGACACTAAAAATCCGAGTACAAATTTACAAAATGTAGAAAAACATTAAGAAATCCGTGTGTAATTCCCCGAGTAAGATCACTCTCTTTAGAAGAAAACTTCTCCGACATAGGCAAAATACTTGATAATAAAAGACTGAGATGCTTCCGTGTCCCTTAAAATTTTCATTGGAATAGGATTGGCCAATTCACCCATAAGTAATATAGAACCGTTCGCTATCAATGAGTTTATAATTATCCATATTAAAATTAGACTGGAGTTTGATTGACCCCACAAACGCATAATCATGACCTTGACCTCATAGAAATAAGAGCACTTATAATAGGTTGTTCTTGATTTTGTTGCATATTTTTCAATTTGGAGGAATCAGAAATAACGTGCCCTTCCTTCTTGTAATAGGTACCCGTAGAAAGAGATAAGGACTTATGCTACGTCTTATCAAAGACTAGATATCCATACGTTGTGCCAGTTTGAAATTTGGAAGAGTAGGTACCAGGTTGAAATATATTTTCACCAGAAGACTGCTGAGGTGAAGTAATACTGACAAGGTAATCTTTATTAGCAAAGGGATATTCGTCAGCTGTACGAGCAGCACTTTCTAAAGTTTCGACGTTTTGCTCATCAAAGTAAGTGTTAACGTCACTATAGATGCAATTATGTAACTCTTCAACCATTATGAATGGCCTGAGATGTTTGTAATCTTTACCAACTTTATTGGTTACGCACCATCTATCAAACAGTGCGCATTTTCTCTTGCAAATTCAACAGGAGATTATCCGGAGTCTCTTTTAGAGTTTTTAAAATTTTGTCGATAATTCTCAGGTACACAATTAATATCCTTCAAAATGCATTCTTTACATAGATCATAATCAGCAACTTGCTGTACTTGCAAGGAAGTGCAGATATCAAGAGTTTTGCTAAAAGGTCAGTTTGAATAAGAGAGACCACTGCTATCATGGCCATTTCAAACTTTCAGGGACTTTTTTCGAGAAAAGGTAAATATTAATATACTTCTTTTTCCTTAAAAGGGGATAATAACCTAATAATTTGAGTATCATCAAAACCTGAACATATGTGTAAAGTGGAGGACTGCTTTTCACTTGCAAGCTCTAATTTTTTAAACATAAATTAAAAAATTCCCGTTCTTTCATTTCTCTTTTTCTTTCTTGCTCTCTTTTCTCTTTCTTCACTTGCTCTTTCTTCTTTCTACACTTGCATTTTTATTTCTCTCATCTTTCTCGAAATGTTTGATTTTCTTCTTTCTGTAGCTGAATTCTCTCTCTCTCTCTCTCTCTCTCTCTCTCTCTCTCTCTCTCTCTCTCTCTCTCTCTCTCTCTCTCTCTCTCTCGCTCTCTCTGCAACTTTATTTTCCTCTCGCATACCTCTTCATCTAATTGGATTTGTCTTTCTTAATGCTCAAGGTTTTATAAATATATTTCATTCTTGTATTTTAATTTCAATTCTATAACTTCTAAGTTAGAGTGATATAGAGACTTGCTAAACAATAAAGCATTTTTTCCAGAAGAGTCTTTCCCCCAAATCCTGGAGCAAAATATTTTTCTTGCCTCAGAAAGTTCACATTATCTGGCATGCTGGAGCAATTCGTCCTTTTTCAAGGAGTCTAACTGTTACTGGGCAAGAATTGAAATAAAGACCTCCACTTTTGGTGACATTGTAAAAGCTTGTTTGTCTCACTAATGATTTCTAAAATGTGAAATAATATCTGGTGAGTAGAAAATTATAAAACAAGGTGAATTTAAATTTCGAAAACAAAGTTTTCGGGAAAGCTTCACAGTAATTCAAATCCCAAGGACGAGCGCACAATATTATGTTACGAGTATATATTCTTAAAATATGTAAGAGAAAAAAGTGAAAAGCAACAAGATTTGTAAAATTCAACTAATAATATATTTAATTAGAATACCAAGTGGAAATAAAAAAAAACAAATACAGTATTGCGAATTAAATCCGCGAAAAAGTCTAGAATTACTGACACAAAACCATATAATTTAAAGTCCTAAAAAACTTTAAGAGAAATCCAAATGAAACCCAACGATGAAAGCGCTGCAATACATGTGATACCTCGTAAAGTATTCATTTGCCAACAGCCTTTTTCTCATAAACATTAATATGATTACAAGTTTGAATTCCATGTACATCCACGTCACTGTGTCCAAGAATGTTATGGCACTTTTGTATTTCTAGATATTTCTAGAGACAAATCCCTTAAATTAGATAATTTTGAAAAATAAATTCCAGCCTAAATGAACATCAGTAATGCAAATTGATTTTGCCAGATCTTAAATCATGAATGAATACATTTCCCAAGGTCAAGATTTTATTGTCCTCTGCATGACCTTACGCCATAATTATGATGTTCCTGAAAACTAAATACCTAATGGAAAATAACCTTACAGAAAGTTCTTAATGTTAAAAAAATAAAATGTTAGGTATAACTAGAAAACTATTGCTGAAATTATAACATAGAACCTGGACTGTGTTAGGTACATCAGTTAAATTGTAGGGTGTTCCAATAACCTAGACCCAGATAAACGTTCACTATTATTATTAAACAAGATATTAAACCGATACACACAGAGAATATTTTAGCTATATATTAGTTATTTACAGAATTAAAAAAATTCCAGGTTTGTTTCTTTTTTAACTTAATATCATATTTCCCGATTAGTTAGATAAAGGTGCTACCCCTTCATCCCATACTCTTTATAGCATCATCACTACAAGAATAATACTAGGTCAGAGATTGTGTGAGTGCGTGTGTTTGTGTGTGTTGGTGTGTGTGTGTGAGGTTAAATTATTTTTAATGTACATTATGGAAGTGAATGTGATATTTGTCTGACTTGGTACACAATACAAATAAAATTCATCAAATAATATATTCCAGAATAGAGAAGTTATGTCATTGGTAACTATAAGAGTCTTTCATATTCATTCACTATTTCCAACTGTAAAATCCGTTTTTAGAATTTAGTTACCATTTAAGAAGAAATATTTGACTTTCTCTGACAATATGATGACAGAAGAAGAAAACAGACATTTTTTTGGATACAATTTTAATTTGTTTTCATGGCAGTCGTTACACACAGTACACACAATTCAATATATTTTTGCCGCAATTTAGTCACTTTTTAAAAGAGTAAGAAATTTTTTATTTTTGCATACAAAATAATTTTCCTTCATAATATTTTCCTAGATATGCACAAATTTTGTGTACAGATATTAGTTTGTACAAAATGATAAAGCAGGGGAAAGTTTCGCAAATTGGCAAGTATATTTCCCATAGGCATGTCATAGTTTGATGTAAAGGATATGCAAATTGCATTTATTTGAATCATTTGGAATTGCATCAACTATATAGGACATAATGTTTTTGAATATTGTCACCCAGGGCAAGGGATTTCTTTTGCACAGTGAGCATATATTGTCAAATATGGCCTTTGGATGTGAAAAAGATCTGGGGATGTGGTACATAAAACTTTTCTTCTGTAGACTTTTCAGGTAAAGTGAATGCTATTCTGTTTTTCTTTATTATACCTATCGCATACCTATATATCGACATTTTGACCCCGTATGTGTATTTTGTTTTATTTTACTTTAAATGTTTTATATTAGGCATGTGAATGCAGCATTTAAGTTGTGCAAAAAAACTGTCTGTTGAACCCTTAAACATGATAATTTATTGCAACCCAGAGAATACCCAGTATTAGTAGTAAGGGCAGGAAAAACAGCCCACTTTTCATGCCTTTATTCGTTGATGAATATATTCATTACTAAGCACATGCACGCCTTTGAGATATACTGTTGACCTAGTTCTTGCTGAAAACGTATACAGAACTGTGTACGCAAAAGTAAATATTTTTAAGGTATGTTTCTACCATGAACGATTTATAATTCAGTACCAAATATTCGTTTGTTGAGGTTATTACATAAGATTATTGAATGAGAATTTAAATATACCTTGACCAAGATACCTTGACTAAGATTGCAAGGAAATCAGAGGGACGTGTTAGTCGAACTGTGAAACAAATTGTACAAATTTAAAAGTCGTACAAAAACATTGAAGAAACTTTTGCACACGTATTTTAAAAGCTGTTGGTGCACGTTATACACAATTAATGTATTAATTTATTTAAATTAGATGCAAGTGTCGTCATTATTCTACTAGAATGCAAGACTAAAAAGTTAGTTTTAGCAAACAATTTCCTTTATTTATCTCAATCATTCTGTCAGACGAAGGTGGAAACATATGATGGTACATGGATTTTACAAGTATATAGAATTGATAGAAAACGTAGAATATACAAACCGAAAGACTTATGCTTATTGGCTGACACAATTAATCCACCAGCAATTTCTATAATAAATAACTAAAATTTCCGTTCAGTAATTCTCTTCAACCATAGAAAAGAAACTCTGTTTACTGCACAATATATTTGTGTCTATTTCAATACATCGATGGCTTTGTGCAAACGGCAACGACCCTCTTAAACAGAATTCCCAAGTAGAATTTGGCAGCATTGTGATGCGGGCAGATTTTTATGGATTCTCTTAAGCAAATAAATGCATTTCTCGGTTGATAATTCTGCACGTAGCAGTAAGCAATAAGATTTAGTGCCGTGTCCTTATGTGGAATATCAGACTCAGTTTGGATCACATTTATCATGTTGTCCAGAGCAACCTGTTTGTGTCTATCCTTTCCTTGTTGAATGAAATTCAGATACTGGAAGAAATGAAGGCATACAAGTGAATCTACCACAGCCCAACCATACCAGAAATGATCTTCTTTATCTCGTATCCCTAGTGGTACTCCAACGGACCTGTACATCTCCATCCTCAATGGGATAGGTGTTATAGAAATTTCTGACTGGAGATAGACTACGCTGAAGGAAACTTGGTTCTCCAGCACGTCTTCAATAGTATCTCTCCCATTCAAACACTTTTCCAAAAATTCCAGTTGGTTACATTTGAATACAATAAAACCACATGTGTCATTTAGGGAAGATGAGAACATGTACCTCATGCGATTCTCACAAATGTCTTGTAGACATATTTCTGTCAGATCATTGTACTCCAGTACTATTCCCAAACCACACAGTTTGAGTCTCACTGAGGTAGCGTCACTGTTCATGCCGAGCGAGAGGCACTCCGATGTGAGAGACACAAGATGCTCTACATTCGCCCAAGATAACTGACCTGCATATACCTTGAGGACTGAAGCAAAGTAAAATCCTAGCTGAGAAAATAGAATCATCGCTATATGCTTTAGTGGGTATTGCATGACGAATGGTGCATGTTTAGAGGCATCAGCGAATCTAGTAAGATAATATGTCAGACTTTGATAATTCTGTGAAACTGTCTTTATCATAAAATTCCAACAAAATGTAGCATAAGATACACATAATGAATATTTAAATATTTCCTCATTAATGACTGCGCTCGCAAGTTCAAATCTGTAGTGTTCAAAACTGCTTAGATCATCAACAAGAATGCGTCCAATATGACAGAATTCTATCCAACACAAAAATCTACAGTCATCAGAAAGAAGACGTTCTAGTATCCGAATTAACTTTATCCGTGCTATGCCGACTATTTTTCTATCGTATATGTTATTCCTGACAATGAAATAGTCAGGACAAAATCCTGCGATGGCCCACTCATACAATTGTCTGATGCAAAGGATTAGACAGCACAGAAGATTTTCAGTGCACCATAATTTACTTGGTGTTTTCTCCCTCATCCACAGCATACAAACTTTGCAATGGTAGCTTGAAAAAGCATCTTTAAGAACAGGTTCAATAAACGTTTTCTTTACCATTTTCAGCAATATGTAGACTTTCATCACTGTGTCTTCAAAAGACCTCACAAGGTCCCTTTCAGCTAATGAAAATGATAATCTCCACTCTAGGTCTTCTTCGTTGCTGCTTAGATGTCCAACAGGTGAGGCAAAACAGCCATACTTCCAGGTATTCTGGATCTGACTAGTTTTAGGCCAGTCGTAGAATCTGCGACGATAAAACCATTCATATCCCATATTTGGCCATTTTGAACCTCTAAAAGCTAAGACACGGTCACAAGATATATACATCTCTTGCTGACGTGTTGCAGGACCATGACGAAATCCAAAGTTATTCATATGGAAATATGTGTTGGGTAGTACCAATACACCGAATGAATCTAATGTGCAATTATAATCATCTAATGGAATAGGAGTATTATCTGATAATATTGTAATCAGCTGTAGCTTAACATAACCAGGATGAGTGTATCCATCATCCAACATATAGAGATACAACTCACCTGCCTCACAGTCAGACAGGTCTGTAATTATTTTTAATTCATTGTACTGATACAAATAATCTATATCTGAATTTAGTCCAGGTCCCGTGGATCCCTCTCCTCTACTCCCAAATATATGCATCCTAAGGCTGGATTTCGAAATATTTAACTGAATATTTCGAAATACCTCACACTCAGTAGCATTCCTTACATTCCTGTGTCGATCATTCTGTGAATATCCGACCCCATCCAGGATGTTGTATAGACGATCAGATAAAGCATAGTAAAAATCTGGGAACCGATGGTACATATTTCTCTGCAGACAGAAAAATATCATTTATAACAATATACCAATAATTGTGTAGAGAATTAAATGAATAATTGAACTTTTAATTACTTAAATAATTGAACAAATATAATAATAATAATAATAATAATAATAATAATAATAATAATAATAATAATAATAATAATAATAATTATTAATATTATTATTATTATTATTATTATTATTATTATTATTATTATTATTAAAATGATTCGTCCAATCACAAATGGAGAATGTATTATTATTATTATTATTATTATTATTATTATTATTATTATTATTGTTATTATTATTATTAAAATGATTCGTCCAATCACAAATGGAGAATGTATTATTATTATTATTATTATTATTATTATTATTATTATTATTATTATTATTATTATTATTAAACACAATTCGTCCAATCACAAATGGAGAATGTACTTTAACATTTCATGTATATCATCATCATTTTTAACCTATTGTTCTACAAAAGTGATCTTTCCGTTGAACAAGTTGTTATAGCATCCGCTTCTGATGCGGGAGTTCGCGGGTAGACAAAGATATAGAGCATCATGTCCAGCAGTCATATTAGTCTGGTTGGTTGGTTGGTTGGTTGAATTTTTACGGCGCACCAGCACAAATTGGCTATTTAGCGCCATATAAAAGTTTAAATCCTTCATTATTTACAAGTGGTAAAAGGTTTTGTATCGACCAGCAAAACGAAACCAAAACGTTAAAGAGAAAACGATGAAAATGGTGACGGCGATCAATAAAAAAGTTTCCCAATTAACGGAAAGGAGAGTGTTAATAATGTATGACAAAGTATACAAATGATAAGTAATTAAAATCTAGCGAACGAACATATATAGCACATAAAAATTTTCAAGGTGATAGCATATAAGCTATAACATATGATAAATGTTTACTTCCTTAAGGAAGTATATAACATATGAAATTCTAACCGTATCAAAGAGCTCTCTCATGTCTTGCACATTGTAATATTGATTACGTGTAGATTGGAGGTCAAAACACTCCAACATAAAGTGCTTAACTGAATGGTTCATTGCAATATATGCATCCTGGTGGGTCTTCTCGTTTTAGTATGTAGGAGATGGTTAAATAAGTATGGCCGATTCGAATTCTAGCAATGACTACCTCCTCCCTACGGTCGGCTCTGTAGGAAGGAGTCCATTCCCCTAGGATTGGCTTGATGGTATAAAGTTTATTATTCACAGCATCATTCTATGATGCCTTCCATTTCAGTCTTTGATACAACATTCAAATTAAGTGTATGGTGTTTTAAAATCAGATGGTTCTAATGATAGGGCCATTTTAGCAGAGCTGTCTGCTTTATCGTTACCTTTAATTCCAACATAGCTGGGTAACCAACATTATACTATATTATGAGAGGTACTTAACTCAGTTTGTTTAAGAAGAGTATTAGCCAATAGTGGATTTTCCAGTTTTATATTATGTAGTGACTGAAGTACTGATAGTGAGTCGGAGAAGATGATGCTGTTTAAAATACGCTTGCTTGCAGTGTATTGCAAAGCAAGGTCTATTGCTCTAATTTCGGCTGAAAAAATTGACGTACCATTTGGCAAGCGAACTTTGGCTGTGTGTTTTCCACATACGAAGGCTGCAGCAGCCTTTTCCTCATCTTTTGATCCATCAGTATATATTTTTGTCTAATTTTCAAATTGTGAGAGGAGTTCATGGTAAGAGTTTTTGAAAATGGAAGGGTTTGTCTCCGATTTTGTTCCATCATGTAACGTGAAAAGTACCCTTGGCTGCTGAAGTAGCCATGGTTGTGTGTCGGAGACGGTTGCGTACAGAATTTTTGAAAGATCAATTTGGGTACTTTCGAGGAATTGTGATATTCTAATGCCAAATGTAGGTATGACATTTGGTTTATTGTCATATAAGGTTTTATATTTTGGTTCAAAAAATCTCGGTTCAGATGGCTGGATCTTTATTTAAAGTATATTGTGCGGAAAGCATTTGTTTACAATGTGATAAGGATGGTTCATCCGCTTCAACGGGTAGGCTTTCACACGGGGATGTATTACATGCTCTCAGGGCAAGTCTTATTCCCTGATGATTGATGGGATCAAACATCTTTAAATAGGATTTTCTTGCTGAACCATAGACAAGGCAACCATAGTCTAATTTCGAGCGGAAGAACGTTCTGTATAAACTGAGTATGACTCTCCTATCAGCATAGCATCCCAGTCAGTGTGCACTATTATTTTAAGTAAGTCAAGAGAATTCAAACATTTAGCTTTCAAATGTTTCAGGTGTGGAATAAAAGTCAGTTTTCTATCGATGATAATACCTAAAAATTTTGTTTCCTCAACAACTGGAATAGGTGTTCTTCCAGGGTGAGTTTAGGTCCATCATGATGTCTTCGAAACTGACAAAAATGCCTACAGAGTGTTTTTGATTTTGAGAATTTGAGGTCATTAGTATTGGCCCAATTAAAATCTTGTTGATATTTTGTTGTAATTGTCTTTCGATTGCAAGCATGTTCTTGGATCGGTAACATATTAAAAAGTCGTCAACATATAGGGAGCAATCCACACCTGGCGTCAGACACTTGGTGATGCTATTAATTTTTATGTTGAAAAACGTTACAGATAAAATACTGCCCTGGGGCACACCCGTCTCTTGATCGTGCATATCAGAATGGGTGGGGCCCACTCGAACCTTGAATTCGCTGTCTGAGAAGAAGTTTGATATGAACGAAGGCAGTCGGCCTTTTAGACCCAGATTGTGCAGGTCATTTAGTATTCCGTATTTCCATGTTGCGTCATAGGCCTTTTCTAAATCAGATAAAACCGCTACTAAATGTTCCCTCTTTATAAAAGCATCGCGTATAAATGTATCGAGTCTAACTAGATGATCGTTGGTACTACGACCATAACGAAAGCTACTTTGGAAAGGAGATATTGAATTGTTGCTTTCCAAATACCATACGAGCCGAGAATTAATCATTCGTTCCACTGTTTTGCATACGCAGTTAGTTAATGATATAGGTCTATAGTTGGTATGATTTGCGCTATCTTTGCATGGTTTGGGAATTGGTTTTAGTGTAGATTCTTTCCAACTGTTTGGTATATTACCAATAATCCATAAGTTATTGAAGATTCCCAGAAGGACTATTAACGATGATTCTGGAAGGTGTTTTAAAACTGGTATCGTCAGGTCCAGCGGATGTATCATGGACCTTATTCAAGGATTCCATCAGTTCCGACAATGAAAACGGTTGGTTATAACTCTATGAGTTTTTTGTATGTGAATTTGAACCGTGTTTGTTCTTTTTGAGTTTTAAGTCTTCGAAAGTTTCGGAATAATTAGATGATCAGAAATTTTTGAAGAATCAATCAGCAATTGCATTATATATTTCATACTTGGTTTTATAATTTATGTTATTTAGCTTCAGATGTTGGGGGCAATCGTATTTTCCTTTTCCATTTATTTTGCGGATCGCGTCCCAAACTTTTTTTTTAAAGGAAAGAGAGTTTAAGTTGAAACATATTTTTTCATGATACATGTTTACTTTCTTTAATCGTGTCGCGAGTTTTAGCCCTAGCAATACGGTATTAAGTTAAATTTTCGGGCGTTGGACGATTTAATTTTGTTCAATGCTTCTCGGCGTTGTTTAATAGTTTCTTTACATTCTTTAGTGAACCATGATTTTGGAGTTCCTTGAAAATTTGGGGGGTGCATCTATTTGAGTTTGAGCGTCCTTCGATGTCGTAGGATTATTTTTCACTATAGTGGAGAAGGATGGGTCAGGAAGAGATATGTTTGCCTGCACTAGCTTTCTGGCCACTGGATAAGTAATGTTGGATGTGTATTTAATCCTCTGATTTTCCTTATCTTGTTTCCAGGTATCACAATCCTTGGAATTGGCGTGGTGTTCTTTTGCACAGTTGACACTATGCGGAGTTGCTCTGCATTGAGCTTCCTGGTGAGAGCTATCACCGCATCGGCCACATATTTGGTTTCTTAAACAGCGGGCATCATGGTGTCCATAGTTTTCACACTTGTAGCATCGAAGTGGGTTGGAAATATACACGTCAACCTTCACTTGCAGAAAACCATCTTTGCCCATTCTGGGAACTGTTTGTTTATTCAATGTGAGTATAATAGCGCTGGTATCTTGCAGATTGTTTTTAGCGAAGCAGCTGTTAAAAACATTTGTATAAGTCTTTAATATGACTCGCTGGGGTTTGAACCCACGACCTCCCGCATATTAGGCGGACGCTCTAACCACTAGGTCACTGGAGTGTCTGAGTTCTGTGCAGTGTGCACAACAACCCAACATATAAGTGATTATATATATTAATATTTTAGATAACGTTTTAATGAAATTATGTTCTCTATGAGTACAATTCATAGACTAAAAGCACTCTCCACTTTAATTTTAAACAGGTTGTAAACTACAGAGACATACGTATTAGATAACATTTTCAAACATGCCTTAAGTTTAGTTTTCCTAACTGCATCACACTTTCCAAAAACAATAGATCAGTTAAATTGCTCAAAAGCAACCCGTAAAAGAAAATAAAACAGTGGCAAAAACTCATTTTAATAGTTTATCTTTTACGTGACACTTTTCAACATTTGGAACATAATGTAATTATTAATACAGGGAATGACTATTGTAAATTGAAATGAAATTCTGGAATAATTTGGTTTACATTTGAAACTTTAAAAGGTGTTCCAGATTATATGTTCTTGTATAATTTATGTCCAATTAGAGACACACTTAATGAAATGAAGGTTTGATGTCTGCCTGAATCATATAATAGAAAGCATCGACTCTTTGATTCTTCCTTTCCACATTAATCCTTACCTGACAACGCCAGCAAATGTATTATATCAGATATTTGAAAGCGACATTGCATGTTAACATTTAAATATCAATATAGTTAATGCTTTTTTGTAAGACAACTGCTTGTCTCTAAAGAGCTTTCATACAAAGAGGCCCTTTTGATTTTACTTGTAAGCAGTTTTAGATGCATTTTGTTTTGTTAACCACAAACAAGCCTTGCGATGGATGGATTGAAAAATTCAGTATGACATTCTGCGTTTTGCGTTTCTTTTATATACTGATGAAAAGTTACATTCGTTTCATATTCCTCTCTATAATTAATACAACATTCAATTTAAATTGCATTCAATGTTCATGCAGACAGCTTCGTCTATGACTTTTAAGATAAGATACCATAATCAAAAAATTATATAATGATTGTGTACTTACAGCTGATAGAGTACATTGCATACAATTTGATATGTTCAGCATATCAGTATAAAATAATATGGTGCACATACAAAGAAATACAAGTATTTACTGATGTCTAATTCATGTTATAGTTGGCAAAGATATTTTCTTCAATGACAAGTTCTACACTGCTGTTTTATTTATACCTAGGATTAGAACTGTTGTGTCAGTGATTAAATAAAATAAATCTTGATATTTAGCTTGGAAAATAATTGTACCGTATTCCATCAGATTCGAAGACACGCATTAATCGCTTATTTACATCAGCTTCTTTTTGAATGCTTATGTATGTGTTGTGGATTTTAAAGTAGAGTAGCTTAACAATTTTTCATTGATATTGCTACGATGTCAGCAGTGTGGTAGGTTATAGTGATGTCCAGCACTGCTGACATCATGGGGTATATATGCAACAATGTATCCTACCCAGTCGCCTTTTCCTGACACCAGGCCGGTCAGTCCTAACATTAATCTCTTGATGCAAAGCGCCAATGTTATGTATAATTTTTATATTAGTCTTTCGCATGACTCTGTCAGGGTTCGCAACCGCGATCTACCACATATGAGGTCGACCCTCTGACAAGAGAGTCTAGCTTATAATTGCGTATGACTTTTAGGTTTCCTGCAATAATAACCATTTTTATAGAAAAATATATTTTATATTTCCCATTGCTTGGGTACCAAAAGTAAAACAAAAGTCAAATATTATTCAAATTAGATTCTGTAGTTTAGAAGTATTTTCTATGCTCATTGATAAAACCTATGTTGTCAAATATCCAAAGTGTTCATTGGGGTATATTTCCATATGTGTGTAGCTGTACATGTTTCTCTTGTATCCTGTATATTGAACTACACAAATTATCAAATTAATATTAGTTCAGGATGTAATTAACAAAATATAGAAAGACTTACCAATACTTATCGTATGTACACAAGTGACATGTAATCTCCCATCCCGCGCTCTTCCTGATGTAGTATTCTTGTATTAAGTTGTTTGTACTACCTTTTCTCGTTATTCCGCTGTTACTATATTTAGAAAATGGCAATTCTAGATTAGGTGACGAAATGGACCGCAAAAGCAAGCAAGATACTTTAAAAGACAAATAATAAGCCTGTTCATTTAAAATCAGGGTCATGCAAGTTATCCTTTGTAACACATATTTAGTTCGTAAGTACTCTTGTTTCTTAAGAATGTCACGCAAATACATTATTCCCTAGCGTGATTTCCTGATGTTATATAGAAGAATGACACCCGCACGTAACTGAATGATATCACGCCATATTTGCCACGTTTCACGTGAGTTTTGAAAGCTGTTGAACATATCATCTCTTTATATAACGATGTATAATTACCTTCATGCACACTTTGATAAGTAACATCGTCTCGTTTCATGGTTGTATGATGAACATGACTAATTATTGTAGCTTCATTTGTTTTTTGATGGATGATGTCATCAGTACCACCATACCCCAGTGTTAATATAATTAGGTCAGGACACTGTATGCTATAAGCTTTTTTGTTGGTTGATCGTAGCTCTCTTTTGATACTGTATATGTATAAAACGAAAGTTGAGACATCGAATCGTGGTTGAGTTACATATACTGAACCACCAAGTTAGCGTTTGTAAGTAAAGAAACTAAACCATCTCTATGACTCTAATGCAGGTATTATTTGCTGTGGAGTAAACAAGCCATAGCAATAATATAATAACTTGAATTTCCCAGTTTTAAAATACAAATCCAAACTACCATATGTACCCAGTTATGGAAGCATACAATGGTAAAATTCATACATGTCATGGATGCACATTTACTCATCTTAAATATAAATTGTTGCTTTAAGATTGTATTTAATTGTATTTGGTCAAAGTCTATTCAATCCTGATTATTGTACGGTCTGCGCATTAATTGTGATTAAGAAACTTCCAGACAAAGATTATCGATTATTATGGAGTTTTACTATAGCGACCAGGTAATAAACTGGGTCAAATCAAAACCAAAGCGACTCGAATCGTATCAATATAGGTAGGGGTAGTATGAATGTGTTTGCCAACACGCGTAGCTTACATTGTGACATCAAGGCGCCAGACATTCAGTCAAAATCACACCTTATTGCTAATCTCTTCCAAAAATGAAATGTCAATGTATTACATTTGCACATAATAAAGTTATGAGGGAATACGAATGCACTAGGATCCAAATAAACACAATAATTGCCTTTGAAATGAATGTAGAATCAAATTCTAAAAAATGAAACCCATTGTTGAAATACTCGGTAGTGAATGCGTGTAAAAACCGGTATTAATTTGGATAATTTTTAAACACGTTCATTCCAAACGGGGCGACAGTCTCAAAGTGTATGTATGTATGTATGTATGTATGTATGTATGTATGTATGTATGTATGTATGTATGTATGTATGTATGTATGTATGTATGTATGTATGTATGTATGTATGTATGTATGTATGTATGTATGTATGTATGTATGTATGTATGTATGTATGTATGTATGTATGTATGTATGTATGCATGCATGCATGCATGCATGCATGCATGCATATATATATATATATATATATATATATATATATATATATATATATATATATATATATATATATATATATATATATATATATATATATTACATGTATGTCTAGGAAAGTTTAAAAGGGAAAATACTAATCCTACAATATACCAACATGAGATGTTTTATAATGCATCAGTTGCAAAGTCATTATAAACCCTTCAAACCTTTCTCCAGTAATGGGGATATGTCGTTACCCATAGATGGGTAAACACTATGCATGTACGGTATGGTTATCTGTATTTTGGATGGATAGTTCCAATGTGTGTATCAATAAATCTGTAATAGTTAATTTATCCTTTGTTTTCACCTGGTCAAGTGAATATTTTTATACAAAGATTGACCTTAAGTTAATTAAGTAAATATTACAATTGGATCAAGAAACTGTATTATATAAACTTTTCTTCTCTATTTTCCAATTTTTGTTATAATATCTGGTTAATCACAAGAAAAACAGACCTAAAAAATTGGAATCAAACTAATACAAGAAGATAACTTTACTGGACACATTTTAAACAAAATTCAATCCAAAATAGTCTGGGTCAAAATTCATGTGCATGAGATAAACGATCAGTCTGGGTCTAAAATCATTTGCATGAGATAAAAGATCCTTGTGGGTTTAAAATCATTGGCATGAGATAATTAATCAGTCTGGGTCTAAAATCATATGCATGAGATAAACGACCAGTCTGTGTCCAGTTCTGGAGATAGTCAGGAGTAGTAAACTTCAGTTATGAACTTTTTGAATTGTTGATATAAAATAAACAAAACATGGTTTTTGAGTAGCATTGATATTTTAAAGGAATTTGCTGAGCAGATAGGTATCTTTATACAGGAGAATATGTATGATTTACTGGATATGAAAAATTCATTGAAATTAAAAGTGAATTAAAATATAATGGTGTTATGGAAAGATCATCTATACACTAGAAAAACAAGTTGCTATAGAAGCACTGGAAACAACGGAACATATAAATTGGGAATACATAAATAAATGTTTACCTTTCCAAAACTCAAACAGAAATGAAAACCATATGGAATCTTTTTTTCGCATAGCCACAACTCTGCTAATGGCAAATGACGAGTTAGATTTAAGTCGTAGTAGTAATATGGGCATGAGGAATTTGAATAATATTTGTCTCAATGTAAAATTGTTCTTCAGATAAATAAATGGAACAACCATGAACAATCCTTATATCTGGCAAGAAGTTCTAGCGATAATGATAGGGAGTTTTAATGGAATTAAACCTTAGAAGTCAAGAATTTGAATCCTTCGTTCAGATACTAAATATAAGATTCGATTAGTTGAAGTGTCAGAAGGGTGCAAAGAGAAAATTGCAAACAACAGTTAGGGGAAAAGCCGAGTCCTTATCAGCTACCCCTGTTCGCCTATACAGCTGACTCAGCCTTACGAAGTATTTTGGCTATTGATTATTTTATTGTCTCTGTCTCAGATTCATATATAGGGCTCTCTATAAGGGAACCGACGCCAAAAACCATCGGTGAAGCAGAATGTCATATTACCCGTCTGGAAAAACATACACTTGATGAATGAAAAATGGAAATTCCATCAATCTATCTGCAGAACATGAAAGAATGTAACCATCCCTCAGAATCAAAAGCAGACAGACCATGACAATAAGAGGCAATTGACATCAAAACACTTAGTGAATGAGTCAATGTTCTGAAAGTACAAGTAAACAAATACCTGGGATGCGTTAAAAACGTTAGAATAAAATGAAAAAGCAAGATGACATTGAAAATAAAAGGTTTATCCGATACAGAAATGGCAACCAAAAAGCTCCCAAGGAATAGATAATTTACAGATTCAATACTACTTAGACAAATAGCCAATCACGTAGCACACAGACAGAGAAAAACTAGTTAATTTTGAACTCAGCAAGAAAGGTAAATAAACCCAATGATATTATAATTAACAATGTAAATGACTGTACTAATTTGATATTTGCCTTTGCTAAAATTCAAAATATCAAGCACCTTTGCTTGTGGATATTAGTGTCAGTGCTACTATGATTGGCAATAGATTAAAGAGGATTTAGACTGTACGGCAAAATGTCATACCAAATCTGTGAAATCAGATTTGGTGGCTGCAGCTGCAGATAGAAAACCATTCCTAGGAAAATACAAACTTGAGCTTTCTCTAAGAAGTCAAAAGCATTGGAACTAGGTTCTCGTCGCTAATATAGAACATGATGGATTCATTGGTCTAGACGTCATGACTAGACACTCAATTCATATTCATTTCAGCAAAAATTATATTACAGTAAAAGGGAACAATATTCAATACTCTCGGTACCGAACTGAGGTAGAACCCGTATGTAACCATTCCTCAGTCTTGGATTATGCTATCATTCCTCTCAATAATAGTATTGTCCCTTGAAAATTTGTTGATCCATTTTTTAAAGGAGCTGTTTACAACTGACATAGCGTTATGTATACTGAATTTATTTATTTGTTTGCTTGTTTTCAGTTATTAATTCTATTACTTGGTATTGTAATGTAACATTGCTTTCTGGAATTGATCTTATCAAATATTGAGCTCATTTCTGTTTGATCTATTTCACTTTTTTATTTTTTAAAAACTAATACTGAAACAGTGTATCTAATTGCTGAACTTGTTTCAAAATCGGCAACAGTTTTGGAAAACTGTTTAATTTTACATTTTATCTTTCTCATAGTAAGAATCATTAAGTAATGTGAAGGTCATGGATTATGTGACAAACAGAATGTATCAGCTGTTACAAGCGTCTTTTTTGAGGAAGAATACACTTTTGACCATTATCCGGTAATCTGTTTTGCATCTTATGTTGTATTATAAAATGTTATCTTGAAAGAAATTTGTTAGCTAGGCTCCAAACAATTAACACGTTAAGTTGTTATCAGTTTAGTACCAGTCTGGATTGATTGTTTATATTCTTCAAATTATTGAATTCAAGTGATTCTTTTCCCTGTAAATACATACAGAATTAGAGCTGGCAAGTTTAAGAGCATTCCCACATTGCATACAAATTTAAGTTACTAAGTATATTAGCTCAGTAGACAAATATTTTGCTCAGTTTGAATAAATTGGTGGCAATTTTAAATATCAAAGGGAGCATTGGACTCTATGTGTATTTACTGGTAAAGCTAGTGATATTTACAATATACTATCACTTCAGCAAAGTTCTGACTATTTTTCGGTTAAAGAATGCATCTTAAAAGGTTATGAGTTAATTTCATGAGGCTTATCGTAAAACTTCAGGGACTATTACAGATAATCTAGACACACTCATGTCGAATTTGCAAGAGAAAAAGAGCAGTTATTTGATGTTGGTGCTTAGCCAAGATAGTTGGTCAAGATTACGAAAATCTCGGGCAACTTGTATTACTTGAAGTGTTCAAGAACTGTGTCCATAGTGACATTAAGACTTATCATGATGAGAATAATGTCGAAACCTTGCAACATGCTGCTCGTACTGCTGACGAGTATTCCTTAGCAGATACAAATTTATTTTGTAGGCAAGTCTTTAACTCAGCAGTCCTCTGGTAAAAGTGTATTTCAGTCTAATACGAACCCTTCTAAATTTCATCGTGGCACAACTTTGAGAAATCAAGTTTTTGATAAGTTTGATTAGAAATTCTTATATATTTATACGAGCACTTATTGCATGAAGAATGAACAAATTATTTCTGATTACAACAAATTGAAAAATAAGCATTAGAATCAAGATAGATCGATTCCAAATGCTCTTAGCTCTAAGAGGTTAAGATCACGGTCACGGTCATATATTGAACGCAATACTTTTGTTGGGTCTAACAAAACCTATTGTGCTTTTATTATGGAAAATTATAAACCATTCATGTCAAAGAGTTCTTTATCACTCTTGTTTGAATCAGCTAATCAAATCCCTGCTAAAATGCATGGGACACATGAGTTTCTATGAGTCTTAAAGTCTTTTTTTATCAGGTACATTGGCTTTATCGGAGAAATCTTCTTTTAAAGAGAGTGTTCTAATTCAGGGAGTAGACTGCTGCTTTGATAATAGTCCTTACCATTGCGTAATGTTGTCATTAGACATCATCTTAGGAACAATTCCTTCTTTGCCAATCGAAGGCATTAATCTGTTACGTGGTAATGACATAACTGGAGATAAGGTTGTGGTTAACCCACGTGTAACTGATAAGCCTTGTTTGGATCAGAAGTCGATCATATTAAGAAAGAATTCCCTGAATTATACCCAGTTTGAGCAGTTCTTAAAGCTATGGCTACAAAGCTCTTGAGAATGATGTTGATCACGAAAGGATTTCTTTAGCTGATATATGAATTTGTCATGATTTTGATGAGGTACTTTCACCTCTTGTTTGGATCAATCCAATATTATTATTCACGGTGATCCTTTTTAAACTACTCATTCCCTTTATTACAGTTAGGGTGACAAACGACAATTACTTGTCGAATAGGACAAAATATTATGAGATCTCCTGTTATTTCCATTAGTAAAATTGAAGCTACTAAAGTACATGGATTTAATGGCATTAAACATGGGATTCTTAAGAGAAAATGGAGAGCTCAAGGAGTACCTGATTGTAAAAATTGGTCAGTAAACTATCACATTATAGTTTTAAAAACGTACAGATATGAAATATGTAGCCTGGACCATAAAACTCCTTTAGCTAGTCAGTCAAGTATTAACAAGAATTAGCACAAGAAATTGAATCATTTCTATTGTCCAAAAATTAAAAGTGATGTTTGTAAATACTGCATATCTTGCTATAATTGATAAATAGTATAAAACACAAACTGAATATACATAAGGCTCATCTGCAATCTATTCCTGCATTTGAAGAACCATTTAGCAGAATAATGGTTGATTATGTCGTTCCCATACTTAAGACCATGTCAGGCAACCAATACTTGTTGACCATAATGTGTGCATCAAGACTTCAAGAGGCATTTCCTTTGAAGAATATTAAGATTAAGACAATAGTAAAAGCGTTGAGAGCAAAGGGTGTTAGAATGATTTGATCATAAGTTGAAAAATACTTTTAGGCCATATTGTTATGATACGGATAAAGACTGGGATGAAAGCATTCACTTACTATTGTTTGCTGTTCTGGAATCTGTTCAACAAACGTTAGGGGTCGGTCCCTTTGAACTATCTTTTGCGTGGACCATTGAAGTTGCTGAAAGAGAAACTTCTTTCTAATAAAGACACTTAAATAAATTTTCTTGATTATGTTTCTAATTTAAAGTATAAGTCGTCAAAGGCTTGTGAGGTTGTAAGAGCTAATCGGCACTCTACTCAGTTAAAAATGAAAGCAAGGTATGATTTTACCCATACTAGAAAATCTCCTTCAGGCCATTTATTCTGGTCCCTACACAGTAGGAGGGAACAAAAGCGACATTGCCATATAGACATGTTAAAGGAGTATATTGAGAGAGAGAGAGAGAGAGAGAGAGAGAGAGAGAGAGAGAGAGAGAGAGAGAGAGAGAGAGAGAGAGAGAGAGAGAGAGAGAGAGAGAGAGAAACTGGTTGGTTAATCATGGAATTAATTTAGCGATATCCTGTATCACTTATTGAGGATTTAAGTGAAGGAATGCAATCGGACACTATTAATTTTGGAGTTAGAAATCTTCGGAATTCAGAAATTATGAATAATATGGGTTAGAAACTTACTAATTTGCAACAAGAAAAAACAATGAACCTACACAGTTGCTATTTGAACATGAGATCTACTTGCTAGATGTTCCTACAAGAGCAAACAAAACACCCTGTAAACAACACCCGTACAAAAAAAAACACTCAGAAAGGAATGCACAAAAATATAAATTCAGTATTTGCTGGAAAACGATTACAAAAAACTTAGTAAAAGTGACTAGAGTTGACCATGTATTGAGGAAGAAAACCACTTTATTTGGACTGAAAAATACCAGGATGCTTTTGACAAGTTAACGAACATACTTAAGAGTGCATAAGTTCTTACATCTCCAAATTTCAATCAATCTTTTAAACTCTTGTTGATGCAAGTGTTATTGGATTTGGAGCGTTTTAATGCAAGAAGTAAAAAATAGTGTTAATCATCCAGTGTGTTATTTTTCTATGAAATTAAAAAAGCACCAGAAACAATTATTATATAATCTAGATTGGCATTACAATGTTTGGAACTTACATTATTACAACTCCTTTTGCGATTATTTGTTTAGTTCTCACTTTCATCGGCAAGATGAAAAACCAAAAATAGAGATTCTTAAGGAAGACTTTGCTGTTACATAAATATAATTTTTACATCAGGTACATCAAGGGAGAAGACAATTTAATAATATAAGCACTTTCACATGTATATAATATATTATTAAATACACATTTTGTATCATTTATAAGATTTATTCTAATGTTATTTTTTATAATTCGCATGTATAATAAACCTATGGAAAAAAGAAAGCTTTGTGAAATAAATCTTTATTGTTCTTTTATGGGAAAGTATTATGAATATTTAACTTAACTATTTGTTGGTTAGTTTTAATTTTTGTTAATTCCATTATATGCTGTCGTAATATAATATTGTTTTCTGGACTTGATCTTATTCAAAACTGAGTTCATTTATGTTTGACCTGATTGACGGTTTTTGAATTTTTTAATTTTATTGACGTAAACAACTAATGATAGAAGCAATGTATCTAACTGCTGACCTCATTTTAAAATCAGTTTTGTTAAACAAGTGTTCTCTTGTTATTTTTGTATCGTTCTCAGAGTAATACCATTAACTTAAAAGAAGGTCAAAACTGATTATGTGACAAGTGATATGTATGAATAATTACAAAAGTCTATTTTTGTACAAGTATTAGCTTTTGACCCTCAGCCGAGTATCTGTTTTGTGTCTTACGCGCTTGTACAAACTATTGTTTTGATACACGTTTGTTAGTTGGGCTCCAAAAATTGACATGTTAAGTTGTAATTATTTGTGACTAGTTTGGGTCGAACTTTTATATTCTTCAAATCATTGAATGCAAGTCATTCTTTTAACTGGAAATACATAAGTGCTCCGACTAAAGTCTTGGAAAAAGACACTTATTGGAAGCAATACTGACTTAAAAACTGGAAAAATAATTTATGTGATTCAACAAAGGACTGTTTACACAGTAGAACATTGATCATAACACACGTCATCGCCTTCTATTATGGATTTCATCGAGACTCGAACTTAGTTTCGTCAAGAACATTTTTAATTCTTGGATTATTTTTGAATTTCGTTCTTAAAACAGTAAGATAATGTTCCTTACTTTTTCACATTATCTTTTGGGGAAATAAATTATTTGTTAAATTTTACAAAACTTGTTTTTCTTCACTCTTTACTGTCACACATTTTAATAGCATAGGCATACAGCAATAGTAAGACCGAAATATATTACACTGATATTTTCCATTGATTATAGAAAACTGAATGATGTTACAACAGAAGACATAACAGGTGCTGTCAGGATGAATGTGGTTCTCCACTCTTGACATATAAGGACCATGCACTTTGCTGCATAATATTTCTATTAGTATTGTTATCATTTTGTTTTGCTTGTTTCAACGGAATCTTAGTAATATTTATTTTTTATTTTTGGTTTCTTTACCAGTTGATTTAGTGTCTGGTTTATTCTTTTCGACATGTTGTTACTTATTTGCTCATATATTATTATGTAAAATAATCATTTACATTTTCATTGTGCTATACATTTCCTTAGTCACATCATCCACCAATTCATAAGTCATTGTTCATTCATACATGCATTTGCTTAATCATTCACTCATTCTTTTCAACAGTACTCATCAGCAATTAAATTTCCAGAACCGTCTACTAGCTCATTCATTCTTTCACCAACAACACCCATATATTCATATGTACTCATTTATATTTGGTTTTTCTACCGTTTTTCCTTTTTTCTTTTTTTAAATGTATGCTCTTGTTTTCTCTGCCTATTGGTGTGCTAAATTTATTTAGCTCTAAAAGGGTCTGTTGGACTGTTGCTATCGGTGGAGTCTCTTCTGCGTGCAAATGTCTTACATGTAACATAACACCGATTCTTTTTCAATTTACCTTCTTTCATGTTCATGAATAAATCACATATTTGTTTCTCTGTACCGTTTTTACTTGATATCTGCTCCATAATAAATCCACGCCCATTTCAACAGAACATACGTCTACCCATCTTTATAGTGCTCGTGTTCTTACTATCATTCCTTGAAAATCTTGAAATCTCTTTACTATCAACAATGGCAACAGCTGTAAGTCTATATGTTTTGTCTCTTTTCCCTCCAGTTGTTTATATCAACTGTCAACTGTTTAGAATATTGCGGATGTAAGTCAAATCACTGGATCTCAGCTGTGATCCCAATCATATCATAAAGACGCAAAACATTTATCAGACTTCTGCCACCATACTGTTTTTGACCATTTGATTCTTTAATCTCTCAAATACATATTTTAATATTTTATTTTACAACGATTTAAGCAATGCTAACACTTTGTTTTTTAAAGACATCTTATGCAATAAATTGGATCACAAGTATGATAGAATTTATATATTGCATGCATGCTATATATATGTACTGATGATGCAAAATCAAAAGAAAATATACATCAATAAATTGAACAAGCAGTAATTACATACACTCGCGGAGGTAGGGATATCAATCAACTGTTACTTCGGTTCTTACATTCGGGTATTGGTTTGTACGGTCGACTTTTATTCTTACTTGCAATTACTAAATTTCTGTCCAAATAACTACTACTTGTGGTTGTTGTGGCACCTGGAGGAAAACTGTGTTCGCCCGAACGCATCGAAGTTCATTAGATTGAGTGTTTCTGTGAAAGCAAGTGTGATATTTGAACATAAACTTTTTCATTCAATAGTAGCATATACATATATAGAATTGAACAAGTGTGATATAAGGATTGATTCACAGTTATCCAATGATCACACAAATTGTGCAAGTAAAGCATGCATTATGAAGGGAAAATAGTCTCATTCAAGAAAAAGCCACAGTTAATATTAGTAAATATTTATGTTAAGAGAAAATTTGTTCATTCGGTGTTCACATACAAATTAGTAATAAAGAGGCGATAAGTGGTGAGTAAACGTCACGAGAATAATTACTAGAACGAATTCGTATAACTGCAGTATATCCCAATCTCTAGAACTCCTTTTCGTTTATACAAATGGGAGTTGCAAACAGATCGTCCCAGACGACATGAACTAAATCTTGAATTTAAAACTATTCAAAGCTCACAAAAATGGGTCCCAGATAAAATACAGAAACATATAAAAAGAAGTTATTGATGTTCGAATAATGCTAGAATATTAAGTTCTGCGTTTAAATACTGAAATTGTAATATTAGCTATGTATATCGTAAAATGTGTTAAGTGGTGAAATTGTTAATGAAATAAAATTTATGCAAGAATAAATACTGAATAAATTACAGAAGTAAAATCAATCTAAATTTAAGTAGACACACACACCTTTCTATATTGACCCGTAAAACTGGCAGTTACATGCTGCTGTACATATCCAAGAAATTTGGGCTTCTGACACTCTGTAGTTTCGTTGCGCATGTACCGGCTCGATGGCAACCGAATATAACATTGGCGAGCCTTAAATATCGTCTAGAAAACCATTGAACGTTTGAAGACTGAGCATTGGAAGAGTGCTTAATATTGGATAATTTGGAAAATTGATGGAAAATACTAACACCTTTTAAGACATGAAATCTAAACAAAACATAGTGAAAATAAAGTTAGACACGTCAACGTCACATATTTTCTCGTCTGCAGTGGTTCATGAAGTTAGGGCTGAAATAGACAACGATGACCAATACACTCATTGATGCTTGCTTCGGGTAACAGGACCACATCACACAGGGTGCTGTAGATATGCGAAGTCAGCACTTCCGAAGTATTTTTTTGTAAAATGTAAATTATTCAGATTGGGGATGAGGTTATTGCTATGACAGATTTTTATATAATTATTCACATATTACAATTTCTATGTGCAGTGTTTTTCTTCAGCAGTGATGAGTTTCAGCACGAAACAGAAACCATAGAAAACATAAGGCAAAAAAACTTCATTTATTTTTGTATAATTGACATTGTTACATCAGAATGTAACTATTCATATTTTGAACACGAAGGTTACTTCACATTTCTATCGATATTACAGTAACACCAGGTTTTAGGTAACTAAAATTAATATATTAGAGGCAAATTGGCTATTTTAGAACTGTAAAGTGATTCTTTTAATTACGTGTTTATGAAAGTAGGAAGCGTTAAATTGTTTTAGGTTCGTTAGTGTCTACATATTTATAGCTTTTTAAAAAATGTTCTTTATATAAAGTTTCGTAGAATAGAAAAGTACATTTTTGGGGTCGTTGAAGTTTTCCTTGGTTGGCGTTTCATAAACATGTTCAAATTGCCTATTGACAGTAAATATATTCTCCGAGGTAATATTATGCTGATTCTATATGCCATGATAAATATACAAGAATCATATATCCGAGCTTGTAATTTGTACTTAGGTCGTTGTTTCACTTTCTTAGTTTGAGTGACCGAAGCAAATCCTTTCCCTACCACCATATACAGTCCGTTCCAGTTTCTTTGTTGGTTCTTTTGAGACTTTTTCCTGCTAATCAATACTTCATGATGTTGTTATACCTCTGCAAAAACTAGCTACTTTCCGCCTATGATTAGAAACCACCCTGAAATACAAACTTGCATATACGCGTAAGTTTTCACCATTGATATATTATAAACATCACAAAATATTTTGGCGTTATTTACGGTGATTGGAAGAATATGACTTATTCTTTGGCGAAACGTTTCAGTGTTTCAATTTCAAGTTCTAGAGGTATCTATTGGAATGGTAATCTTTCGCCTGGCGTATTTTTGCCTGCCGTAACTGATTTGACCTTCAATTTTTCGGTAAATTACTCGCTTAAAGCTGCATCAATCTATCAAAGTATTTCCTATTTGGATTATGGTAGAAAAGATAGGGAGGCGTTCGAATTTGTTGTACATTGATTTCTTCTATGCACTACAGTATTTTACAAAAGATGGATCAAAGCTAAAGAGTGAATTTGTGCATATATCTGCAAAAGAGACGAGTTAAGATTTCATTTATGACGGTCTTCCTTTTCTGTAAAAAAACACATTCCTTCACTTGATTCTTAAAATAGTGGTTCATAAAAGCAACATCCTGGACAAATGATATGGTTAGCACCAAAGTTTGTCAAAGTGATTATCTTTTATCCTGTGACTGTTGCCTGCTTTTTCTTAAAAGAGTAAAACACTAATATCTTGAAATACCCCGTGAGCATAACGCATAATAGATCTCACAACACGTTGCTATTTCGGTCAAAATTTTTACTTTTCAAATGGTTTAGTAAAAACTAATTGCTTTCCAAATACACGTGTTTGCTTTCGTTAATCCATACGGATTAAGGAGGGAAAATTTAATTTCAGAAATTTAAATTTAACTCCGTTTTAATTTTTAGCAATGAAACCGAGCTGTTAAAAGATTAATAAGGACACTATTGACTGGTTAATAAGAATTAAATTACTATTTCATTCGCTAGACACTTAAAATGTATTTAGACTTAAATGGTGATCTAACTTTTGAAACGAATGGTCTCCATTATGTTAACTTTTTCATAGAATTCAAATTATGTCTGATGCGTGTGATGTAATACCTAGGCTAAACGACTCTGTCATTTTTTCAGAAACGTCGATTACTTCATTTTGATAAGTACTTTTCCTATTTGGCCTCTATTGCAATAAACGTAAAGCGTACATGCGATTCTACTTATTAGGATCGTTTTTCTCCTTTACTTTCCTTTTAAATTGTATTCTTTATTCCATTCCATACACATAAATGAAAGAGTATTGTAGGATACACCACACTACAACAGATTTACCATCGTCATCGACGGGACAAAAGGAAAAATTCCTGGCAGGGATCGCTTGTAATAAATATAAAGTGCAGAGGAAAGCACCCAAAGGGCGTTGTACCCGTGGAAGGGAGAAAAAAACACTTATAAAATCATTACAAGGAGGGGAGGTAAATGAAAAGGGATCTGAAGACCGGAACCTATCCGAGTGCAACCCTACAGAAAAATACAGAAACAATAGAAAAATCCCATTAAAATATATCCAAATAAGTTTTGTACCAAATTCTATTTTAGTTTTATCATGGAAGTAATAATATAATAAATACTTTGGAGACTATCTGCGAGGGCGATGACCTCAAAGGCTAACAAATAACATAGCTAAAAGGTCGAGAGATTTCTATCAACAGATTGATCTCGAAGATCTCCATCCTAATGTAAAAGAAACGCAAGAAGACCAAAGAAGAATTCTCTATCCATGTTCGATGATATTTCTAAAAGACAGTCTGATCATCTGAACAGCTTCCCACAACTTTATCCTCATACTTAAGCTGGGTAAAGATAAACTGTGCAGGAATGAGGTCACACAGTTATAAAGTTGATGATATGTTTCAATGCCTATCGGTGAATACAAGCAATTACATAAATGATTGTATAAGAAATATAAATATTAATTATCAGATCCGGAGGCAAATGATCACATCTTGGCAGGTTTAAGGATTCGCAAAAATACATTCGATTGATGATGATATGAGCTTAAAAGTCAGACTTTGTCATACATGTGACACAGCTTACTACAATAATACTGCCACAATATTTTTATAAAGTGTGATTTTGCATCTTTACATGAAAACGGTTTAAGAGCAAAGAAGTACACAATGGTCAAAACATTTAAAAATATCTTTTGAGCATTTATTTCAAAAATATGTTTTGCTTGCTAACTCTGTTCGATTTTGTAGCAAGGACAAACATTGTTAAGCATTTCTAGAGAAGCTAAATAATGTAAGTAATATTTTGTCTTGTCATAAGGCAAAGAAATACGGTTAATGCCTCCTAAATTTGTTTTAAATAACAGAAGGCGATTGCAACCTTATTTGCTAAAATTTCCATTGTATTTGTTTCAAATTATATTATCGGATATTAGTTAAGATTGATACACACGTTGATCCAAGATAAATAAAAAATGATACATTTTGGATATATTCGAAATAATACATTTCCTTTTGGCTATTCTAAAAGTTGAATTAAAATATTAACATGATAATTAAACATACATTATTCATGTTGTAAATTGCCTGTCCGGTTCCATTATTTTCTTGACGCCATCGACCGAATAATTTTGCACAACCCATCTTGGCATGGCATTGTGAATGGACAGTTTCCGCAATGAATGAAAACTGCATTTTAAAATCGTTACAGATGATATCCAGATAAAACATTATATCAGTTTCCACTGTTGTCCGATCCAAGGACTGAACTTACCCCAATTTCATTTCATTTGTTTACCTCGAAAGTCGAGGTCATTCCAGTATTTATTTTGGCAGAGAGAGAGAGAGAGAGAGAGAGAGAGAGAGAGAGAGAGAGAGAGAGAGAGAGAGAGAGAGAGAGAGAGAGAGAGAGAGAGAGAGAGAGAGAGAGAGAGAGAGAGAGAGAGAGAGAATTGTTCCACTTGTGGCTGCCCTCATAGCAAATGATAAATTCTCAAGTACACATACATATATGCAAATAGGCGTAAAGTAATTGGCGCATATATTTTTATTTCCATTATTTAGCAACTAAAGAAACCATGCTTAGGAAGCTGATTATACGGGTCTACAATTATTAAAGCCGTCTGCTTCAGAGATAATGAAACCCGTTTTGTTATGGATTTTGAACTGCTAATTTCAAATATGACAATTAAAAAAGCATATTCTCTACTGTTTGCGAGATATAAACGCTTGGCATGTTAAATATATGTATGTTATGTAGATAGCACAGTTTTAAAACCTAAGTCTGTTTATTTGTTTATGCTTGTTTTATATGATAATATTTCCCATATCCAGTTTATATAGCAGTTAAAACAGAAAAAGGGTAAAATAACTAAACGTTAGGATGAAACAAAAGGGAAAAGAAAATAATTATGTATATATAAGTACACAGATCAGTCCTAATTCAATGTTTTCTCGTCGCTTTGCGGCTTCTCTCTTATCCCTATTCATCAATAGTCTGCAAATAGGTTCCATTTGCCTGATAGTGTTTCACCATCGATGCACTATCCTGTTGAGATAACTCGCCGTGCTCATAGTTTAGACGAAAAAGAATCTTGATGAGAGTGACATCTTGCAACCAAGGCATTTGTATTCCTTGAGATTATCCACAACTACCCGTAGCTGTCTGTAACGTTAATTCGGAGGAACTTTGTTGCCACTAAATTGAAGGCTTTCCAATCCCTCATTTCCTAGCCTCGCAGTGCACGGTCAAATGCATCATTTCGAAGAAGTTCACTAATCTGAGCCTCCTTTATGTTCGCCTAACTTTAGTTTGGAATTTTCACCTGAGATACTTGAAAGCTGTCTATGATTTGTACATTCCCATGACAAAGTTTTTCATCAGACCCAGATTGATATACAAGGTTGGTAACAAAATCGTATTTGAGTTACTAAGTGGTGGATGCTGAACATTTTACCTGATGGACTCTATTATTATTATTATTATTATTATTATTATTATTATTATTATTATTATTATTATTATTATTATTATTATTATTATTATTATTATTATTAGAGAAACAATCAGCAAGTATATTACCTATTTCATGCTTGCTTTTATACTTGATGTTATTTAGCTTCAGTTGTTGGAGGCAATTGTATTTTCCTTTTCCATTTATTTTGCGGATTGTGTCCCTAACTTTGTTTATTGAGGAACGAGAGTTTAAAGTTGAAACATATTTTTTCCATGATGCTCATTTTCTTTCTTTAATAGTGCGGCCAGTTTTAGCCCGAGTAATACGGTATTGAGCTAGATTTTTGGGCGTTGGACGATTATTGAATTTGTTCAGTGCTTCTCGGCGTTGTTTAATGGCTTCTTTACATTCTTTAGTAAACCTTGGTATGGGCTTTTTTGAGAATTTGTCAAGGACTTAGGAATGGACTCTTCTGCAATCTCAATTAAGATAGATGTAAATTGTCGAATTGGATCATCATCAATTACTATGATATTCCTGTTCAGTCTCATTGTACAAAGTGTTTCAAATTTGGCCTAGTCAGCTTTCTTTAAGTTCCACTGTGGAATTGTGTCATCAATATTTCCATTGGTGTTCTTAACATATATTGTAAAATGATCGCTGCTATGAAGGTCATCAGCAACCTTCCAATTATAATCCAACAGAAGTGAAGGAGTACATATTGTTAAGTCAATGCAAGTGTATGTACCCGTTCCTGGGTGCAGATAAGTTGGAGACTTGTTATTAAATAGACATAAGTCGTATCTAGCAAAAAAATCTTCAACTTTTTTCCCTCTGTCGCTTATGTAATTAGATCCCCATAAAATGTTATGGGCATTAAAATCACCAAGTAAAACAAATGGCGTGGGACGTTGTTGAACAAGTATGTCTAATTCGTTTGGTGATAATTTAGTATTTGTGGTATGTAGACAGAACAAAATGTAATCACTCGATGTAGATTGACACTTACAGCAATGGCTTGCACAATTTGTATTCAAAGGGATGTTTTTATGTGGGGCTCTATTGTTCACAGCAATAGACACCCCTCCTGAGGCCCTGTCAACGTTTTGTAGGTAGGTGTTAAACAGGGAGTAGTTTTTGAATGTGATGTCCGTATCTTTTAAAAAGGTTTCCTGAAGACATAACAAAGCTGCATCATATTTATTTAAAAGCAGAAGAATCTCATTGTAATTAGCTTTAAGTCCTCGACAGTTGCATTGTATTATAGTGCTCTTCATTATAAATTTAGAATAGAGGTTTTGGATTTAGGTTAGACTTTTCGAGGGGAACATCTATAGGGTTATTTATCTGGGGGAAGTACGGGTGTGATTCTTTTGTTAGGTTTTGAGCTACTTTGAGAACACGAAGCAGTATCTTCTGCATCCATGCTCTCAATGTCCCCAAACCTGTTGAATAGTTTGATGGGGTATCTGACCCCTTTTGTTGTCTATATCCATGGGATTTGCTTTTCTTTGGTGACTTAGTTTGCTGAGTGTTGTTAAAGGTCGTTTGGGACGAAAGGAGAAAGTGTAGTAAGCGCTTTTGTGGAATATTTGGATTGTATTAACATGAAGAGTGGAAATGAATCCACGCCACATGGTTCATCATCTGTGTCAGATCCTGGTTTGGTTCGTTTTAACTGATTTTTTTTAAAGTTTCCATGATGGCAGTTTGAAAACTTCAGCATCCGTGCTCCCCACCCACCAAGGAGCCCAACAAGGGGACACTTTTCAAGTGCCAGGGATACACAGATACGATACGCAGTTGGCAAAATTACCTTTGGTTGACCCTGAAGTCGCCAATTTCGAAGGTCAGTAAAATTACCCCCTGATTGACCCGTTAAGCCACCGCCTTCTAGGAAGTTTTCTAAGATTTAGGAAAGGGAAAGATATAGGAATATAATATAGGGGCAACGGTGGTATCAAACGAGATACAAGAATAAAGAATACAAGAATACAAGAATAAAGGAAAAGGAGGTGAGAGAGTTAATAAAGACTTCCTACTGCCCGGCGTGACCAGCCGATTTGTCGAGACCAGGCCCATCTCAACCACCCGTCTTAAGAGAAGTAGAGGCCAAAGTAGTGTGTTGCAACTACCAGGATCCTTTCCTCCTCCCGTTACGGGTCGCAACCCATGGCAAACAGGCTGCCTCTACTTAGTCGTCTTTTACGACACGTAGAGAGGCATGTCGGGCCAATTCTACAACCCCGACCCCGCAGGGGGAGATTATTTATAGATTTCACCGAAAATTAGCTTTAAATATATAAGTGGAAAGGATAAACGGTGTATTAGGTGATGACATACTGACCATGACATAAACTAAATTTTAAAACGATGACTAAAACGGCTATAAAAAGTACTATTTTCTAGTAAGTGAGAAAAATGTCGATCTTAATAGTTGAATTTCCAGATTAAACAATCTTATGATTTGAGAAGTCCATATTAAGACTTAAATAATGAAATTGACTCGAGTAACTGATTTATACAGGAATGTTTTAATTTAAGTTCTAAGGGAAAAACGAGATAAAAAAGCTGCAATATCTGTAATTTTCTTGCTAAAATAAATACCATTCTATATGACTTGAATGAGTTAATTTTTTTTTGCACAAATTGGCCCTAACATCAAGGAACAAATTAATGAGTTTTCAATTTATGTACACTAAGTTTTAGAATTGATCAACTACTTCAGTCTTTTGGGGGATTTTGAAATGTATAAAAGGAAAGAAAGAATCCCCAAAATTAGGAAAGTATAAATTCCATTTAAACATCCAGTTTATATTTATCTCAACAAAAGTAAAATCGGATCTGATAATGATCACTTTAAGGTAGGATTTGTTTTTAAGACAGATTTGGCAGAAATGTAATCAATGAAAGTAGGCAGTTCATGTGAGCACAGTCACCAGCTCTTTACTGCAAACCGTTTCTCCTAATGAACACAATATTACTTCAGCATGCAAGTTTATGCATGAAAGCTGTTGGAAACCGCTCTATTTATGAAATTTAAAACAAAATACTAGAAATTCAGCGATGAAGATTTTATTAAAAACACAGATATTGTACATTAAACTAATTCATCAGAACACATGTAAGGTATATAGTTGGTATACAGATTATTATCAAGACGTCTGTTTCCTCTGGTTGCCGGGTTGACTCGATCCCTCGTATTTACCGATCTCTACTATCTCACCTCCTCCTAAGGATCGAGTGTCGTACTTGCTCAATGTTGTTATGTGAGACAGTTGGCGAGTAGTTTTGGGCCACATAAAGCCTCTATTGTGCTAAAATGGGGTTAAGTCAACAACAACATCATCAACAACGACAACAAAAGATCTAACCATTGAGTTACTATAGCACAAAATTATTTACAAGAGCTAAAAAAAGTTTATAATAATACGATTATGAAGAGAATGGCAGGTTGTAAACCTTTTGCAAATATCAACACAGATGCATGCGTAAAATTAATGTGAGCTCTTTGTGGCAATATTGGTCATTTGATATTTAAAACCATCATCAGGAAAAGGGTAATATTGTTGAAAATATCAAAAATTTATAGAAATACAAAAACTAATTTTAACCACGATAAAACAATAGTACTGCATGTAAAGTTGTGACAGAAATGAAGGTGAGCACAGATTATACAGAAAAGGATTATGATAATGCCAGATAACGGTCGGAGGAACCTGATAAACAATAACTTTTTTAATGCCAATGACTACAAAAGCTGCGATAGTTTGCTTTTAAAAGTGGTGGGTGAGCAATTCAATGTGCTACATATTTTGTTTACACAATATAAATAATACTGCAAATAACAAACTCAATAATGCCTAAATAAGCATAATAACGTCATTAGCTCTCTGCAGTTGTTATTATTACAGTCTCAATAATTTCTTCGCTGTTAGATGGGAAAACATTGAGACATCTTGTGCAAATAATTTGCTGGCAAACGACGTGTCTTATTGAAAATATATATTTGCATCTGCATATACTGAATGTGCTGTTCATTTCTCCTGCTTTATGTAATGTTTGAATACTTTTCTAGCTGAAAAGCATACAAAATATTGGCATAATTTACTCAGATTTTGATTTTTAAAAACTAGATTGTTTCTACGTCATAAATCCACAGGATCCCCTCAATGCACTATTTACCATTTCTAAATTCCATTAATTTTGCCAGAATTAGATAGATAATAGTTTGGTTTTTAATTCAACACTTAATTTTCAGTACCACCAATTCAAATCGATAGGAACTCTTTTTTTACGAACAAGATCAAATTCAATTTAAAGTTAATATGAAAGTTCTATAAGCTTCATTTACTGTAATGCCCCGCACACATTCGTAGTTTTCCGAATGTTTCTGTGTTTTTCTATAGATTCATTTTCACAAACATCTCTCTGAAACGAACAAATCTAAGGGTCAAGGACATGTGATTGCCTTTTGTCATCCTTATTGGAATAAAGACAATGAGTATTTAAAACAGGATCACTGTGATCAATACTCGTTGAACTATCAGTACAAGTGGCCGTATGGAAATCCTGATCAATACGTGCATCAGATAAAGGAATAGTTTACTGATCAAGATCATTTTCAAGTTTTTTTCTGCCATAGCTATAGTATCTGCACATGCTTGGTATAAATCAGGGATTTCGCTTTCAAAAGGACAAATTTTCTGATCCAGACAAGGCTTGTCAGTTACTAGTGGATTAATCACAAATATGTTTCCTTGTAGGTAATTGCATAGGAATAAATGAATATCATGAATGGGCAAAGATGAAACTGTTACGACTTTCACATGTCCTGAGACTATATTTGATGAGATATTTACACAATGGAGAAAAAACATCAACAAAGAAGCACGCAACTACCTGAATAAGAACATTGTCATTAGAAACAAAAGCCTCAGAAAATTCAAAGTACCTGATAATATAAAAGTTTCATAGGGATGGGAATGGCCGAAAAACCCATGAGTGATATAGAACTGTTCATAATTCTCCATGATTAAATCAGGCTGGGTTTGATTGAGCCAACAAATATATTTCTTTCAACTCACTTCCATGACTATGGCTTCTTGAAATTAAGAGCAATGATTAAATGGTTTGTTACTTATTCTTCAATTTGTAGCAATTATAAATAATTTCTTCTTACAAGTACCCGTAATAAGAGAGCTTTGCGAAAAAGACACAATAAGATACGAGAGACCAATGCTCTCTTGGCCATGAAAAATTTTTAGCGTCTTTTTCAAAATAAAAAAATATTAATTTATCTCTTTTTCTATAACATGCATACTAATCTAAAATTTTGAGTAGCATCAAAACCTGAACTTGTGTTTAAGTTGATGACTACTTTCACTTGCCGGTTCTAATTCTTAACCTAAATTAAAATTCCCGTTCTTCTGTTTTTCTTTCTTTCTTTCTCTCATTGCTGTTTCTTCAGATGCATTTGCGTTTCACTCCTATTTCTCTATTTCTTAGATTTTCTTTTTTTCTGTAACTGCATTTGTCCTTTCTCTCTTCAGTAGGCAATTACATTTTCCTCGATTTATCTTTTTATCTAAAATGATTTTTCTGTCTTCAAGTGCAATCTTCCATAACTGTATCTCATTCATATATCCATAGCTTGTTATTTAGAGTCAGGCGGCTGACTTACTAATAAAACTAAAATAAATCTTATCCAAAATCATTTTTTCCCACAAATACTGGACAAAATATATTTTATTGCTTCATTGATGAAGATTTCTCCTCTGCAAGTTTATATTTTCTGGCAAGTTTGTGCAATTCATCCTTTTTCAAGGAGTATAATTGTTGATGGATAGGATTTGAAAAAAATTACTCCATTTTAGATGACATAAAAGTATTTTCGTTTCACTAACGGTTTCTAAAATGTGAAACTATAGCTGATACTTAGGAAATTCTAAATCAAGCTGAATTGAAATTTCGAAAGAAATGATTTCTGATAAACTTTAGAGTAATTCATTTCAAAAAGATGATCGCCCGGTTTTCTTTTACAAGTCTATAGTCTTAAAAATAGTAAGATAATTGACCTAAAACAAAGATGGTTCGCATACACCAATTCACTCACAATTGTCATAGCAACTGTAGGGTGATAGGTATGCCTAATCTGTGTCGTTGTTTATATTTTTTGTTTGATTAATTTTGATATCTGCTATTGTAATATAACAATAATTGTTGGACTTAACATTGTCCAAAATCAATGTCATTTTATATTTCACATTAAGTATTTTCTTTCAAATTCTATAAATAACTAATAAATAACTAAATATGCTGTGTGTTTAAGATCTATATCATTATTAATATAAGTAAATATGTTTATCGGGTTCTAGGTTATTGAAACTCACATACATCTTACCTGGTGTACCTGACAGAATCCAGATTATATGCTATAATTTTATTAGTAGATTTATATTTATACCTAATATTTTATTTTGTAAACGTAATAACTTTTTAGAAGGCTATTTTGCATTAGGTATTGCATTTTTTCACGAAAATGCTAATTAAGACCTGAGAATTAGCAAAGGACTATGTAATCTTATCGCGGATAAATGTATTCATTCGTGCTTTAAGATCTAGCAAAATCAATTTTCATTACTATTGTGACCAGTAGTTCATTTAGGCTGGAATTTATTTCTCAGACTATATAATGCCAATGATTTCTCTCTGAAAATGCAAAATTGCTTTGATAACATCCTTGGATATAACGACTTGGACGTAAGGTTAATTATATTACTGTGTTTGAGCAAAAAGACTGTTGGCACATCAATATTTTACAAGCTATCACAGGCATATCAACGCTTACATCGTTGAATTTGATTTGGCTTTGCTTTTTTCTAATGTCCATTCATCACTTTAAATTATTGGGACATGTGTCTATTATTCTAGAATTTTGGGGATTTAATTAGTAGTTGCGTATTGACTTGTATTTCTGCTTTGTGTTCTAAGGAAAAATATTTTTTGAATTTCACAAACCTTGTTGGGTTAAATGGCGTAGAATATGTATTTATTATGCATTTCGGGCTTGAAAATGGTTTTATTTTCAAAGGTTATCTTTCACTGCATTGCATCCTTCCCGATTATCAAGACAATGGTCAATGGCATACTCCTGCATTGATATATTTCTGATATCAGATTTACTATAAGAACATTACCAGGTCAGTAATGAATGTATGTGTGTGTGAGGTTAAAATTACTTTTCAATATACATTTAGAATGTAAATGTATAATGACATTTTTATTACTTGGTACATGATCAAAATGATTTCATCAAATATCTGATTCCAAAATAGAGAATGTATATCATTATTGTAAACAGCAACAATATTATTACTTTTGCATGCAAAATAATTTCCTTCATACCACCTTCCTAGGCAATGTCTAGATCTATTGATAGCGGAAGGAAAGAGACATTCAATTGCATACAATTGTAATTCTTTTTCAAGGTAGTCGTCACTCACAGTACATACAATACAATCACTTTTTGATGCAATATAGTCACGTTGTAAAAAAGTAACACTATTATTATTTTTGCATGCGAAATAATTTTCTTCAGACGTTCCTAAGTAATGTCTGTATATGCGATACGTGCAACTTTTTGTTTTGCAAAATCTTATTTGCATTAATGTTAATTGAGTTGGGGGAATTTTACACAAATTGGCATGTATAATTCCTATAGCACCTCAAAGGCTGTAGTCAGTCATATACCAATATTTGGTTAAGAATCACTGGTGGCCACCCACAGCAGTAGACACGCGGGTTAAAGGTAAGCACAGTATATCAAAAACTGCATTTGTTTGAAACATTTGGAATTGCATCAAGCTATTTAGTACATAGTTTGTTTTCAAAATTACCACACCGGGAAAGGGATCGCGCTTGGATTGTGAGGATGACTTACTGTCAGACGTGACCTTCAGGCACGTGTAATCAATGAATAAATTAGGGGTTATGGTACATAAAAGTTTTATTCCATGAACTTCCTCTGACCTGTCAGGTCAAGTTAATGATATTATCATGTTTTGCTTTATTGTACTTATCATATACCTACATATGGACGTTTTAGACTGTGTATTTTATTTTATATGAATTTGTATATAAGGCAGGTGTCTGCAGCATTACAGTTGTGCAAATATTGTCCATTGCAGGTAAACCAGTCCAAGATTTATGCGTTTTATTAGACAGTCAAGGGATGAATATAGTTATTGCAAAGCACCTGCACGCCTAGGAGACACACTGTTCACCTAGTTCTTGTTGAAACAAGTATAAAGGACTGTGTACAAAAAAGATAATATTTTAAGCGATGTTTCTATCATCAACGATTTATAGTTCAAAATAAAATATTAGTTTACTGTTGTAAATAACATAACATTAATTAATGGGAATTTAAATATACTTGGACTTGGATCATTATGTGAAAGACAAGACTGCAAGGAGAAGAGAGGATAGGTTTACCCGAGATATTAAACAAATTGTACAAATTAAGCAATCTTACAAAGCCGATGTAGTGACTCTAGCACAAGTATTTTCAAAGCTACTGGGATGCATTATGCACAATTCAGGTATTTACATTATATGCAAATGTTCTCATTATTATATATGAATGCATGATTGAAATAGTAGTCTTACTAAATAATTTCCTTTAACTCTATCAATCATTCTGCATCAGAAAAGGGGGAATATTTGATAGCACATGAATTGTACAAGCATATAGAAAATAATAGACATATTCTAGAGGACATATAAACGTAAATGCTTGTGATTATGGGCTAACAAAATTAATCCACAAGTAATTTCTATAATGAGTAAGAAATTTCCATTCAGTCTTTCTCTTTAACCGTAAAAATGATACTCTGTTTATTGTACAATATATTTGTGTCTATTTCAATACATCGATGGCCTTATGCAAACGGCAACGACCCTCATAAACAGAATTCCCAAGTAGAATTTGGCAGCATTGTGATGCGGGGATATTTTCAAGGATTCTCTTAAGCAAATGAATGCATTTCTCGGTTGATTATCGTGTATGTAACAGTATGCAAGATTTAGTGCCGTGTCTTTATGTGGAATATCAGACTCAGTTTGGATCACATTTATCATGTTGTCCATAGCAACCTGTTTGTGTCTATCCTTCCCTTGTTGACTGAAATTCAGATACTGGAAGAAATACAGGCACATCAGTGAATCTACCACAGCCCAATTATACCATAACTGGTTTTCTTGATCTCGTATCACCAGTCGTGTTCCAACGGATCTGAGCATCTCCATCCTCAATGGGATAGGAGTTATAGAAATTTCTGACTGGAGATAGACCACGCAGAAGGAAACCTGGTTCTCCAGCAGGTCTTCAATGGCATATCTCCCATTCAAACATTTTTCCCAACATTTCCGAAAGTTACATTTGAATAAAGCTACAACACAGGCGTCATTTAGGGAAGTTGAGAATATGTACCTTATGCGATTCTCACAAATGTCTTGTAGACAAATTTCTGTCAGATCATTGTACTCCAGTACTATTCCCAAACCACACAGTTTGAGTCTCACTGAGGTAGCATCACTATTCATGCCGAGCGAGAGGCACTCCGATGTGAGAGACACAAGATGCTCTACATTCGCCCAAGATAACTGACCTGCATATACCTTGAGGACTGAAGCAAAGTAAAATCCTAGCTGAGAAAATAGAATCATCGCTATATGCTTCAGTGGGTATTGCATGACAAATGGTGCATATTTAGAGGCATGAGCGAATCTAGTAACATAATATGTTAGACTTTGATAATTCTGTGAAACTTGCTGTAGCAGAGAATTCCTAGATTGTGCAGCATCCAATACACATGATGAATAATCAACTAATCCTTCCTTAGTGACTGTTCTCTGAAGTCCAAATCTATAATGTTCAAGGTTGCTGTGATGATCAACAAGAATGCGTCCAATATGACAGCATTCTATCCGACACAAAAATCTACAGTCATCAGAAAGAAGTCGTTCAAGCATTTGCAATAACTTCGTCCGTGCCATGTCGACTATTTTTCTATCGTATATATTATTCCTGACAAGGAAATAGTCAGGACAAAATCCTGCATTGGCCCACACACACAATTGTCTGATGCAAAGGATGAGACAGTACAGGAGATTCTCAGTGCACCATAATTCACTTGGTGTTCTCTCCCTCATCCACAGCATACAAACTTTGCAATGATAGCTTGAAAAAGCATCTTGAAGAACAGGTTCAATAAACGTTTTCTTTACCATTTTCAGCAATATGTAGACCTTCATCACTGTTTCTTCAAACGACCTCACAAGGTCCCTTTCAGCTAATGAGAATGATAATCTCCACTCCAAGTGTTCTTCATTGCTGCTTGGATGTCCCACAGCTGTAGCAAAGCAGCCATATTTCCAGGCATTCTGAATCTGACTAGTTTTAGGCCAGTCGTAGAATCTACGACGATGAAACCATTCATATCCCATACGTGGCCATTTTGAACCTCTAAAAGCTAAGACATAGTCGAAAGATATATATCTCTGTTGCTGACGTGCTGCAGGACCAGTACGAAATCCCATGTCATTCCAATGAAAACATGCGTTGGGCAGTACCAATAGACCGGATGAATCTAATGTGCATGAATAATCATGTAATGAAACAAGGGTATCACCTGATGATAGTGTAATTGGATGCAGCTTAACATAACCAGGATGAGTGTGTCCATCATCCGACATATAGAGATACAACTCACCTGCCTCACAGTCAGACAGGTCTGTGATTATTTTTAATTCATTGTTCTGATATAAATAATCTATATCTGAATTTAGTCCAGGCTCCGTGGATCCCTCTCCTCTACTCCCAAATAAATACTTCCTATGACTGGATTTCAAAATATTTAAGTGAATGTTTTGAAATACCTCACTCTCAGTTGCATTCCTTACTTTCCTGTCTCGATCATTCCGTGAATATCCGACCCTATCCAGGATAATGGATATACGATTAGATACTTCATAGTAAAAAGCTGGGAACTGATGGTACATATTTTCTGCAGACAGAGAAAAGATTCCTTAAATCAATACATCAATAATTATGTAGAGAATTTAATGATTAATTTAACTTTTAGTTAATTGAGTAAATAAATAATACTACTATTACTACTACTACTACTACTAATTATTATTATTATTATTATTATTATTATTATTATTATTATTATTATTATTATTATTATTATTATTATTATTATTATTGTTATTATTATTATTATTATTATTATTATTATTATTATTATTATTATTATTATTATTATTATTATTATTATTATTATTATTATTATTATTATTATTATTATTATTATTATTATTATTATTATTATTATTATTGTTATTATTGTTATTAGTATTATTATTATTATTATTATTATTATTATTATTATTATTATTATTATTATTATTATTATTATTATTATTCAACAGAATTCACCCAATCACCGATGTAGATTGTACATTGGCATGTCATGTATATCATCATCATTTTCATCAATCCTTTCCTTTTTCTTCTACAAAAGTGACCTTTTTGGTTATATCATCCGCATATGATGTCGGAGTTGGAGGGTAGCTAGAGACATAGAGCATCATGTACAACGAAATTATATTAATCTTGCACAACACCGATCAATCATAACAATGAACTCTTAATGCTCTGTGCCTTGCGAGGCATCTGTTAATACCATTGTTATAAATTTGTAATATGACTCAGCCGGGGTTCTAACAGACGACCTTCTGAATCAGAGGCGGACGCTCTAACCACTAGGTCACAGGAGGGTCTGGGTTCTGTGCAGTGTGCACTACGAACCAACATATAAGTGATTATATATGGTGATATTTTAGATAACGTTTCAATGAAATTAAATTTTCTATGATCACAACTCATAGAGTAAAAACAATCTCCTCTTTAGTTTTTAAACAGGTTGTAAACTACACAGACATACGTATTAGATAAAATTTTCAAATCGTCCTGAATTTTCTTTGTCCTATCTTATCACAATTAAAAATACTGGTCAGTTAAATTGATCGAACGATCAAGAACAACCCGTAATAAAAAAGTTGCAGAAGCTCATTTTAATTGTATATCTTTTACGTGACTCTTTTTGTACTTTTGGAACATAATACAAATATTAATACAGGGAGTGACTCATTGAAATTCTGGAATATTTTGGTCTAGATTTGGAACTGTAAGAGATGTTCCGGATTGTACATGTTCTTGTCTAATTTATGACCAATTGGGGACAAACTTGATTAAATGAAGTTTTGGTCTCAACCTGAATCATATAATAAAATGAATCAACTCTTGATTCTTCCTTTGCACATTAATCCTTACATGTCATCGCCAGCAAATGTATTTATCAGACATTTGAAAACGACATTGCATGTTAACTTTTTAAATATCAATATAGTTTATTTTAGTAAGACAAATACATGTCTCTAAAGAGATTTTATCCAAAGAGGCCCTTTTCATTTTACTTGTAAGCAGTTTTAGTTGCATTTTGATTTGTTAACCACATACAAGTCTTTAGAAGTCTTTAGTGTGATGGATTACAAAATTCAGTATGACATTCTGCGTTTCGCTTTCGTTTATTTACTGATGAAAAGTAACATCCATTTCATATTCCTATGTATAATTAACACAACATTCAGTTTATAATGCATCCAATGTTCTTTTCAAAAATTGTTATTAGCAAAATATTGATCATTAAATGGAAACATGCAGACAGCTTCTGCAGTGACCTGTAATATAAGATACCATTGGTAAAATTTTTTATTATGATTGCGTATTTATAACTGATATAGTTCACTGCATATAATTTAATATTTTCAGCATAGCAGTATAAAATAATATGGTGCACATATAAAGAAATACAATTATTTACTGTTGTCGTATACATGTTATCGTTAGCAAAGATATTTTTCTAGACGACAAGTTACATGCAGTTTCACCTTTTAAAAAAATTTGATATATGTTAACATTCTGTCATATACGCATTCATTTTAGCACTGCTGTAATGCTGATATGGATAGTTTGATCTTGTAGTATTATATAGTTTCCTTCTGTTCCAATTTCTATTCTTTTATTATGGCCTGCACATTCAATAACAAGCTACACTTCTGTTTTATTTACACTAAGGATTACAACTGTGGTATCTGTGAGCCTATAAAGTTAATCATGATATAGACCTCAGAAAATAATTGTACCGTGCGCCCTCAGTGCGGAAGACTCGCGTCATCATTTTTAACTTATTCTTCTACAAAAGTGATCTTTCCGTTGAACAAGTGGTTATAGCATCCGCTTCTGATGCGGGAGTTCGCGGGTAGCCAAAGATATAGAGCATCATGTCCAGCAGTCATATTAGTATAGTTGGTTGGTTGGTTGAATTTTTACGGCTCACCAGCACAAATTGGCTATTTATCGCCATATAAAAGTTTAAATCCTTCATTATTTACAAGTGGTGAAAGGTTTTGTATAGACCAGCAAAACGAAACCAAAACGTTAAAGATAAAACGATGAAAATGGTGACGGCGATCAATAAAAAAGTTTCCCAATTAACGGAAACGGAGAGTGTTAATAATGTATGAAAAAAATATGCAAATGATAAGTAATTAAAATCTAGCGAACGAACATATATAGCACATAAAAATATTCAAGGTGATAGCATATGATAAATGTTTACTTCCTTAAGGAAGTATATAACATATGAAATTCTAACCGTATCAAAGAGCTCTCTCATGTCTTGCACATTGATTATTGATTACGTGTAGATTGGAGGTCAACACACTCCAACATAAAGTGCTTAACTGAATGGTTCATTGCAATATATGCATCCTGGTGGGTCTTCTCGTTTTAGTATGTAGGAGGTGGTTAAATAAGTATGGCCGATTCGAATTCTAGCAATGACTACCTCCTCCCTACGGTCGGCTCTGTAGGAAGGAGTCCATTCTCCTAGGATTGGCTTGATGGTATAAAGTTTATTATTCACAGCATCATTCTATGATGCCTGCCATTTCAGTCTTTGATACAACATTTAAATTCAGTGTATGGTGTTTTAAAATCAGATGGTTCTAATGATAGGGCCATTTTAGCAGAGCTGTCTGCTTTACCATTACCTTTAATTCCAACATAGCTGGGTAACCAACATTATACTATATTATGCGAGGTACTTAACTCAGTTTGTTTAAGTAGAATATTAGCCAATAGTGGATTTTCCAGTTTTCTATTATGTAGTGACTGAAGTACTGATAGTGAGTCGGAGAAGATGATGCTGTTTAAAATACGCTTGCTTGCAGTGTATTGCAAAGCAAGGTCTATTGCTCTAATTTCGGCTGAAAAAATTGACGTACCATTTGGCAAGCGAACTTTGGCTGTGTGTTTTCCACATACGAAGGCTGCAGCAGCCTTTTCCTCATCTTTTGGTCCATCAGTATGTATTCTTGTCTAATTTTCAAATTGTGAGAGGAGTTCATGGTAAGAGTTTTGGAAAATGGAAGGGTTTGTCTCCGATTTTGTTCCATCATGTAACGTGAAAATTACCGTTGGCTGCTGAAGTAGCCATGGTTGTGTGTCGGAGACGGTTGCTTTTAGAATTTTTGAAAGATCAATTTGGGTACTTTCGAGGAGTTGGGATATTCTAATGCCAAATGTAGGTATGACATTTGGTTTATTGTCATATAAGGTTTTATATTTTGGTTCAAAAAATCTCGGTTCAGATGGCTGGATCTTTATTTGAAGTATATTGTGCGGAAAGCATTTGTCTACGATGTGATAAGGATGGTTCATCCGCTTCAACGGGTAGGCTTTCACACGGGGATGTATTACATGCTCTCAGGGCAAGTCTTATTCCCTGATGATTGATGGGATCAAACATCTTTAAATAGGATTTTCTTGCTGAACCATAGACAAGGCAACCATAGTCTAATTTCGAGCGGAAGAACGTTCTGTATAAACTGAGTATGACTCTCTTATCAGCATAGCATCCCAGTCAGTGTGCGCTATTATTTTAAGTAAGTCAAGAGAATTCAAACATTTAGCTTTCAAATGTTTCAGGTGTGGAATAAAAGTCAGTTTTCTATCGATGATAATTCTTAAAAATTTTGTTTCCTCAACAACTGGAATAGGTGTTCCTTCCAGCGTGAGTTTAGATCCATCATGATGTCTTCGAAACTGACAAAAATGAAAAATGCCTACAGAGTGTTTTTGATTTTGAGAATTTGAGGTCATTAGTATTGGCCTAATTAAAATCTTGTTGATATTTTGTTGTAATTGTCTTTCGATTGCATGCATGTTCTTGGATCGGTAACATATTAAAAAGTCGTCAACATATAGGGAGCAATCCACACCTGGCGTCGGACACTTGGTGATGCTATTAATTTTTATGTTGATAAACGTTACAGATAAAATACTGCCCTGGGGCACACCCGTCTCTTGATCGTGCATATCAGAATGGGTGGGGCCCACTCGAACCTTGAATTCGCTGTCTGAGAAGAAGTTTGATATGAACGAGGGCAGTCGGCCTTTTAGACCCAGATTGTGCAGGTCATTTAGTATTCCGTATTTCCATGTTGCGTCATAGGCCTTTTCTAAATCAGATAAAACCGCTACTAAATGTTCCCTCTTTATAAAAGCATCGCGTATAAATGTATCGAGTCTAGCTAGATGATCGTTGGTACTACGACCATAACGAAAGCTACTTTGGAAAGGAGATATTGAATTGTTGCTTTCCAAATACCATACAAGCCGAGAATTAATCATTCGTTCCACTGTTTTGCATACGCAGTTAGTTAATGATATAGGTCTATAGTTAGTATGATTGGCGCTATCTTTGCATGGTTTGGGAATTGGTTTTAGTGTAGATTCTTTCCAACTGTTTGGTACATTACCAATAATCCATAAGTTATTGAAGATTCCCAGAAGGACTATTAATGATGGTTCTGGAAGGTATTTTAAAACTGGTATCGTCAAGTCCAGCGGATGTATCATGGACATTATTCAAGGATTCCATCAGTTCTGACAATGAAAACGGTTGGTTATAACCCTATGAGTTTTTTGCATGTGAATTTCAGACGTGTTTGTTCTTTTTGAGTTTTAAGTCTTCGAAAGTTTCGGAATAATTAGATGATCAGGAATTTTTGGAGAATCAATCAGCAATTGCATTATATATTTCATACTTGGTTTTATAATTTATGTTATTTAGCTTCAGATGTTGGGGGCAATCGTATTTTCCTTTTCCATTTATTTTGCGGATCGCGTCCCAAACATTTTTTTTATTAAGGGAAGAGAGTTTAAAGTTGAAACATATTTATTCATGATGCTCGTTTACTTTCTTTAATCGTGTCGCGAGTTTTAGCCCTAGCAATACGGTATTAAGTAAAAATTTCGGGCGTTGGACGATTTAATTCTTTCAATGCTTCTCGGCGTTGTTTAAGGGTTTCTTTACATTCTTTAGTGAACCATGGTTTTGGAGTTCTTTGAAAATTTGGCAAGGACTTACGAATGGACTATTCTGCAATCTCAATTAAGATAGATGTAAATTGTCGAATCGAATGATCATCGTTAAGTACGGTATTCCTGGTAAGTCTGATTGTGCAGAATGCTTGAAATTTGATCCAGTCAGACTTTTTTAAGTTCCACTGTGGAATCGTGTCATCAATTATGGCACTGGTGTTCTTAAGATAGATTGGAAAGCGATCATTGCTATGAAGGTCATCAGCGACTTTCCAATTATAATCCAAAAAGGAGTGAAGGAGATCAATGTGTTAAGTCAATATAAGTGTAATTACCAGTTCCTGGGTGTAAGTAAGTCAGAGACCTATTATTAAATAGACACAAGTCGTGTCTAGTATCAAAATCTTCAACTTTGTTTGCCCTTGTAGTTGATGTAATTTGATCCGCACAAAATGTTACGCCCATTGAAATAATCAAGTAAAACAAATGACGTGGGGAGTTGTTGAACAAGTGTCTAATTCGTTTGGTAATAACTTGGTATTTGGTGGTATGTAGAGAGACCAAAATGTAATCACTCGATGTAGAGTGACAATTACAGCAATGGCTTGTAAATATGTATTTAAAGGGATGGTTCTATGTGGGGCTCTATTGTTCACAGCAATAGAAACCCCTCCTGAGGCCCTGTCAACGTTCTGTAGGTAGGTGTTAAACAGGGAGTAGTTTTTGAATGTGATGTTGTCCGTATCTTTTGAAAAGGTTTCCTGAAGGCATAATAAAGCAGGATCATATTCATTTAAAAGCAGAAGAATATTATTGTAATTACCTTTAAGTCATCGACAATTCCATTGTATAATTGTGTTTTTCATTATAAATGTAGAATATAGATTTTGGATTTAGGTTAGACTTTTGGAGGGAAACATCGATAGGGTTATTTATCTGGGGGAAATACTAGTGTATTGTTTTGTTAGGTCTGAAGCTACTTTGAGAACACGGAGCTCTATCTTCTGCATCCATGCTCTTAATGTCCCTAAATCTGTTGAAGAGTTAATGGGATCTTCTGACTTCTTTTGTTATCTATTTCCTTAGGATTTGTTTTTCTTTGGTGATTTGGTTTGCTGAGTGTTATATAACGTCGTTTGGGTAGATGCCGTGGATTTGTGTGTTTTGCAATGGTGGGTGTTACTTCTTAATGTTTACTCGGGTGCATCTATTTGAGTTTGAGCATCCTTCGATGTCGTAGGATTATTTTTCACTATAGTGGAGAAGGATGGGTGAGGAAGAGATATTTTTGCCTGAACTAGCTTTCTGGCCACTGGATAAGAAATGTTGGATGTGTATTTAATCCTCTGATTTTCCTTCTCTTGTTTCCAGGTATCACAATATTTGGAATTGGCGTGGTGTTCTTTTGCACAGTTGACATTATGCGGAGTTGCTCTGCACTGAGCTTCCTGGTGAGAGCTATCACCGCATCGGCCACATATTTGGTTTCTTAAACAGCGGGCATCATGGTGTCCATAGTTTTCACACTTGTAGCATCGAAGTGGGTTGGAAATATACACGTCAACCTTCACTTGCAGAAAACCATCTGTGCCCATTCTGGGAACTGTTTGTTTATTCAATGTGAGTATAATAGCGCTGGTATCTTGCAGATTGTTGTTACGTTAGATACGTATTCTGCGGACTGCAGTGAGACCTTCATTTTGTCATTCCTTCAATGATATCTGTGTCGGTGACTCCTGCCAAGTCACGACAGCGAATGACACCTTTAGAAGTATTCAATGTTGTGTGGACGAACGTCGACGCTGGAATATCGAAGAAAGTTTTTATTGTCTTGAGGTTTTCTGTTTGACCTCGTCGTTGACATTCAACAAGAAGGCAACCAGACTTCAACTTTTTAACAGTTTTTGGCGTCCGAATCAATCCGATTATTGTCTTTTTTATAATAAACGGAGAAAGTGCAGTAAGCGGTTTTGAGGCATCTTTGGACTGTATTTCCATGAAGTGTGGAAATGAATCCACGCCACATGGGTTGTCGTCTAATTCAAATTATGTTTTGGTTTGTTTTAATTGATTGTGTTATTATTTTCCACGCTGGTGTGTTTAAATGTTTAAATGTTAAGCATCCGCGCTCCCCACCCACCAAGAAGTCCAACAAGAGGACACTCTTAAAGTGCAAGGGATACGCAGATGTTATATTCCGTTAATAAAGTCACCTTCCTGTGAGATATACTCAACCGGTAAAATTAACCTCAGATCGACTCGTTGAACCACCGCTTTTTAGGAAGTCTTCTACGATGTTGGAAAGGGAAAATTAAAGGGATAGAATGTATGGGCAACGGTGGTATCAAGAGACATAGAAGAAGAAAAGATAAAGAACGAGAATGAGTAACTAAAGACATCCTAGGGCTTGGCGTGACCAGCCGATTTGTTGAGACCGGGCCCATCCCGACCACCCGTCTAGTAAAAGGAGAGGCAAAAGTAGTGTGCTGCATCGAAAAGCCTCTGCTCAACTACCAGGATCCTTTCCTCCTCCGACACGGGACACAACCCACGGCAAACAGGTTGCCTCTACTTATTTGCCTCTAACGACACGTAGCGAGGCACGTCGGGCCAATACTACAACCCCGGACCCGCAGGGGGATCATATTACTCTGGCACCTGGCTGACCGATCCTAACAATGACCTCTTAATGATCAGCGCCTAGCGAAGCAGATGTTAATAACATTTGTATAAGTCTTTAATATGACTCGCTGGGGTTTGAACCCACGACCTCCCGCATATTAGGCGGACGCTCTAACCACTAGGTCACTGGAGCGTCTGGGTTCTGTGCAGTGTGCACTACGACCCAACATATAAGTGATTATATATATATTAATATTTTAGATAACTTTTTAATGAAATTATGTTCTCTATGATTACAATTCATAGACTAAATGCACTCTCCACTTTAGTTTTTAAACAGGTTGTAAAGTACAGAGACATACGTATTGGATAACATTTTCAAAAATGCCTTAAGTTTACTTTTCCTAACTGCATCACCCCTTCCAATAACAACAGATCAGTTAAATTGCTCAAGAACAACCCGCAAAAGAAAAAAAAAACAGTTGCAAAAACTCATTTTAATAGTTTATCTTTTACTTGACACTTTTCAACATTTGGAACATAATGCAATTATTAATAAAGGGAGTGACTAATGTAAATTCAAATAAAATTCTGGAATAATTTGGTTTAGATTTGAAACTATTACAGGTGTTCCAGATTACATGTTCTTGTATAATTTATGACCAATTAGAGACACACTTAATAAAATGAAGGTTTGATGTCTGCCTGAATCATATAATAGAAAGCATCGACTCTTTGATTCTTCCTTTCCACATTAATCCTTACCTGACAACGCCAGCAATTGTATTTTATCAGATATTTGTTAGCGATATTGCATGTTAACATTTAAATATCAATATAGTTTGTGCTTTTTTGTAAAACAAGTACTTGTCTCTAAAAAGTTTTCATCCAAAGAGGACCTTTTGATTTTACTTGTAAGCAGTTTTATATGCATTTTGTTTTGTTAACCACATACAAGTCTTGCGATGGATGGATTGAAAAATTCAGTATGACATTCTGCGTTTTTCTTTTCTTTTATATACTGATGAAAAGTTACATTCGTTTCATATGCCTCTGTATAATTAACACAACATTCAATTTATAATGCATTCAATGTTCTTTTTAAAAATTGTAATTGTCATAATATTGTCTATTAAAATGGAAACATGCAGACAGCTTCGTCTATGACTTTTAAGATAAGATACCATAATCAAAAAATTCTATAATGATTGTGTACTTACAGCTGATAGAGTACATTGCATACAATTTGATATGTTCAGCATATCGGTATAAAATAATATGGTGCACATACAAAAAAATACAAGTATTTACTGTTGTCTAATTCATGCTATAGTTGGCAAAGATATTTTCTTCAATGACAAGTTCTAAACTGCTGTTTTATTTATACCTAGGATTAGAACTGTTGTGTCAGTGAGCAAATAAAATAATTCTTGATATATAGCTTGGAAAATAATTGTACCGTATTCCATCAGATTCGAAGACACGCATTAATCGCGTACACCAACATAACAGCTTTACCTATGAATAAAGTAGTGCAGGCAAGAATAAAAGGAATTGCACCAAACATAAAACTTTAAATGCTGATGAAGTGGTTTATATGCCTATTTAATTATAATACCAATACTAATGTTGATGATTATAATAGTGTTGGTAGTAGTAGTAGTAGTGTCAGTGGTGTTGATAGGACAGAAATATATATCGTGGTTGTGCTGTGCCGCTATTATGATATATGTATGTATTCATGTGGCAATAGCAAAGAAGTAAAAAAGAATGAAGATAGATAAACAACTACAAACGATGCACCTCCCATTTTTTTGTTTTTTTCTTTTCTGATCACAAGTTGAAAATATGATATATTTCAGGTCTCACAACTGAATCTATTGTTATTTCCATAATTATTCCTCCTTAATTCATTTCATGTAGTACAATGCAACCATTAGTCACTCAATCGTAATTTGAACAAAATATCGAAATATGAGTCTGAATGAAGTTACCAACTTTGAACAGATTTCGATTAGCCCCGAGTTCATCTTCACCGGGCAACTATGTGCCAGAGAATATCAATCTATTATTTATATTATTGACCTAACTGAGAGATATATTATAATTACTTCTCCATTACGTGAGGCTCACCCCGAGTTTATGTACATTTTTGATTAAGATCCTGGCGGAATGGTAAAAGCATGACCTTTATCATCTATACGAAATACACACTCTTATAATGATGCTACTACTATTGTATTCTGATATCATCTTAGTTCTTTGTAAAACCCTACCTATTTAAAGACATGGGTCAGTTTTTGTTTTCAAGTAACAGGTGATGTAATTCACCCTCTTGGAAAAATATCAATAAACCCCTCAGTTTTAGAGTTACATCTTTTTAAACATATGTACAATGTTACTACTATTAATTTGTTGAATTTGTTTTGGAAATATGGAAAATAGTTGCTGCAAATATATTACATAAAGGATAGATTTACTGCAATAGACTATTCCTGAAACCAGAAGTGGAGAATAAGCAGTCTGTTTGCTTGTTTACATCAGAAGCTTCTTTTTGAATACGTATGTATGTCTTGTGGATTTTAATGTAGAGTAGCTTTAACAATTTTTCATTGATATTGCTACGATGTCAGCAGTGTGGTAGGTTATAGTGATGTCCAGCACTGGGGCATCATGGGGTATATATGCAACAATGTATCCTACCCAGTCGCATTTTCCTGATACCAGGCCGGTCAGTCCTAACATTAATCTCTTGATGCTGAGCGCCAATTGAGGCTGCTGTTAGTATAATTTTTATATTAGTCTTTAGTGTGACTCTGTCAGGGTTCGAACCCGCGGTCTCCCACATATGAGGTCGACCCTCCGACAAGAGGGTCTAGCTTATAATTGCGTATGACTTTTAGGTTTCCTGCAATAATGATCATTTGCATAGAAAAAAAAAACATTTTATATTACCAAAAGCCTGGGTACCAAAAGAAAAAAGTCAAATTAGATTTTGTAGTTTATAAGTATTTTATATGTTTATTGAAAAGCACGATGTCGTCAAATATCCAAAGTGTTTGTTGGGGTATATTTCCATATGTGTGTACATGTTTCTCTTGTATCCTGTATATTGAACTACAAAAATTATCAGATTAATATTAGTTCAGGATGTAATTAACAAAATATAGAATGACTAACCAATACTTATCGTATGTACACAAGTGACATGTAATCTCCCATCCTGCGCTCTTCCTGATGTAGTATTCTTGTATTAAGTTGTTTGTACTACCTTTTCTGGTTATTCCGCTGTTAGTATATTTAGAAAATGGAAATTCTAGATTAGGTGACGAAATGAACAGCAAAAGCTAGCAAGATACGTTAAAGAACAAATAATAAACCTGTTCATATAAAATCATGATCATGCAAGTTATTCTTTGTAACACATTTTTAGTTCGTACTCTTGTTTCTTACGAATGTTACACAAATACTTTATTTCCTAGCCTGGTTTCATGATGTTATCCAGAAGAATGACACCAGCACGTAACAGAATGATATCAAGCTATTAAATTTGCCACGTTTCACGTGAGTTTTGAAGCTGTTGAACATATCTCTTTATATAACGATGTATAATTACCTTCATGTATACTTTGATAAGTAACATCGTCTCGTTTCATGGTTGTATGATTAACATGAATAATTATTGAAGCTTCATTTGTTTTTCGATGCATGATGTCATCAGTACCAACATACGCCAGTGTTAATATAATAAGGTCAGGACACGGATTGCTACAGGCTTTTTATTGGTTGATCGTGGCTCTCATTTGCTACTGTATATGTATAAAAGGAAAGTTGAGACATCGATTCGGGGTCGAGGTACATATTCTGAACACCAACTTAGCGTTTGTAAGTAAAGAAACTAAACCATCTCTATGACTCTAATGCAGGTATTATTTACGGTGGAGTAAACAAGCCATGGCAATAATATAATAACTATTCCTAGTTTTAAAATACAATCCAAACTACCATATGTACCCAGTTATGGAGACATACAATGGTAAAATTCATGCATGTCATGGATGCACATTTACTCATCTTAAATATAAGTTGTTGCTTTAAGATTTTATTTAATTGTATTTGGTCAAAGTCTATTCAATTCTGACTATTGTAGGTCTGTTCATTATTTGTGATTAAGAAACATCCAGAAAAAGATTATCGATCACTTTGGAGTTTTACTATAGCGGCCAGGTAATAAACTGGGTCAAATCAAGACCAAGGCGACTCGAGTCGTAACAATATAGGTAAGCGTAGTATGAATGTGTTTGCCAACATGCGTAGCTTACATTGTGACATCAAGGCGCCAGACATTCAGTCAAAATCACACCATATCGCCAATCTCTTCCAAAAATGAAATGTCAATGTATTACATTTGCGCATAATAACCTTATGAGGGAATATGAATGCACTATGATCCAAATAAACACAATAATTGCCTTTGAAATGAATGTGGAATCAAATTCTAAAAAATGACAAACATTGTTGAAATACTTGGTAGTGAATGCGTGTATAACCGGTATTAACTTGGATAATTAATCAATCTGGGTCTAAAATCATTGGTATGAGATAATTATTTAGTCTGGGTCTAAAATCATTGGCAAGAGATAAACACTTAGTCTATGTCTAAAATCATGTGCATGAGATAAACAATCAGTCTTGGTCTAAAATCATGTGCATCATATAAACGATTAGTATGGGTCTAAAATCATTGCCTTGAGATAAACGATCACTCTGGGTCTAAAATCATTGCCTTGAGATAAACGATCAGTTTGGGTCTAAAATCACTGGCAAGAGATAAACAATCAGTCTGGGTCAAAAATCATGTGCATGAGATAAACGATCAGTCTGGTCTAAAATCATTGGCATGAGATAAACGATCAGTCTGGGTCTAAAATCATTGGCATGAGATAAAAGATCAGTTTGGGACTAAAATCATTGGCAGGAGATAAAAGATCAGTTTGGGACTAAAATCATTGGCAAGAGATAAAAAATCAGCCTGGGTCAAAAATCATGTGCATGAGATAAACAATAAGTCTGGGTCCCGTTCTGGAGATAGTCAGGAGTAGTAAATTTCAGTTTTGAACCATTTGAATTGTTGTTTGAAAAAAAACAAACATGGGTTTTTAGTAGCATTGATATTTTAAAGCAATTTGCTGAGCAGAGAGGTAACTTTAGACAGTAAAATATGTAAGGTTTACTGGATATGAACAAAAAAAATTAAGTTACTAAGTATATTAGCTTAGTAGACAAATATTTTGCTCAGTTCGAATAAATTGCTGAAAATTTTAAATATCCAAGGAGCATTGGACTCTATTATTATAATGTGTATTTACTGGTAAAGCTAGTGATATTTACAATATACTATCTCTTCAGCAAAGTGCTGACTATTTTTCGGTTAAAGAATGCATCTTAAAGGGTTATGAGCTAATTTCCTGAGGCTTATCGTTAAACTTCAGGAACTATTACAGATAATCTAGACACACTCATGTCGAAATTGTAAGAGAAAAAGAGAAGGTATTTGATGATTTTTGCTTAGCCAAGATAGTTGGTCAAGATTACGAAAATCTTGGGCAACTTGTATTACTTGAAGTGTTCAAGAACTGTGTTCATAGTGACATTAGGACTTTTCATGATGAGCATAAGGTCGAAACCTTGCAAAATGCTGCTCGTACTGCTGACGAGTATTCCTTAGCACATACAAATTTATTTTGTAGGCAAGTCTTCAACTCAGCAGTCCTCTGGCAAAAGCGTATTTCAGCCTAAATTTCAAAGAGGCACAACTTTGAGAAATCAAGCGTCTGATAAGTTTTATTAGAAATTCTTATCTATTCATACCAGCACTTATTGCATGAAGAATGGAAAAATTATTTCTGATTACAACAAATTGAAAAATAAGCATTAGAATCAAGATAGACCTATTCCAAATGCTCTTAGCTCTAAGAGGTTAAGATCACGGTCACGGTCATATATTGAAAGCAATACTTTTGTTGGGTCTAACAAACCCCAGTGTGCTTTTATTATGGAGAATTAAAAACCATTCATGTCAAAGGGTTCTATATCACTCTTGGTTGAATCAGCTAATCAAATCCCTGCTAAACTTCAAGGGACACATGTGTTTCTCAGAGTATCAGAGTCTTTTATTACAGGTACATTGGCTTTGTCAGAGAAGTCTTCTTCCAAAGGGAGTGTTCTAATTCAGGGAGTAGACTGCCTCTTTGATAATGTTCCTCACCATTGCGTAAAGTTGTCATCAGACATCATCTCAGGAACAATGTCTTCTTTTCCAATCGAGGGCATTAATCTATTACATGGTAATGACATAACTGGATATAAGGTTGTGGTTAACCCATGTGTAACTGATAAGCCTTGTTTGGATCCGATGTCGATCCTATGAAGAAAGAATTCCTTGATTTGTACCCAGTTTGAGCAGTTCTGAGAGCTATGGCTACAAAGCTCTTGAGAATGATGTTGATCCCAAAAGGATTTCTTTAGCTGATACATGAAATTGTAATGATTTTGATGAGGTACCTTCACTTTTTATTTGGATCAATCCAATGTTATTATTCAGGGTGATCATTTTGTAACCACTCATTCTCTTTATTCCAATTAGGGTGACAAACGACAATCACTTGTCGAACAGGAAAAAAGGTCCTGAGATCTCCTGTTATTTCCATTAGTAAAATCGAAGCTACTAAAGTATATGATTGTGATGGCATTAAACATGGGATTCTTAAGAGAAAATGGAGAGCTCGAGGAGTACCTGATTGTGAAATGTGGTCAGTAAACTATCACATTATAGTTATAAAAACGCACAGATATGAAATATTTACCCTGGACCATGAATCTTATTTAGCTAGTCAGTCACGGATTCACAAGAATTAGCACAGGAAATTGAATCATTTCTATTGTCCAAAAATTAAAAGTGATGTTTGTAAATACTGCATATCTTGCCATACTTGTTAGATAGTAGAAAACACAATCAGAATATACATAAGGCTAATCTGCAACCTATTCCTGCATTTGACGAACCATTTAGCTGAATAATGGTGATTATGTCGTTCCAATAATTAAGAACATGTCAGGCAACCAATACTTGGTGACCATAATGTGTGCATCAAGATTTCAAGATGCAATTCCTTTGAAGAATATTAAAATTAAGAAAATAATGGTTGGTTGGTTGAATTTTTACGGCGCACCAGCACAAAGAAGCCATTTAGCGCCATACAAAAGGTTATATCCTTCATTATATACAAATGGTAAAAAGGTTCTGTATCGGCCAGCAATACGAAACCAAATAGTTAAAAGGTAAAACGATAAAAATGGTAACGGTGATAAAAAATAAAGTTTCCTGATCAATGGGGACTGCAAAATATGTAGGACAACAAAAACATATGAAAGGTAATTGAAATCGTACATATATAGCACATAAAAATATTTAAGATGATAACATAAAGGTTATAACTTACGTTATATGTTTACTGCCTTAAGGAAGTCTATAAAATAAGAAATAGAAATACTAATTGTATCAAAGAACTCCCTCTTGTCGTGCACATTGTAATATTGATTACGTGTAGATTGGAGGTCGCAACACTCCAGCATAAAGTGCTTAACGGTGAATGGTTCATTGCATGATGATATGCATTCTGGTTGGTCTTCTCCTTTTATTATTTAGGAGTGGGTTAAATAAGTATGGCCGATTCGAATTCTAGCAATGACTACCTCCTCCCTACGGTCGGCTCTGTAGGAAGGAGTCCATTCTCCTAGGATTGGCTTGATGGTATGAATTTTATTATTCACAGCATCATTCCATGATGCCTGCCATTTCTGGCGTAAACAGTCTTTGATACAACGTTTAAAATCAGTATATGGTGTTTTAAAATCAGATGGTTCTAATGATAGGGCCATTGTAGCAGCGTTGTCTGCTTTATCGTTACCTTTAATTCCAACATGGTTCGGTAACCAACAGAATACTATATTATGCGAGGTACTCAACTCAGTATGCTTAACGAGAATATTAGCCAATAGGGGATTCTCCAGTTTTCTATTATGTAGATACTGAAGCACTGATAGTGAGTCGGAGAAGATTATGCTATTTGAAATACGCTTGCTTGCAATATATTGCAAAGCAAGGTCTATTGCTCTAATTTCGGCTGAAAATTTGAGGTAGCATTTGGCAAGCGAACTTTGGTTGTGTGTTTTCCACTTACGAAGGCTGCAGCAGACTTTTCCTCATCTTTTGATCCATCGGTATATATTTTTGTCTAATTTTCAAATTGTGAGAGGCGTTCATGGTAAGAGTTGTGGAAAATTATAGTGTTTGTCTCCGATTTTTTTCCATCATGTAACGTGAAAAGTACCCTTGGTTGCTGAAGTAGCCATGGGGGTGTGTCGGATATGTTTGCTTTCAGAAGTTTTGAAAGATCAATTTGGGTACATTCGAGAATTTGTGATATTCTAATGCCAAATATAGGTATAACATTTGGTTTATTGTCATATAAGGTTTTATATATTGGTTCAAAAACCTCCTAAAATGCTGGGTTCAGAGGGCTGAATCTTAATTTGGTAGACATAATAATATTCATTTAAAAGCAAAAGAATATCATTGTAATTAGCTTTAAATCCTCGACAATTCCATATTATTATTGTGTTCTTCATTATAAATTTAGAATGAATATTTTGGATTTAGGTTAGGCGGTTCTAGGGGAACATCTATAGGGTTATTTATACAATAATAAAAGCGTTGATACATTTTAACTCAATTTAGCCATTCCAAATCTGTCCAATCTGAACAGGGGTCATATTTTATGTCTGGAACTTTCCAGCAGTTATATACGAATTAAGCTTTCAAGAATTTAAATCTTCTTCCTATCGCTTTGGTGTTAGAATGATTTGATCATACTTTGAAAAATACTTTTAGGTCATATTGTTATAATACGGATAGAGACTGGGATGAAAGCATTCACTTACTATTGTTTGCTGTTTTGGAATCTGTTCAAAAGACGTTAGGATTCAGTCCCTTTGAACTAGTTTTTAGACATACTGTTCGTGGACCATTGAAGTTGTTAAAAGAGAAACTTCTTTCTAATAAAGAAACTTAAATAAATTTTCTTGATATGTTTCTAATTTAAAGGATAAGTCGTCAACGTCTTGTGAGATTGTAGGAGCTAATCGGCACTCTACTCAGTCAAATATAAAAACAAGGTATGATTAAAATACAAAGGAAAGGAATTTTCACTCTTTTACCCATACTAGAAAATCTCCTTATGGTCCCTACACAGTTGAAAAGAATGTAAATGATTTTTAAATCACATCATAAGTACTCCTGAGAGGAGGGAACAAAAACGACTTTGCCACATAAATATGTTAAAGGAGTATATTGAGAGAGAGAGAGAGAGAGAGAGAGAGAGAGAGAGAGAGAGAGAGAGAGAGAGAGAGAGAGAGAGAGAGAGAGAGAGAGAGAGAGAGAGAATTGTTCCACTTGTGGCTTGGCTGCCCTCACAACAAATGATAAATTGTCATGTACACATACATGTGTGCAGATGGTTTTCATGGAAAAGTGTACGCTTGGTATAAGACAGGACATGGTCATTGTGTAGTCAACCTTGTCCGATGGACGTATGATAAGTTTTACAATCTTCAATTACTGTAATGCCCTGCACATATGCGTATTTTTCCGAATGTTTCTGTGTTTTTCTGTAGATTCATTTTCACAAACATCTCTCTGAAACGATCAAAGCTAAAGATCAAGGACATGTGATTGCCTTTTGTCATCCTTATTGGAATAAAGACAATGAGTATTTAAAACAGGATCACTGTGATCAATACTCTTTAAACTAGCAGTATAAGTGGCCGTATGGAAAGCCTGATCAATACGTGCATTAGATAAAGGAATAGTTTACTGATCAAGATCATTTTCAAGAGTTCTTGTTGCCATAGCTATAGTATCTGCACATATTTGGTATAAATCAGGGATTTCACTTTAAAAAGGACAAATTTTCTGATCCAAACAAGGCTTGAGAGTTACAAGTGGATTAATCACAAATATATTTCCAGGTAGAACATTGCATAGGAATAAATGAATATCATGAATGGGCAAAGATGAAACTGTTACGACCTACACATGTCCTGAGACTATATATGATGAGACATTTACACAATGGAGAAAAAACATCAACAAAGAAGCACGCAACTACCTGAATAAGAACATTGTCATTAGAAGCAAAAGCCTCAAACAAATTCAAAGTATCTGATACTATAAAAGACTGAGAAACTCCTGTGCAACTTAAAATTTTCATAAGGATAGGAATGGCCGAATCATCCATGACTGATATAGATATGTGTTTATAATTCTCCATGATAAAATCATGCTGGGTTTGATTGAGCAATAAATATGTTTCTTTCAACTCACTTCCATGACCATGACTTCTTGAAAATAAGAGCAATGATAATTGGTTTGTTACTTATTCTTCAATTTGTAGCAATTAAAAAAAAAATTTCCTTTTTTCTTCTTACAAGTACCCGTAATAAGAGAGAAGGACTTCTGCTTCGTCTTATCAGAAACTTGATTAATAAAGGTTGTGCCATTTTTAAATAAATATGGAAGTGCTGGTATTAGGCTGAAATAGGTTTATCCAGAAGACTGTTCAATGGACGTCTTACCAACAAAGGAAACAGTATGGGCTAAAGAACACAAGTCAATTGTACGAGTAGCGATTTCTAAACGTTCTATCTTATGCTCATCAAGGTAAGTGTTTACGTCATTATGGACGTATGAATGGTCTGCAATGTTCGTAATTTTTAAATATTTTAATGGCTATGCACCATATATTAGATAGCTGCTCTATTTTTCTTGCCAAAGAAACATATTTTTGTCTTTTTTTTCATAGCTACAACACGTTGGTCAATAAGCCTCATGCATGAACGCATTACCCATCATAATGCATTAAAGATAAAAAAGAACGTTGACAAGAAAGTGCTCATATTAAGCAAGATCTAAGATCTTTGAGAAAAAGGACACTTTATGATACGAATGACCATGTAAACATGGGTCAGTGTCTTTTTCAAAATAAAAACGTATTAATCTATCTCTTTTTCCATAACATGCATACTAATCTAAAATTTTGAGTAGCATCAAAACCTGAACTTGTGTGTAAGTTGAGGACTGCTTTTCACTTGCCACTTCTCTTAACCTATTTTAAATTCCCGTTCTTCTGTATTTTTTCTATCTCATATTGCTGTTTCTTCATTTGCATTTGCGTTTCACTTATCTTGCTCTAATTCTTAGATTGTCTTCTTTCTGTAACTGCATTTGTCCTTTATCTCCTCAGTAGGCAACTGCATTTTCCTCGATTTATCGTTTTATCTAAAATGATTTGTCTGTCTAGAAGTGCAATCTTTCATAACAGTATCTCATTCCTGTATCCATAGCTTGTAATTTAGAGTCAGATGGTGACATACTAATAAAAGTAAAAGAACTCTTATCCAAAATCATTTTTTCCACAACGACTAGATAAACTATATTTTCTTACTTCATTGATGAAGGTTTATCCTCAGCATGTTTTATATTTTCTGGCAAGTTTGTGCAATTCATCCTTTTTCAAGGAGTATAATTGTTGATTGATAAGATTTAAAATAAAGAAATCCACTTTAGATGACATAAAGCATTTTACTTTCACTAACGATTTCTAAAATGTGAAATAATACCTGATACTTAGGAAATTCTAAATCAAGGTGAATTGAAATTTCGAAAGAAACGATAAATTTTTTCATTTAATTCATTTCAAAATGATCACCCAGTTTTCTGTTGCAAGTCTATACTTTTAAAATAAGTAAGACAATGGACCTAAAACTAACATGGTTCACATACACAAATCACTCCCAATCGCCATAACAACTGCAGGGTGCTATGTATACCTAATCTGTGTCGTTATTGAGATCTTTCATTCGATTAATTTTGATATCTGCTATTGTAATATAACAATAATTGTTGTACTTAACATTGTCCAAAATCAAAGTCATTTTATATTTTACATAAGTATTGTCTTTAAAATTCTATAAATAACTAATAAATAGATAAGATATGCTGTGGGTTTAATATCAGGATCATTATCATAGACGTAAATATGTTTATCTAGGTCTAGTTTATTGGACCTCACATACAACTTACCTGGTGTAACTGACATAATCCAGATCATATGATATTATTTTATTAGTAGATTTATATTTATACCTAATATTTTATTTTGTAAACGTTAATAACTTTTTAGAAGGCTCTTTTCCATTAGGTAATGCGTATTTTTCACGAAAATGCTAATTAGGAGCTGAGGTCAAGCAGAGGACTATGTGATCTTATCGCTGATAAATATATTCATTCATGCTTTAAGATCTAGCAAAATCAATTTGCATTACTGATGTGACCAGTAGTTCATTTGGTCTGGAATTTAGTTTTCAATTATTCAATGCCAGCACTTTCTCTATGAAAATGCCCTGATAACATCCTTGGAAATAGCGACTTGGATGTAAGGAGAATTATATTACTGTGTGGGTGCAAAAGACTGTTGGCACATCAATATTGTACAAGCTATCACAGGCATATCACCGCTTACATCGTTGAATTTGATTTGGCTTTTTGCTAAAGTCCATTTGTCACTTTAAATTATTAGGACTTATGTCTATTATTCTAGGATTTTGGGGGATTTAATTAGCAATTGCGTATTTATTTTCATTTCTACTTTGTGTTCTAAGGAAAACATATTGTTTGAATTTCACAAAGCTTATTGGGTTAAAAGTTGTAGAATATGTATTTATTCCGCATTTTTGGCTTGAAAATGGTTTAAATTTCAATGGTTAGCTTTAATTGCATTTCATCCTTCTCAATTATCAGGACAATTGTCAATGGTTTACTCCTGCGTTCATACATTTCTGATATTAGATTTACTATAAGAATATTACCAGGTCAGAAATGCATGTGTGTGTGTGTGTGTGTGTGTATGTAAGGTTAGAATTACTTTTCAATATACATTAAGAATGTAAATGGAAGATGACATTTGTATCACTTGGTACATAAAATGATTTATTCAAATAATTGATACCAAAATAGAGAAGTTGTATCATTTTTGTAAAAAAGTATCACCATTATTACTTTTGCATGCAAAATAATTTCCTTCATACCATCTTCTTAGGTAATGTCTAGTTCTGTTGTTGGTGGAAGGAAAGAGACATTCCATTACATACAATTGTAATTCATTTTTAAGGTAGTCGTCACTCACAGTACATACAATACAATCGATTTTTGACTCAATATAGTCAATGTGTAAAAAAGTAATACTATGATTACTTTTGCATGCAAAATAATTTCCTTTATACCATTATCCAAGGTAATGTCTAGCTCTATTGGTGGCAGAAAGAAAGAGACATTCATTGCATACGATTGTAATTCTTTTTCAAGGTAGTCGTCATTCACAGTACATACAATAGAATCACTTTTTGACGCAATATAGTCACTTTGTAAAAAAGAAATATTATTAATACTTTTGCATGCAAAATAATTTCCTTCACACTTTCCTAAGTAATGTTTATATATGTGAAACGTACAATTTCTTGTTTTGCAATGCTTATGTCCATTAATGTTAACTGAGTTCATGGAATGTTACACAAATTGGCATGTATAATTCCTATAGCCACCTCACAGTCTGTTGTCAGTCAAATATCAATATTTGGTTAAAAATCACAGGTAGCCACCAACAGCAGTAGACACGCGGGTTAAAGGTAAGCACAGTATCTAAAAAACTGCATTTGTTTGAAACATTTGGAATTGCATCAAGCTATTCCGTACATAGTTTGTTTTCAAAATTACCACACCGGGAAAGGGATTGCGCTTGCATTGTGAGGATGACTTACTGTCAGACGTGACCTTCGGTCATGTGTAATCAATGAATAAATTAGGGGTTATGGTATATAAACGTTTTATTCCATGAACTTCAACTGACTTATCAGGTCAATGAAATGATATTTTATGTTTTGCTTTATTGTACTTGTCATATGCCTTCATATGGACGCTTTAGACAGTATATTTTATTTTACATGAATTTGTATATAAGGCCGGTGTTTGCAGCGTTACTGTTGTGTAAATATTGTCTCCTGCTGGTAAACCAGTCTACATTTAATGCCTTTTATTAGATGGTCTAGGGATGAATATAGTCATTGCAAAGCACCTGCACGCTTATGAGATATATTGTTGACCTAGTTCTTGTTGAAACATGTATACAGGACTGTGTACACAAAAGTAAATATTTTAAGCGATATTTCTATCATCAACGATTTATAGTTCAAAATAAAATATTAGTTTACGGTTGTAAATAAAATAGCATTGTTTAAGGGGAAATTAAATATACTTGGACTTAGAACTTCATGTGAAAAAGGATTGGTTTACCCGGGATATTAAAGAAATTAACCAATCTTACAAAGAGTACGAAGCTGCCCTAGTACAGGTATTTACAAAGCTACTGGGATGCCTTATACACAAAATGTATGCATATATTTAAATTGTATGCAAGTGTTCCCATTATTCTGAATGAATGCATGATTGATTGATTGATTTATATTTTACGGTGCATCAGCACTATGTGGCTATTTAGCGCCAAACATTAGTTTATATCCTTTTTCATTTATAAATGGTAAAATAATTTTATCGACCAGCGATTGGAGTCCAATGAGTTAAAAGGTAAACCGATAAAAATGTGAACGATTGCAAATAATTAAAAGTTTCCCGATCAACGGAGTGTGCAAATGTATGATAACGAAAATATATGATTGGCAATTAAAATCTATCGACTGCATAAATATAACACAAAACTAAACAAGGTGATAAAATAAAAGCTATAACTTACTATAAATGTTTGCTTCCTTAAGGAAGTCTATAATGTTGGTAATGTTAACTGTATCAAAGAGCTCCCTCATGTCTTGCACAACGTAGTAATGATTACGCGTAGGTTCAAGATCCAAGCATTCCAGCGTAAAGTGCTTAACGGTGAATGGTTCATTACAAGCTATGCACTCTGGTGGGTCTTCTCCTTTTAATATGTAGGAGTGTGTTAAATAAGTATGACCGAGTCGAATTCTTGCAATGACTACCTCCTCTCTACGGACGGATCTGTAGGAAAGGGTCCATTCTCCTAAGGTTGGCTTGATGGCATGAAGTTTGTTGTTCACGGCATCATTCCATGATGCTTGCCATTTCTGACGTAAACAGTCTTTGATACAACGTTTACAACGTTTAAAATCAGGATATGGTGCTACGAATGCTATGAATGCATGATTTAAATAGTGGTCTTACTAAACAATTTCCTTTAACTCTATCAATCATTCTGTCACAGAAAAGGGGAAATATTTTTTAAAGCACATTCATTGTACAAATATATAGAACTGAATAGAAAAGAGGACATATAACAAAATTAATCTACAAGCTATTTCTATAATGAGTAACATATTTCCATTCAGTATTTCTCTTCAACCATAAAATGAATATCTGTGTACTGCATAATATATTTGTGTCTATTTCAATACATCGATGGCCTTATGCAAACGGCAACGACTTTCCTAAACAGAAGTCCCAAGTAGAATTTTGCAGCATTGTAATGTGGGCGGAATTTCAAGGATTCTCTTAAGCAAATAAATGCATTACTCAGTTGATTATCCTGCATATAGCAGTAAGCAAGAAGATTTAGTGCCGTGTCTTTATGGAGAATATCAGGCTCTGTGTTGATCACATGTATCATGTTGTCCAGAGCAACCTGTTTGTGTCTATCTTTCCCTTGTTTACTGAAATTCAAATACTGGAATAAATAAAGGCACATCAGTGAGTCTACCACAGCCCAATCATACCAGAAATGTTTTTCTTCATTTCGTATCCCCTGTAGTGTTCCAACGGACCTGTACATCTCCATCGTCAATGGGATAGGTGTTATGGAAATCTCTGACTGGAGATAGACCACGCAGAAGGAAACCTGGTTCTCCAACATGTCTTCAATATTATAATTTCCATTCAAACACTTTTGGAAAAATTTTTGTTTTTTACATTTCAGTATAGTTATGAAATATACGTCACATGTCGAAGTTGAGTATATGTACCTCATGCGGTTCTCACAAATATCTTGTAGACATATTTCTGTCAGATCATTGTACTCCAGTACTATTCCCAAACCACACAGTTTGAGTCTCACTGAGGTAGCGTCACTGTTCATGCCGAGTGAAAGGCACTCCGATGTGAGAGATACAAGCTGCTCTACATTAGCACATAGTAACTGACCTGCATATACTCTGAGGACTGAAGCAAAGTAAAATCCTAGCTGAGAAAATAGAATCATCACTATATGCTTCAGTGGGTATTGCATGACGAATGGTGCATATTTAGAGGCATGAACGAATCTTGTTAGATAATATGTCAGACTTTGAAAATTCTGTGGAACATTCTGTAGCAGAGAATTCCTAGATCGTGCAGCAGCCAATACACATGACGAATAATCAACTATTCCCTCACCAGTGACTGCTATCGCAAGTCCAAATCTATAATGTTCAAGGTTGCTGTGACGATCAACAAGAATGCGTCCAATATGACAGCATTCTATCCGACACAAAAATCTACAGTCGTCAGAAAGAAGACGTTCTAGTATCTGAATTAACTTTATACGTGCCAAGCCGACTAGTTTTCTATCGTATATATTATTCCTTACAATGAAATAGTCAGGACAAAATCCTGCATTGGCCCACTCATACAATTGTCTGATGCAAAGGATGAGACAGCACAAAAGATTTTCAGAGCACCATAATTCACTTGGTGTTCTCTCCCTCATCCACAACATACAAACCTTGCAATGATAGCTGGAAAATGCATCTTCAAGAACAGGTTCAATAAACGTTTTCTTTACCATTTTCAGCAATATGTAGACTTTCATCACTGTTTCTTCAAAAGACCTCAGAAGGTCCCTTTCAGCTATGGAAAATGATAATCTCCACTCCAAGTGTTGTTCATTGCTGCATAGATGTCCAACAGGTGTAGCAAAACAACCATACTTCCAGGCATTCTGTATCTGACTAGTTTTAGGCCATCCGTAACATCTACGACGATGAAACCATTCATACCCCTCACGTGGCCATTGTAGACCTCTAAAAGCTAAGACACGGTCGCAAGATATATTTTTCTCTTGCTGACGTATTGCAGGACCAGTACGAAATCCCAAGTCATTCAAATGCAAATATGTGTTGGACAGTACCAATAGACCAGATGAATCTAAGGTGCAAGAATAATCATGTAATGAAACAGGATTATCATCTGATGATAGTGTAAATGGATGTAGCTTAACATAACCAGGATGAGTGTGTCCATCACTCAACATATAGAGATACAACTTACCTGCCTCACCGTCATACAGGTCTGTGATTACTTTTATTGTATTTTTATGATACAAATAATCTATATCCGAGTAAAGTCCAGGCCCTGTGGATCCCTCTCCTCTACTCCCAAATATATACATCCTAAGGCTGGATTTCGAAATATTTAACCGAATGTTTCGGAATACCTCACACTCTGTAGCATTCCTTACTTTCCTGTGTCGATCATTCTGTGAATATCCGACCCCATCCAGGATGTTGTATAGACGATGAGATAAAGCATAGTAAAAATCTGGGAATTGGTGGTACATATTTCTCTGCAGACAGAGAAAAGATTCCTTAAATCAATACATCAATAATTATGTAGAGAATTTAATGATTAATTTAAATTTTAATTTCTCAAGTAATTAAATAATAATAATGATGATGATACTACTACTACTACTACTACTACTACTACTACTACTACTACTACTACTAGTACTACTACTAATAATAATAATGATAATAATAATAATAATAATAATAATAATAATAATAATAATAATAATTATTATTATTATTATTATTATTATTATTATTATTATTATTATTATTATTATTATTATTATTATTATTATTATTATTATTATTATTATTCAAAAGAATTCATCCAATAACCAATGTAGATTGTACTTTGACATGTCATGTATACCATGATCATTTTCATCAAACCTTTTCTTATTCTTCTACAAAAGTGACCTTTCTGGTGACTTATTGGTTATATCATTCGCATCTGATGTTGGAGTGCGAGGGTAGCCAGAGACATAGAGGATCATGTACAACAAAGTTATATTAATCTGTCACCACATCGACCAATCCTAACAATGACTTGGTAATGCTCAGCGTTTAGAGAAGCATTGTTATAAATCTTTAGTATGACTCAGCCGGGGTTCTAACACACGACTTTCAGCATTAGAGGCGGCCGCTTCAACCACTAGGTCACCGGAGCATCTGGGTTCTGTGCAGTGTACACTACGACCCAACATATAAGTCATTATATATGGTGATATTTTAGATAACATTTTAATGAAATTATGTGTCTATAATCACAATTCATAGACTAAAACAATTTCATCTTTAGTGTTTGAACAGGTTGTAAACTAAACAGACATACGTATTAGATAACATTATCAAATCGTCTTGAAGTTTCTTTTACCTATCTGTATCACACTTACAAAAACAATAGATCAGTTAAATTGATCGTAAGATCAAGAACAACCCGTAAGAAAAAAGTTGCAGAAACTCATTTTAATCGTATATCTTTTACGTGACTCTTTTTAAACGTTTGGAACAGAATAGAAATATTAATACAGGGAGTGACTCACTGAAATTCTGGAATATTTGGTTTAGATTTAGAACTGTAACAGATGTTCCGGATTGTACATGTTCTTGTCTAATTTATGACCAATTAAGGACAAACTTGATTAAATGAAGTTTTGATCTCAACCTGAATCATATAGTAAAATGCATCGACTCTTTGATTCTTCCTTTGTACATTAATCCTTACATGTCATCGCCAGCAAATGTATTTTATTAAATATTTGTAAACGATATTGGATGCTAACATTTTAAATATCAATATAGTTTGTTTTTTAGTAAGAGTCTGCTTGTCTCTAAAGAGTTTTTATCCAAAGAGACACGTATGATTTTACTTGTAAGCAGTTTTAGTTGCATTTTGATTTGTTAACCACACACAAGTCATTAGTGTGATGGATTGAAAAATTCAGTATGACATTCTGCGATTTGCTTTTCGTTTATATACTGATGAAAAGTTGCATTCATTTCATATTCCTCTGCATAATTAACACAATATTCAGTTTATAGTGCATCCAAGGTTCTTTTCAAAAATTGTTATTGGAAAAATATTGATCATTAAAATGGAAACATGCAATCAGCTTCTGCAGTGACTTTTAATATACCATTGGCAAGAAATTCTATTATAATTGCGTACTTATGGCTGATATAGTTCACTGCATATAGTTTAATATTTTCAGCATATCAGTATAAAATAATATAATGCACATGCAAAAAATACAATCATTTACTGTTGTCGTATACATGCAAAGATATTTTCATAGACGACAAGTTACCTGCAGTTTCACCTTGCAAATTAAAATCTGATACATGCCAACATTGTGTCATATACTCATTCATTTTAGCACTGCAGTAATGGTGATATGAATTGTTTAATCTAGTTGTATTATACAGTTTCCTTCTGTTCCAATTTCTGTTCTTTTTGTTATGGCCTGCACACTTAATTAAAACGTTTCACTTCTGTTTTATTTACACTGAGGATTAGAACTGTTCTGTCAGTGAGCATACAGAATTAGTCATGATATAGAGCTCAGAAAATAACTGTACTCCATCAGTTTGGAAGACACGCGTTAGGCTCCTACATCAACATAACATCATTACCTATGATTAGAAAATAATTGTACGGTACTCCATCAGTCTGGAAGACACGCGTTAGGCTCCTACATCAACATAACAACTTTACGTAAGATTAGAAAATAATTGAACAGTACTCCATCAGTTTGGAAGACACGCGTTAGGCTCCTACGTCGACATAACAGTTTTACCTATGATTAAATTAATACAGACAATAATAAAATGATTAGCATCAAACATAAATCGTTAAATGCTTATGAAGAGATTTAAATGCCTATTTCATAAAATGACAACAACAACAGTGATAGAGTTGGTAGTGTTAGAAGTGTCATTGGTGGTGGTGGGACTAAAATATATATTCTGTTTGCGATTTGCCGCTATTATGATATATGTCTACATTGATGTAGGGATAGCAATGAAGTAAGTAAGAATGAAGATAGCAATCTACATATAAAAGACATTTCAACAATTTGAGTTAAACAAGCAAATGATTCTAATTAAAAAGATAACATGAGAGAGACAGAGAATTAACCTTTAACAATATTCGAAATGCATACTCCTATAATGATGCTACTACTATTGTGTTCTCCTATCAATTTAATTCTTTGTAAAACCCTACCTATTTAAAAACAGAAGGCATGGTTGGTATAAAAATGCACGGACATTAGTCACTTTATTCATTAAGTTATATGTTATAACCTGACCGTCGCTAGGGGCTACCAATCACGGTCACTTACTGATATTTTAAATAAAGCGGAAGCTTCTTAAGCATCATGGTTCCTATATTTTCCCTGGTCAGTCTTTGCTTTCAAGTATCAGATGTGATGTAATTCGCCGTCTTAGAAAAATATCAATAAATCCCTCAGTTTTAGAGTTACATCTTTTTCAACACATGCACAGATTTCCTCCTATTTATTTGTTGAATTTGTTTTGTAATAATGGAAAAAATTGCTGTAAATATTTGACACAAAGGACAGTTTTACTGCAATAGACGATTCTTGAAACCAGAAATGGAGAGTAATCAGTCTGTTTGGTAGTTGACATCGAGAGCTTCATTTTGCGCGCGAATTTGTGTGCTGTGGATTTTAAAGTAGAGTAGCTATAAAAAATTGTCATTGATATTACTACGATGTTTGTAGTGTGGTAGTTTATAGTGATACATAGCATTGTGGCATTATGGGGTGGACATATAATATGATATCCTACCCAGTCACATTATCCTGATGACACCAGGTCAGTCAGTCCTAACATTACTCTCTTGATGTTGAGCGACATTCGTAGCTGCAGTTAGCAGAAGTTTTATATTAGTCTTTAGTATGACACTGTCAGGGTTCGAACCCGCGATCTCCCGCATAAGAGGTCGACCCTCTGACAAGAGCGTCAAGCTTATAAATGCGTTTGACTTTTAGCTTTCGTGCATTAATAACCAATTTTATAGAAAATACATTTTATAATACCCTTTGCTTGTGTAACAAAAGTGAAAAAGGCAAAAATTATTCTAGTTAGATTCTGCAGTTAAGAAGCATTTCCTATGCTCATTGTGGGAAAGTGAACCTGTTCTTGTTGTATCCTGTATATTGAACTACAAAAAATATCAAATTAATACGGGTTCAGGATGTTTTTAACAAAATTCAGAAACACTTACCAATACTTATCGTATATACATAAGTAGCATGTAATCTCCCCTCCTGCGCTCTTCTAGATATGTTATTCTTGTATTAAGTTGTTCGTACTATTGATGGTTACCTTTTCTGGTTATTCCGCTGTTACTAAAATTAGAAAATGGACCGTAAGCTCAAGCACGATACGTTAAAGAAACAAATAAGAAGCATGTTCATATAAATTAGGGTCACGCAAGTTATTCTTTGTAACGCATTTTTAGTTCCTATGTACTCTTGTTTCTTAAGAATGTCACGCAATTACATTATTCCCTAGCGTGGTTTCCTGATGGTGTACAGAAGAATGACATCCGCACGCAATTGAATGATATCAAGCTATTAAAGCCTTGCTACGTTTCATGTGAGGTTTGAAAGCTATTGAGCTTATCATGTCTTTATATAACAATGTATAATTACCTTCATGCATATTTTGATAAGCAACATCGACACTTTCATGATTATATGATCAACACGATTAATTCCTGTAGCTTCATTTGTTTTCCGATGCATGGTGTGATCAGTACCACCATTCTCCAGTGACGAGATAATACAATTAGTTCAGGAGACGATATGCTACAGACTTTTTAATTGGTTGATCGTAGTTCCTTTTGATACCGTATGTGTATACAATGACAGCTGAGACGAATCGGGGACGAGTTACATATACTGAACACCAACTTTGCGTTTGTAAGTAAGGAAACTAAACCATCTCTACGACTCTTATGCATGTATTATTGACGTTTGAATAAACAAGCCATAGCAATAATATAATAACTATAATTTCCCAGTTTTGAAATACATTCCAAACTACCATATGTACCCAGTTATGGAGGCATATAAAGATACAATTCGTACATATCATGTATACACATTTACTCATCTTAAATATGAATTGTTGCTTTAAGATTGTATTTAATTGTATTTAGTCAAAGTCTATTCAATTCTGATTATTGTAAGGTCTGTGCATTAATTGTGATTAAGAAACTTCTAGACAAAGATTATCGATTACTCTGGAGTTTTACTATAGCGGCCAGGTAATAAACTGGGTCAAAACAAGACCAAGCCGAGTCGTAAAAATATAAGTTAGTGTAGTAGGAATGTGCTTGCCAACATATGTAGCTTACATTGTGACATAACAGCACCCGACCTTCAGTCAGAATCACTCCTTTAGGCTAAATTCGTCCAAACATGTAAATGAACTATATGTGGAGATAGTCACCTTGCAAACGAATATGAATGCAGTTTGGTCCAAAAAACCAAAATAATTGCCTTTCAAACGTATGTAGAATCAAATAATAAAAGATTACAACCATTATTTAAATACTCTGTTGTGAATGCGTGCATGCACTCTATTAATTTTGAAAAAGATTTAAACACGTTCATTCCAATCCTGGGCAACCGTTCCAAAAGCATATATATATATATATATATATATATATATATATATATATATATATATATATATATATATATATATATATAGGAAAGTTAGTTTAAAAGGGAAATTACTAATCCTACAACGCACGAACATGAGATGTTTTGCAATGCATCAGTTTTAAAGTCAATATAAACCTTTCTCCAGTATTGGGGACATGTCGGTACCCATAGATGGGTAAACAATATTCATGTACGGTATAACTGTCTGTATTTTGGATGGATAGTTCCAATGTGTGTATCGATAAATCTGTTATAGTTAATTCATTCTTTGTTTTCACTTGGTCAAGTTATAGACTAGGACGAATATTGTTTTGCAAAGATTGACCTTAAGTTGATTAAGTAAATATTAATTTGGTTGAAGAAGCTGGATAATATGAACATGTTTTCTCTATTTCCTACTATTAAAGCCAATTGCAATGATAGCAACTGAAAATAAGCTTTCTCATGGGGTTATATAAATACATGTTTATCTGTCCAAAACTAAGATAGAAATGAAAACCATATGGAATCCTCTTTTTCACATAACTACAACTCTGCTAATGCCAAAGGGCGAGTTAAAATTAAGCTCTAGCAGTAATATGGGCATGAGGAGTAATAATAATATTTATCTCTATGTAAAATTGTTCTTAGATAAACAAACAGGAACTACCATGAAGTGGCAGTGTGGAAGAGAAAGTATGGATGACTTCATATCAAAGGCAAACAACTTCCATCCTTCAATAAAATTCACGGCAGAAATTTCCAACTCAAACCATGTTTTCCTAGACACAACAACCAGACTGGTGGAAAACAAATTACTCACAGACATCTACTCGAAACCAACCGACAAACACCAGTATCTCCTCCCAACCAGCTGTTATCCAAAACACTGCATTAAGAACATTCCATATAGCCAGGCACTGAGGATACGCAGAATTTGCTCCGACGATAAAAGATTCCTAGAAAGGTCTGAAGAGCTGGCTAAACATTTAATTTACCGAGGCTACAACAAAGACCTGATTGCGGAGGCAATCCAAAGGGCCAAACAAACAAACCGTGATGACCTACTCAGATATGGACAGAAAGAAAAGGTTGATATGATACCATTTATTCTGACCTATCACCCAGACAATCACAAAGTAGGTAAAATCATCGCAAACCACTGGCCAACCGTGCAATCGTCAGACATACTAAACCTAATACATCCTAACAAACCTGTAGTAGCTTACCGGAGACCAAAAAACCTAAAGGACATCCTAGTCAGGGCAAAGCTAACGCCCATCGCTAGTCAAAATCAGCCTAGTCAATCAGGACCCTGTGTCGATAAAAAATGCAAAACCTGTCAACATATGATAGAGACCAAGACATTCACTAGCACAGTGACTAAAGAAAAACTAAACATACATGGTCCAAACAAAACGTGCAAAACAGAGAATGTGATTTATCTCATCACATGTAAGATCTGTGGCCTTCAGTACGTCGGAGAAACTGAAAAACTACACAAAAGGATATACCTTCACAGATCTGATTGGATGACATAAAAGCTGTACAGAAGCCCGGTCGCAGAACACTTCTCATCCCCTGGCCACACTTTCAGTGATATAATACTTATCGCTTTTGCTAACAACCACAGCGGGAGTTCCGAAACCAGGAAGGAAAAGGAATCATACCGGATATGCCGCTTTAAAACATTGAAATCAAGCGGTCTAAACCAAGAAGACTAGAAAATGAAAACTATGCACTAGTAGAATTTAACAGTTTCTAAATCTTCTTATTATCCTTCAATTTTTACTATAAGAAAAACCGGTATAGAATCAAATATCCGGGATATAATCTGCGTTACATATGTACAAAAAGTAAAAATAGATGTCACTTTGGCTTGTAGACTTTTAGGGAATTATACAACGTTTTCAGTTTCCGCAACTAGTCTATACAAGCTGGTTGTATTTATAGTTTTAGCACATGTAAAGACAGCCATGTAGAGGTTTACAAACACAACGTTTTTGTGTTTATTTGTTATCGTATATATGTTTTCTATTTGCCTTTGTAAAAGACTCATTAAGAGTCGAAAGCGCTTAGGCTAGTTAGTTACTAGTTTCGTACTGTTCATCGTCAGTTTATTGCATCTATTTTAATTAATCCCTGACACACGTGATCCCTTGGTGGATCTAGTACGCTTGAAAGGGTTGTTATTCGCCATATGATTTGTATTCTTTAAAAAATATATATATATATATATATATATATATATATATATATATATATATATATATATATATATATAAAGATTATATTTTGTCAATACTTTATATAACGGTTTAATGAAATTATATTCGTTATGATCACAATTGATTGACTAAGAACACTTTTTTCTTTCGTATTTAAACAGGTGGTAAACTAGATAGACATATTTATTAGATAAAATTGGAGAAATCGTCCAGAAGTTCATTTTTCATATTGTTATCAAACCTAAAGAAAAAATCTTCCGATCAGTTCAGTTAATGGAAGAAAAAAGAGCAACTCGTTATAAACAAAATTGTTAAAACTCATTTTGATCGTATTTCTTATTTACGTAATACCTTTTGAACGTTCAAAATCGGATTTTGTATTAGTACAGGAAATGACTCATTGACATTCTGTAAATTCGGGGTTTGAATTTGGAACTATAGCAGCTGGATCACACATTTTCATATGTAATTTATGACCAGTTGGGGACAAATTATGTGAAATTTGGATTTCTACCTGTATCATGATAAAATACATGGACTTTTTCGTTCTTCCTTTGGGCACTAATGCTAGCAAATCATTGCCACCAAATTTATTTATCATTGTTTCGAACAGCATATTGCATGTGAACATTTTAAACACATTGCATCGTACAATTTTAAACATTAATATGGTTTGTGCTTTTTTATAAGACCAATACCTATCCCTAAAAGAGTTTTATCCAAAGAGGGACTTTTTTTTCGCATAAACAGTTCTAGTTTTGTTAAGCATATGTAAGTTTTTATTTAGATGGCAGATAAAATATCATATGACTGTGTAATTACAACTGATAGAGTTGATTGTATAGAACTTGATATTTTCAGAATATCGGTATAAATCAGTATAAAACAATGTGATGCAAATATAAAGACATACAAGTATTTATTGTTGTTGTATGCATGTTACTTTTAGCAAAGATATTTTCCTACATGACAAGTGACATGTAATTTGACAAATTTAAAACAAAATAATCTGAGGTATGTCAACACTTTCAATACGAATTTATTTTAGCACTTTATTAGTGCTAACATGAATTGTTTGATTATGTGGCCTTATAGAGTTTTCTCCCGTTCCTTTGTCTTTTCATTTTGTTTAGGCCTGCTCATTCAGTTAAAAACTACAGTGTTGTTTTATTTAAGAAGAAGTGTTAGAGCTGTGGTGTCAGTGAATAATTACAATAAATCTGGATACATAGGCTTGAAAATAATTGTACAATACTTAAAAAGCTGGAAGAGCCGTGGTCCTCTCCTACATCAACATACCTTTATTTGGGGTTGAATTAGTGCAGATAAGAATACATGAATTATTCAATGCTGATAAGTGGTTTTTATGCTCATTAAATAATAGTAATAATAATAATAACAATAAAAATGATTATTATAGTGTTAGTAGTGGTAGTACTGTCGGCGGTGGTCGTAGGAGGAAAATATATGTATTTGCAATATGCCGTTTTTATGATATATGCCTGCATTCATGTTCCAATAGTAAGGTAGTAAAATAAAAATGAAAAGAGTAATCAGCAGTTAAAGAGTATATTTGTCACTTCAACACTTCTCTGTTAAAGAAGTAAATATTCTAATTATGTGAAGAATAACCTAACAGCGAATGAGGGAGACAAACAATTAAAAAATGCAACAAAAATTAAAACGATTATTTGTATTTTCTTTTCCGATTCACAAGTTAATAATATGACATATTTCAGTGGTCACAAATTTCCATAATTATTCCTCCTTAATGCATTTTATGTAACTAAAATGCGACCATGAATCGCTCAGTTTTAATTGTAGAAAAAGAAAACATGAGTCTGAATGAAACCCCGAGTTTATCTTCACCGGACAACTGTGTGCCAGAGGATATTGATTTGTCATTTATTTAAATAGGTGTATTGGCCTAACCAAAACATATATCAACTTCTCTATTACGGTAGGTTCAGACGGGTTTATGTACATTTAGTAAAAGGATCCATTCGCGTGTTACGGAACGAAAAAATAACGTGGTGGAATTGACCTATATCAATAATAGAAATACACATTCCTATAATGATTATACTACCATCATCTGGTTTGTTTGTAAAACCCTACCTATTTTAATAGCAGAAGGCATGATTGGTATAACCAATGCACAGAACGTAGTGATTTTATTCACTGAATTATAGATTATAACCTATCCATCGCTTGGGACAGCCAAGCACTGTCAACTTGTTGCTATTTCAAATCAAATGGGAATTTAATTAGCAACACGTTTTCTATATTTGCAAGGAACAGTCTGCATTTTCAAGTAACAGATGTGATGTACTTCGCTGGCTTGGAAAAATATAAAAACATCCCTCACTATTGGAGTTATACCTCTTTCAAGACATGTACGAGTTTCTCTAATTTCGTTGTTAAATTTGATTTAGAAACATTAAAAATAATCGCTGCAATTCCTGACGCAGAGGACAGTTTTACTGCAATAGACTATTCTTGAAATCAGAAATGGTAAGCAAGATTCTATTTACTTGTTTGCATGTGGAGCTACTTTTTGTGCGCTTTTTTAAATTTTAATGTAATTTAATAATGTTTCAGTGATATGGCTACGATATTTTCAGTGTGGAAGTTTATAGTGATGTCTAACACTGGGGCATCCTGGCATTGACATGTAGCATGATGTACCACACAGTCACATTATTCAGACACCAGGCCTACAATTCCTAAAAAAAACTCTTTTGGAATGAATCGGCTAGAGTTTGAACACGCAACCTCTCGCATCCGATGTTAAAGCTTTAACTACATGGCACGGGGAGTGGTCTAGATTCCTTTTGCGTATGAATTTTAGTTCAGCTGCATTAATAATCATTTTTATAGAAAATACATTTTATATTAATCCCAAAATGGGCACCAAAATTATAACAAACTTCAAATATTATTCGAACTAGATTTTAATTTTATAAGTATTTCCTATGCACAGTGAAAAAAAAAACGATGATGTCAAACACCGAAGTGTTCTTTTTGAATATATTTCCATAAGCGGATAAGCGTACCTATTTCTCTTGTATCATGTATATAGAACTTCACATGGTATCAAACTAATATGGTTCATGATGTATTATAAAATATGCAGACTTACCGATACCTATCGTGTTGGCACAAATATCAATTAAACTCCCCTTCAGCACTGTTCCTGATGTATATTTCTTGTATAAAGTTGTTTGTACTATTGAACGCTACATTTTCTGGTTATTCCGCTGTTACTATAATTAGAAATGGGACTTCTAGATCACGTGACGAATAGGAAAACAAGCAAGATATTTTTCTAAAAGCACATGATAAGCATGTTCATATAAAATTAGTCATGCAGGTTATTCTTTGTAACATATTTTTAATTTGTATGTCCTCGTGTTTCCTAATAAATCACGCAAATACATTCTTCCCTAGCGAGGTCTCGTGATGGAATGAAGAATGAAAACACTATCTCGTAACCGAATGATAGCACACTATTTAAGACGCAAAAATACATGCCGTTTGATTGGTTGATCGAGTTTCTGTTTTTTTACTGTAGGTGTATACGCCTACAACTGAGACAAAAATTTGGTGCTGATTTACATGTATTGAACACATTTACTGAGCACCATCCTGGCTGTTGTAAGTAAATAAATTAATCATCTCTATGACAATGATGCATGTATTTTTGAATAAGGAGTAAACAAGCCATATCAATAATATAATAACTATAATTTACCCGGTTAAAAATTCACTCCAAACTACCTAATGTCCCCAGTTATAGAGACATACTAAAGCAAAAGCCATGCATATCACGTGTACCCATTTACTCATCTTAAATATAAATTGTTGCTTTAAGATTGGTTTAAATTTTGCATTGTCATAAAAAAAAAACTTCCAGATGAAGATTATCGGTCGCTATGGAGTTTTACAATAGAGGCCAGGTAATAAACTGGGCCACGAAAAGACCACGTCGACTCTACTCGTAACTGGATAGGTAGGGGTAGTATTAAGTTCTTTATCAACATGCGTAGATTAAATTGTGACCTCACTGCGCCCGACATTTAGTCCGAATCTCCTCCAAAGATGTCAGTGTACTATAACATTGAATATATATATATATATACAGACGTACATACATACACACACACTTCTCCGGGTGTGCAAATTGGTACCTCCCAAAGAAATATGGATACAATAGGATCCAAATAAAATAAATAATTGCCATTCGAAAGTATGTGTAATCAAATTATAAAGAATTACACCCGTAACTTAAATACTCTGTAGTGAATGCCTACATGACCTGTATTAATTTTGCTATAACTTCTAAATACGTTTATGCCAATTCTTTGCAACAGTCGCAAACTCTCTCCCTCTTTCAGTCTCTGTCTCTGTTTCTCTCTGTCTGTCTGTATATATATATATATATATATATATATATATATATATATATATATATATATAAACATATATATATATATATATATATATGTGTATATTTTTATATATATATATATAAATATAGATATATATATATATATATATATGTATATATATATATATACATATATATATATATATATATATATATATATTGCATTTTTGTTAAGGAAAGTTAAAAAGGGAAATTATTAACCCTGCAAAATATCAATACGAGATGTTTGGCAATGTGTCAATTGGGGAATAAAGTCATTGTAAGCGCTACATACCTTTATCCCGTATCAAATACATGTCAGATCCCATATATGGCTAAAGAATATACATCTTCGCTATGATTGTATTTTGGATGTATGTTTCCAATGTGTGTATAAATAAATCTGTTATAGTTAACTCATCCTTTAATAAATCAAACAAAGCTCTGAATAGTACAAGTAAACAAGTACCTGGAATGGTAAAAAGTTAGAATAAAATCAATAAGCAAACTTACAATGGAAAAAAAAGTTTAATCAAATATAGAAATAAGAACTAGAAAGCTCCAAGGATAGAGATAATTCCCATTTAACAGATATAGACTGAAAAAGTCAGTCACATAGCAGACAGAGGAAAACTAGTTAGTCCTGAACACATCAGAAAAGGAAGAAAATCCACAGATTAGCAATATAAATAACAGTAATATAACTTCTTTGCTTGTGGATATTGGTGTCAGTTCTAACATGATTACCATTAGATTTAAAGGTCTACAAGAGTTAGTAAACACTATGTATCAAAATGTTCACTTTTGCTCAATAATGCAGAAATATGCATTAAAAATGCATATTTTAACTCAGAGAAGAAAACGAAAATAATGTGTGCATGTATCAATGTTTAGCTGATAATGCTACGTAAATAGGATTTCCGGGCGTGGCGTACTGTCCGAAAGTCCCTCAAGTTTAGCGTATGATGATGGCTGAATTTAGTGATGATTCAAGCAAATTTATACCAAATTTGTCATGCTCATATTAGTTTGTGAGGAAGGTGATCTCCTAGAAGATGGCGAATATAGTGAATATTAAGGAAATTCTGTTCAATGAAGTTAGAACCGCTAGCGGTTAAAGCGCCAGCCTTGGATGCGAGAAGTCACGTTTTCGAACTCTGGCAGAGTCATAGCAAAGACTTACAAAAATGGTACTAAGTACTGTCTCGCTTGACGCTCAGCATTAAGAGGTTAGTGTTATGACTGGTCGGTCTGGTGTCAGGATAATGTGATTAGGTGGGACACCATGTTACCTATCTGCGGCATGATGCCCCAGTGCTAGACATCATTATAAACTGCCACACTGAAGACAGTGGCTATATGACTGAACAATTGTTAAAGCTACGTTAAAAAGTCCAAATCACACACACACACACACACACACACACACACACACACATGGGTGTTTCTAAATTATGTTTAGCTGTTAATGTAGATAAACAAACTGAAGACTATTTGTACTGCTGCGATTTCATCAAATATGGTTCAATCAAGTTGAAAAATTCATAGAAATGGTTGCTTTTCATTTAGTATAACTACGATGATTGGTTATTCTGTAAAATGAATCTCCGTTGCTTTTCGTCGTGATTCTATTTTAATGTCATGGATTTATATGTTTGAATAGTTTTCTAGTTGAGAAACATTAATCTTGGTAAAATGTACTCAGATTTTGATTTATAAAAACGAATATTGCACTGGTAAGGAGGCTCAAAAAAAATTTTTTTTTCCTCACAAATCCACAAGATCTCCACTATGCATTTTTAAACATTTGCTGCATAAATTGCACTGATATTACAAAAGTCAGACAGATACCAGTTCAGTTTCTAATTCAACATTTAGTATTCAATACCATCAATTCAAACCGATAGCAACTCTTTTTCACGTGAAAGTTTAAGTTGAAAGTTAAAGTTAAAGTGGATATTCATCGTTTGTATCTGATTCAACATTAGATCTTAATCCCAGTATGTACCCAATAGTTTCTTGGTTTAGCAGCTTGACGCAGCAAGGCGGCATCTCTTGGCTTATAATCTTTGATGTATGAGGCTTTAATGAGTACCATCATTATTGTAATTCCAAGAACGAGGTATGGAAAATCTTTCAACCATCAATCAATGTAATTGCCCGCACAACTATGTATTTTTCTGAATATTCTGGGCAGAAAATAAAAAATAGCACATCAGCTTCCGTGACATACTTCAACCAATGTTTAACAAAACTTAAGACTATACTGACACTAACAAACCTACAAAATTAAACATTTCCTAATTTGATAAGCATGCAATTATAAGAATCACTTTACCGCTCAAAAGAGACATTTTGTCTCTTACATATTAACTTTAGTTCCCCGAAATATTGTGTTATTATAAAATCGATGGAAAAGTGAAGAAAGTTAATGTTAAGAAAGACGGTTGCATTTTTGTGCTGAAATTCATCATTACGGAAGAAAAACATTGCACTTAGAAAGTGGAAGTTGTGACTAATTACCTAAAAATCAGATATAGCAATAACCGTAACCCTAATCTGAATAATTTACATTTTAATCAAATTACTTACTTTTAAAGAGTTGTCTTCGCTTTTCTACAGCACCCTAGGTGACGTGGTTCTGTTACTCGAAACAGACATCGATGAGTGTCAATTGGTCATGTCTTCATTACTGCTCACTAGCGAATATATTTTCACTATATTTTGTATAGATTTCATGTCTCTAAAGGAGTTTCCAACAATTTCCAAGTTATCTAATATTCAACGCTCTTCGAAAGCTCAGTTTTCAAACTTTCATTAGCTTTTTTCAAGATGAAATCCATATATACGGTATTTAAGGCTTGAAAACTTTCGATCTAGTAGCAATCCAGTTGGTACACAAGCAGCGTCAGAATGTAATGAACGTCAGAAGCCCAAATTCCTTGGGTATATACAGAAGCATGCAATAGTCAATTTTAAGGGTAAATATAGAAAGACGTGTGTGTCTACTTAAATTTGGACTGCAGTTTATTCTGTAATTAATTCAGTATTTATTCCGGAATAACTTTATTACATTATCAATTTCACTTGATAACAAATTTTAAGATAAATATAGCTAATGCTATAATTCAGTATTTAAATGCAGAAATGATTTAACTTATATACGCTACATTCCAAAGAGTTTACAGACTTGGAACTAGATAAAACGAAATGGCAAATTTCTGGAAATCACAGGAAGGAAAAGTTAAAACTAAATGTTGGCTTGCAACTGTTGCTATTTTTGATAGTAAAGAAAGGTCAAGGATGTCATGAAATGCTGATAGTAATATGAGTACTGTAGAGATGGGTACAGGTAGGTCTTATTCAAATTGGAGTGGAGTAATTATGGAGCAAGTATCAAGTGACGACGGTACAGACAAGCAAGTACCTGATTTTATTCATGAAAATGAAACAAGGTCAAATGAACAAGAATGGGTATTACGTGTAAGAAATTTGCTCGCAGAAGTGGACTCCCCCGAAACGGCATCATATTATTATATTGATAAAATCACGAATACCGAAATCAGTTCTGCCATTTGCGTATGGGGGATTTCCCCAAAACCTTTCAGACGGTCAAATTTAGTGACATACTTGGTAATTCAAATTTTATCAATGCAGTCATTGATTCTGGATAATGGAAATGAATATGTTTTAGTCACACTGTTCACGTTCATATAATCAGTGTACATGTGGAAAGTTTTATCTGGTTTCTGAACAAGTATACATGGTGAACTCTAGTAATGTTTACTCGATTTTATGAAATCATTTTCCAGCAAATGTATTCCAGTGTGAGAGGGTTCACCCTGCATGTGGAATGCTTTACAGGTTTGGAATTTACAATTTGAATGTCATGGTTACTTTTGTTTGTTCTCGTAAGAACAGCCGTTAATACGTATCTGTTCATTAGTTTCTTGTTGTTGCAAATGTGAAAGTTTTCGGTCCAGATTATTCATAATTTATGCATCCTCAAGATGTTTCACTCCAAAAAATAATAGTATCTGATTGCATTCCTCACTTAAATACTCAAAGAGTGGGACAGGTACAACAAAATTAATTGCATAAATAACCTCGCTATCTCTCTGAATATTTTCATTTGACATGTTTATGTGGCAAAGTTGTACTTGTTCTCGCTTTGCAGGAGTACTTATGATGTGATGTAAAAAAACAAACAAAAATCATATACTTTCTTTTCAACTGTGAAATGACTATAATAATTGGCCTGAAGTGGATTTTGTGGAATGAGCAAAAGATCCAGATTTATATGACCAGGCTGAAAACTCCTTTCCTTGGTATTTTTATCATACCTTAAAATCATTTTTGACGAAGTAGAGTGTAGGTTATCTCATACAAACTCACAAGCCTTTGAAAACGTTTATTTAAATTTAGAATCATAATCAATGATTTCATTATCGCTGTTATAAAGAAGTTTATATTTAGACTACTTTAATGGTCCAAAGAGTATTGATACGAACTGAGTCTCGAACAGCAAGGACCAGTAAGTGAATCTCTTAATCCCAATCTTTACCCGTATCAAAACAATATGAATGAATCATATTTTTAAAATTTGATCAAATTTTGTTAAACACCTTAGATCTCAGAGTGATGGGCAGAAGAAATAAATTGTTGTACGCCTAATTTGTATATAGCTTGTTAAAGTTCCGAATATAAAATGTTAACCTTAATCAGATTGTACAGATTTGTTAATGCCAAATTGAGCAAAAACTTTATCAAACATTTACTATGTTTTAGTTGTAATATTCCTCAAAGGAATTGCGTCTGGAATTCTTGTTGGTGCACATATATTGATCATCAAGTATTGGTTACCTGACTTTGTCTTAGGTAAGGGACCGATGCAATGAACCATTATTCTGATAATTGTTCGTCAAAAGCAGGAATAGGTTGCAGATAAAGCCTTAGGTTTTTTCTGATTGGATTTTCCTATCTTTTGACAAGAACTACAAGATCTGCAGTATTTAAAACTATCACGTTTAAGTTTTAGCCAAAGAAGCGATTAAAGATCTTGTGGTAAGTCTTATTAATACCTAAGTGACCAGCTAATAGAGTTTCATGGGCCAGTCTAAGAGATTTGTAGGATTTTAGAACTTGAATTTGATAGTTCACTGATAAATCAGTACCATCAGTTACCTCTGAAGGTCTCGTGTTTCTCATCAGAATCCAATTTTAATGATAAAACGACAGTTTCTTCAGTGGCTCAATTTCATTAATGGCCATTTGAAACAAACAGATGTCAGGATTTTGTTTTCCTGGATGACGACAAGTGATTTTCGCTCGTCACCCTGATTAGAATAAAAACATGAGTAGTTTAAAGTGGATCATTGTGATCAATACCCTTTGATTGATCCAAGCAAGAAGTTTTAGTGACCTCATAACAATCTTGAGCAATATATGTGTCAGCTAAATGAATACCTTCCTGATCAAAATTATTCTCAAGAGTTCTCTTTGCCATAGATCCAATAACGGCATAAACTGGTATAAATCGGAGAATTGTTTTTCAACAGAATCGACTTTCTGATCTAAACAAGTCATGTCAGTTACAAGTGGATTAACAACAACCTTTTCTCCAGCTATGTAATTGATTAGAAATAAATCAATACTCTCAACTACAACGACTACACTGTTCCGACTGTCATGGTTTCGGGGAATAAGAATGATGACAAATTTGCACAATAAAGAGGAAAATTAACAAAACAACACTCTAGTCCATGAATAAGAACACTTTCATTAGAAGAAGACTTCTCAGGAAAAGGCAAATTACCTTATAATAAAATACTCTGAGAAGCTCATGTATCCCTTAAAATTTTAGTATGGATGAGATTTGCCCAGAAGTGGTAAAGAACCCTTTGACATGAATGGTTCATACTTATCCGTAATAAAATCACATAAAGGTTTATAAGACCCAACACATGTAAATCTTTCAGTGCATGTCTGTGACCTATACCACTTAGAACTAGGAGCGTTTGGAATAAGTGTATCTTGATTATGATGCTTATTTCTCAATTTGTAGCAATCAGGAATAACGTGTCCTTTCTTCTTGCTCCAGGTACCCGAAGGAATAGATAAGAAGTTTTGATCAAACTGATTATAAGCATGATTTCTATAGTTTTGTCTCGGATTGAAATTAAGAAGGCCGCTTATTAGGCTCAAATACTGTTTTATCAGAAGACTGCTCAGTAGATAAGTTGCTTAAAAAAGTAATTTTATGTGCTAAGGAATACTCATCAGCAGTACGAGCAGCATTATGCAAGGTTTCGACCTTATGGTCATCAAGATATGTCTTAATGTTAATATGAACACAGTTCTTGATTTATTCAAGTAATACACGTTGTCTCAGATTTTCGTAATCTTGACCCGCTTTCTTGGATAAGATCCATCTATCGAATAACTGCTTCTTTTTTCTTGCAAGTTTGTCGACTTTGTTTTATAGAGCATGAAATTTTGCCGAAAAGTTTCCGGACGAACTCATAACCCTTTAAAATGCATTCCGTAACCAAATCATAGTCAGCACTTAGCTTAAGTGACATTGTATTGTAAATATCACCTTATTTATCAGTAACTCCACATTGTAATATCAGAGTCAAATGCTACCTTGGCCATTTCAAAGTTTCAGGAAGTTTTTTAAACTGAGGAAGATATTTGGCGACTTCCTATCTATTAAAGTGGTCTCTAACCTAATAATCATAGTAACATCAAGACTTGAATTTGTTTGTAAAGTGGGAATGTGCTTTCCACTTGCCAGCTATAATTCTGTTAATCTAAATTGATTTTCCCTTTGCACCTGCTCTCTTTGCATTTCCATTTGTCACTCTCTCCTCATTCTCCAATTGAAACTACATTTGTTTTCCTGTCTTTGGTTTCACCAATAGCAATTGACTATTTTCTTTTAGTAACTGCATTTGTTTCTCGTTCTCTCCTCTTTCTGCAATAGCATTTGTTTTTCTTACTTCCGTAACTTCGTTTGATTCTTTCTCTCCTCTTTCTGTAACTGCACCTGCTTTCTCCGCTCTCTTTCTCTTTACATAATTGCATTTGCTTCTGCTTTTCTGAAGTTCAACCTTTATTAACTCTCAATCCATCTCGTATTTTAATTGCAATTCCTTACTTTTTATGTCAGTCTGATACAGACTTATTGATCGAAACCAAAGCACTTTTAACAAAAAACATCCGTTTCTATCAATTATTGGACAAATATGTCTTTTATTTCTTCCTTTGTTAAATAAGATTTTGCCTCAGAAAGATTCATATTTCCTGGAAAGCTTAAACATTAATCTTCTTTCCAAGAATTCTAATTGCTCTAGGGCAGGATTTTATAGATTGATCTCCACATTTGATGACATTGTAAAAAGCAAGTTGATTTCACTAAATATTTCTAAAATGAAAAACTGATTGGGATTTTAAACATTTCAAAAGCTAGAGGAATTTAAATTTATAACATCCTTTCTTCTGCAGTATTTTAGTTAAATCCCTTATATTCCAAGGACAAGCCATCAATTTTCTATGTTGAGTCTATGCTCTTAACATATGTAATATAAATGAGTGTGGACATCAAGCTTTGTAAAATTTAACAAATAATTTATTCCCCTAGAAGACAAAGTGATAAATTGAAAAAGTTACGGTTTTACGATTTATATCCAAAAATAATCGAAGAATAAAAAAACAACATAAGTCCTAGCAATTAAAAGTCATAGCAATTAAAAGTTCGAGTCCCCATGTAATCCAAATGGAAGGCAGTGACATTTTTAACGATCAAATAAGTGCTGCTGTGTCCACTGTCCTTTGTTCAATCACATAAAATACTATTTCAGTTTTGAATTCAGGTTAACGTTTAATAAATGTCTTTATCCAAGAACTTTGTTTGATCACTTGTGTATTTCCAGTAAAACGAATCACTTGAATTCAAATAATGTGAAGAAAACAAAAGTTCAACCCTAAGTGGTCACAACATAATAACAACCTAACGTGACAATTGTTTGGAACCCAGCTAACAAGATTCTATCAGAACAGCAGATAATGCAAATACTTAAGACGCAAAACAGATCCCCGGATGAAGTAAACAAGTTAATTCGTCTACAAAAATAGACCTCTATAACGACTGATAATGCTACTTGCCACATAATCCAGGCATGACTGTCGTTTAACTTAATGATTTTTTTCTCCGGGAAAGGAAACAAAAATTATAATACAAAGTTGTTTACCAAACCTGTCACTGATTTTGAAATGAGGTCAGCAGTTAGATGCAGAGTTTCTATAATAGATGCTTAAGCCTGTGGAATTAAAAACAAAAAGTTATTTATTTAAAACAGAACTGAACTCAATATTGGATACGATTGTAAAAAATGTAAAACCCGTTACATTACAATAGAATGTAATGGAATTAAATCATTTAACATAGCAAACAAATAATTAAGTACAATATACATAAGACGTTAACAATTGTAAACAACGGGGCTATTTTACCCCTTTTGATGCCATATCTTTGATTTCTTTCTCTGCTTCTTTCATAAAGCAAATGGAAACCTTCGAAGTTGCTGACTAATGTGCGAGGATATCACCTGTATTAAAATGATATTCAAATAGATCTGTTAAGCCCAGGTCATGTGTGGCTATTTATAAAGTGAACTTCTACACCTTTACTAAATGTTTAAGAACACCACGGTCAACTTCATTTAATTCTTTGCAGGACTCCTGGATCAATGAGTCTAAAAGTTTGGTTACTGATTTCACTTAGGCACGTTTCTGTGACTTTGACCTAATTTACAGTAGATTGTTGTTCAGTACATGATTGGACTATATCAACCGTTGCAACTACAGTGATTTTGTGAAATGTCTAATCCTTGTCAGTATCACTTAAAACCTGCAAAAGTACATTGCACAACGAAAGAAAAGCAAACGTTTGAGCCAACAATATTTCATCGGTTTGCATAGTTTGGTGTCGGTTCCATTAAAGCGGTTGATCCTTTGAAACGTGGGTCAACAGCTTTTCCAGGGACAATAATTTCATTACTTGGCGGAATGATAGCATAATCCAAGATTGAATCATAGTTACATAATGGTTCTACCTGAATTTATTACCGAAAGTACTCAATATTTTCCCCATTTACTGTAAGATAATTTTTGTCCTAGAGAATATGAATTGAATGTCTAGTTATAATGTCTAAACCAATAGTTCCATCTTCTTCTAAATTAGCCCCGAGCACCTAGTACATAAGCTCTAAGCTTTTGTATGTTAGAGAAAGGTCATGCTAGCGGTTTCCTAGGAATGGTTTTCTACCTCCAGCTGCGACCACCAAATTTAATTTCACAGATTCGATATGAAACGTTGTGATACAATTTAATTTCTCTTTAAATCTATTGCTAATAATAGTAGCACTAGCACAAATATCCAGAAGCAAAGGTGTTTAATAATTTGCATTTTAGCCAGACTAATATCCCATGATTACAGTCATTTATATTGCTAAACATGATGTCAGTCTGCATTTTTTTTCTTTTTTTTTCTTTTTCTTGCTGACTTCAGAACTAACTACTTCTCTCTATGTCACCTATATGATTGGCTGTTTCGGTCTATATAGTGTTTAGTCTGTGTATCATATCAACCTTTGGAACATTTTGGATGCAGTTTCTATATCGGATAAATATTGTATTTCCATTGTAATTTTGCTTATTCATTTTATTCTAACGTTTTATTCGCACCATTCCAGGTATTTGTTTACCTGTACTTTTTAGAGATTTGATGGATTAATTGAGGGTTTAAATGCCAATCACCTCTAATTATCAGGGCTTGTCTTATTCTGGTTCTGAGAGACGGTTACATTGCTTTCATATTCTGCAGATAGACTGATGGAATTCCCTTTTTGTCTTTCATCAAGTGACATTCGGCTTCACTGATGTTTTTTGGCCTACGTTCGATTATAGGAGCCCTATATCTGATTCTGCGACAGAGTCAATAAAATAATCAATAGCTATAGTACCTCATAAGGCTGAGTCAGCTGATGGATAGGCAGATAAAGGGTAAGCTGAGTATGACTCATCATTTCCCCTAACTGTCTTTGCAATATTGATTTGTGCATTTATGACAGATCAGCTGATCCAATTTGATATTTACTATCTCAACTAAGGATTAAAAGTCTCGATGTGTCTCTTTGGAATAATTCCATTAAAACTCCACTAGGAAAATCGCTAAAATATCCTGCCAGATATATGTATTTGTCATGATAGTTCAAGTTATCAATCTGAATAGCAATTGTACATTGAGACAAATAGTCTTTAAGCTCCTGATGCCAATATTACTGCCAAGGATTAATTTTAAATCGCCCATTGCCACGTGCAGCATGTTGGTTATGTTTAAAAGAAGATTCCATATGGTTTGTATAATCCCCAAGAGAAAGTTTGTTTCCAGTTGCTTCTATAGCAACTTGTTTTTACACTGTACAGATTATATTTTCATTACACCATTGTCTTTTTATTCACATATAATTTCAATAAAATTTTCATATCCAGTAAATATCATATATTTTGTCTATATTGTCATAGCTGCTCATCAAATTGCTTTAAGATAGGACTGTTACTCACAGCCATATTTTGTGCATTTTCAGATGTGGATTTGAAATAGTTTTAAACTAGAGTTTCCTACTCCTGACTGTCTACAGATTTGGATCCAGGTCGATCTTTCTCACGCAAGAACATAATTTCAGAATAACCTATTTTAGATGTAATTTTGTTTAAAAGGTGTCCAATATAGTTCTGTTCTTTAACTGATGTGATCCATATTTTTTGAGGTCTAGTGTTCCTGTCGTAGACTAGACATTGGAACAAAATTGAGAAATAGAGTAGTAAAGTTCCTTTAATCAGATTCTTGCTGGCAATGTAATACTTACCTCATCCACATAAGTTCAACATTAATGTAAAAGCAGTAGTCGTGCTTAGCACTTAATCAAATGTAAGCAAATGATGAATTAATTATACCATATTTATTTATACACACATTGTAATCCAAATACAATCACACTGTATATGTATATTGTTTACCCATCTCTGGGCACTGATATGTCTTCAATATGCGATATACACATGATGGGTTTATAATGTCTTTAATCCACAATTGATATATTACAGAAAATCTCATATTGGTGTATTGTCGGATTAGCAATTTCCATTTTAAACTTTCGTTAGCATGCATGTAATATATATATATATATATATATATATATATATATATATATATATATATATATATATATATATATATATATATATATATGTGTGTGTGTGTGTGTGTCTGTTTGTGTGTGTGTGTGTGTGCTTTATGACTTTTGCCCTGAATTGGAATTTAAGCAAAAGTAATAATAGGTTATGTAGGCATTTACTACCGAGTATTTCAGTAATGGCTGTCATTTTTTAGAACTCAAATGTTCATACCTTTGAAAGACAAATTGTTTATTTTTTTTGGATCCTAGTGCATCGATATTAGTTTGTTTGGCTGCTATTTGCACGCCCAGAGGTATATATATATATATATATATATATATATATATATATATATATATATATATATATATATATATATATATATGTGTGTGTGTGTGTGTGTGTGTGTATTCTCAATGTTATTGTAGCAGATAGGCACGTTTGGACAAGATTAGCCTAAAGTTGTCATTCGGACTGAATTTCGGGCAATGTGATGTCAATATGTGAGCTAAGCATGTCGATAAACAAATTCGTACTACCCTTACCTATATTTTTTACGATATGTGCCGACCTCGTCTTTTCTTGACTCTGTTTTCATCTGGCTACTATAGTCAAACTCCATAGCGGTCTATAATCCTTGTTTGGAAGTTTCTTAATGACATCTAAAGTGCAGACCAGACAATAATCAGGATTAAATAGACTTTGACTAACTACAACTAAATATAATATGAAAACAATAATTTATATTTAAGATGAGTAAATGTGCATGCATGACATGTTTGATATTTACCTTATTATGCCTCCATAACTGCAGACATATGGTAGTTCGGAATGTATTTTAAAACCGGGAAATTATAGTTGTTAAGTTAATGCTATGGATTGTTTACTCCAACGTCAATAATAACTGCATCATAATCATAGAGATGGTGTAGTTTCTTTACTTAAAACCGCTAAGTTTGTGTTTGGTATATATAAATCAGACCCGAGTTGTGGTCTGAGCTGTCGTTCTATACATATACGGTAACTATCAACCAATCAAAAATCCTGTAGCATCCCGACTAATGACGTAATTACAATATCTCAAGAATGGAGAATAGTTGTACTGGACGACATCGCGCGTCGGTAAACAGCTAAAGCTACAATAAGTGTTACTCATACTACCATGAAAAGAGACCACGTTACTTATCAAAGTATGCATCAAGGTAACTATACATCGCAATATAAAGACATAATATGTAGAATATCTTTCAAAACGTACCTGATAGGTGGAATGCTTAATAGCCTGATATATTTCCGTCACGCGAGGGTGTCCTCATTCTTCGTGCCATCACGCCACCTCCCTAGTGAGAAATGTATTTGCGTGAATTTATTAGGAAACATAAGGATATTCTAGCTAAAAATGTGTTACCAAGGAAATCTTGCATGACCCTAATTTTATATCAACATGCTTATTATTTGTTTTTCTTAATGTATCTTACTTGTTCTCTCGGTCCATTTTGTCACCTGACCTAAAAATCCAATTTTCTAATTTTAGTAACAGCGGAATAACCAGAAAGGTTAGCGTTCAATAGTACAAACAACTTAATCAAGAAATATACACCAGGGACAATGATGTAGTGAAGTTAACGTACTAATTGTGCACATACGATAAGTATCGGTAAGTCTTTCTTCGGTTTGTATATATAACCAATATTAATTTGATAATTTGTTTAGTTCAATATACATAATACAAGAAAAATATGTACAGCAACACACATATGGAAATAAACCCCAAAGAAAACTTTGGACATTTGACGGCACCGTGCTTTTAAATGAGCATAGAAAATACTTCTAATCTGCAGAATCTAATTTGAATAATATTTGACTTTTGTTTTGCTTTTGATACCCAGGCTATGGGTAATATAAAATGTATTTTCTATAAAAATGATTATTATTGCAGTAAAGCTAAAAGTCATACTCAGTTATAAGCTTGATCACCTTTTTGGACTACTTGTTAGAGCGTCGACCTCGGAAGAGGGAAATCCCTAGTTCGCACCCCGACATAGTCGAACACAAAAATAATATAACAATTATTGTGACAGCAGCATCGCTTGGCGATCAGCATTAAGAGGTTAGCATTAGGATTTGTCGGTCCGGTGGCAGGAAAATGTCACTGGGTGGGACATCATTCCACTTGTCTATGCCGTGATGCCCCACTGCTAGACATTACGGTAAACTACCACTGCGCAGACATCATAGCATTATCAATGAAAAGTTGTTAAAGCTATGTTAACATTCAGAACACACACACACACACACACACACACACACACGCGCGCGCGCGCAAAACGGAATACAAGATGTAAACAAGAAAACAGACTGCTTTATGATCATTTCGGGTTTCAAGAATAGTCTAATGCAGTAAAACTTTCGCTTGTGTCAAATATTTACAGCAAATTTTTCCATTTTTCTTTAACAAACTGAACAAATAAATAGGATGAACTCCGATTATGTGTTGAAAGAGATATAGTTCCAAATGAGGGATTTATTAATATTTTTCTTAGACGGCGAACTACATCACATCTACTACCCGAAAACATAGACTGGCCCATGGAATTATAGCGACCGTGTTGCTAAAGAAACCCCCGTTTGATTGAAAATATAAGCAGGTAGTGAATGTTTGGCAGCCCCTAGCGACGGTCCGGTTATAACCTATAATTCGATGAATAAAGTGGCTAATTTATGTGCATTTTTTATACCAACCATGCCTCTTTTTAAAATGGGTAGGGTATTACAAACAACTGAGATGATGTGAGAAGACAATAATATCAACATCATTATAGGATTGTGTATTTCGATGATCGATATCGATCAATTCCACCCATAATCACAGGCAAATGGATTGTGAAGTAGCTTTATTTATCCCGAGCAAGCCGCCCCTAAGAAAGATGTTAATATAATAAATTATAATCGGGTAGGCCAGTGAAGTAACATGAAAAATCGATGAGTATACTCTGGAACACAGTTGCCAGGTGAAGATGAATTCAGGGGTAATCGGAATCTGTTCAGAGTTGATAACTTCGTTCAGACTCGTGTGTCAATAATTTTGTTTAAATTATGATTGATTAATTAATGGTCGCATTTTAATGACATTAAATTTATTAAGGAGGAATAATTATGGAAACAGCGATAGGTTTAATTTGGGAGTCGAGAAATATGTCATATTTTTAACTCGTGAATCAGAAAAGAAATAAAAGAAATAGTTTAATTTTTTGTTTTTTGAATCGATTGCAATTGTTTATCTCTCTCACTCTTTATGTTATATTCTCCTTCACATAATTAGAATCATCTGCTTGTTTAACTCAAAGTGTGTAAATGTCAGAACTACTTTTTTAATGCAGAGTATTTCTTTCTTATTTTACTACTTTGCTATCGCAATATGAATAGAGACATGTATCATAATACCAACACTGCGCAATCACAATATATGTATTTCGGTCCCATCACCACCACTGACACCACTACCAACACTATCGTAATTATGATCATTGTTATTGTTTTTATTATTATTAAACATATGATTACTGTACAATAATTTTCCAAGCTATATATCAAGATTTATTTTATTAACTCGCTGACACCACAGCTCCAATCCTCAGTGTAGATTTCTTCTTAAATGAAACTGCACTGTAGATTAATTTAATGTGCAATCCATAAAAAAAACGAACAGAAAATGGAACAGAAGAAAAGACTTTCAATAACCCGCTATACGCTGGGTCGTACTACACACTGCAAAAATCCCAGACCTCTATGGTGGCCTAGTGGTTAGAGCGTCCGCCTCTGTTGCTTGAGGTCGTGAGTTTTATCCCTGGCCGAGTCATATTAAGGACTGATAAAATGGCAATAACAGGTGCCTCGCTAGGCGTTCAGCATTAAGAGGTCATTGTTAGGATTGGTCGGTCTGGTGTCAGATTATTGTGACTTTGTTGGACATGATTCTCTATGTTCCTGGTGATCCGCGACCTCCCGCATTAGATGCGGATGCTATAACCACTAGTTCACCAAAATGGTCACTTTTGTAGAAGAATGAAAAAGAGATTGACAATGATGATGATGTACATGAAATGAGAAAGTACAATCTGTATTGGTGATTGCATGAATCGTGTTTAATAATAATAATAATAATAATAACAATAATAATAATAATAATAATAATAATAATAATAATAATAATAATAATAATAATAATATCAATAATGCTCATAATATTTATATTACTATTTTTAAATTACTCAAGTAATTGAAAGTTCTATTCATAATTTATTTCTCTATACAATTTTTGAAGTATTGTTTAAAAATTCCTATCTGTGTCCAGAGAAACATGTACCAGCAGTTCCCAGAGTTTTGCCTTTCTGTATCTCAGCGTCTATCCAACATCCTTGATAGGGTCGGATATTCACAAAATAATCGAGACCGGAAAGTCAGAATCGCTACTGAGACTGAGATATTCCGACATATTGGTGATAACTTTTGGGAATCCAGATGTAGTGTGTATCTTTTTGGGAGTAGAGGAGAGGGTTCCACAGGACCTGGACTATTCTCGGATATAGATTATTTGCATCAGAACAATGAATCAAAAATTATCACAAACCTTTCTGACTGTGAAGCTGGTAAGATCAATTTATATATGTTTCAGGATGGAAACACTCATCCTGGGTATGTTAAGCTACTGTTGATTAGAATCTTGCCAGATAATACTCCTGCTGCATTTCATGTCTGCGCCTTTGATTCATTCGGTGTATATGTACTGAAAAACACATGTTTTCAATCGAATTACGTAGGATTTTGTAGTGGTACTGCAGATCGTCAGCAACAGACATATATATCTTGTGACCGTGTCCCTGCTTTAAGATGTTCACAATGGCCACGTGAGGGATATGAATGGTTCCATCGTCGTAGATGCTACGGATGGCCTACAACTCGACAGATTCAGAATGCCTGGAAATATGGCTGTTTTGCTACAGCTGTGGGACATCCAAGCAGCAATGAAGAAGTCTTAGAGTGGAGATTATCATTTTCATTAGCTGAAAGGGATCTTGTGAGGTCTTTTGGAGACATAGTGATGAAAGTCTACATATTGCTGAAAATGGTAAAGAAAACTTTTATTGAACCTTTTCTTGAAGACGCATTTTCCAGTTATCATTGCAAAGTTTGTATGCTGTGGATGAGGGAGAAAACACCAAGTGAATTATGGTGCACCGCAAATCTTCTGTGCTGTCTCATCCTTTGCATCAGACAATTGTATGAGTGGGCCAATGCAGGATTTTGTCCTGACTATTTCATTGTCAAGAATAACATATACGATAGAAAAATAGTCGGAATGGCACGGACAAAGTTAATTCAGATACTTGAACGTCTTCTTTCTGACGACTGTAGATTTTTATGTAGGATAGAATGCTGTCATATTGGACGCATTCTTCTTGATGATCTCAGTAGCTTTGAATATTACCGCTTAGAAGTGGAGTTTTTAGTCATTGATGATGGAATTATTGATTATAAATTTACTGCATGGAATGCTACACTATGTAGGAATTATATGCTAATGAAAATTTCCGCAGAATTATCATGGTCTGACATATTATCTTGCAAGATTCGCTTCTGCCTCTAAATATGCACCCTACGTTATGCAATACCCACTGAAGCATATAGCGATGTATCTCTTTTCTCAACTAGGGTTTTACTTTGCCTCAGTCCTCAAAGAAAATGCAAGTCTTTTTTCTTGGGCAAATGTAGAGCATCTTGTGTCTCTCACATCGGAGTGCCTCTCACACGGCATGAACAGTGACGCTACCTCAGTGAGACTCAAACTTTGTGGTTTGGGAATAGTACTGGAGAACCATGATCTGACAGAGATATGTTTACAGCATATTTATGAGAACCGCATGAGGTACATATTCTCAGCTTCGGCATGTTACGGTGTTGTTACTCAATTGAAATGTAACAATCATATATTGATTGAAGAGTGTTTGAATAGGAGATATAGTATTGAAGAGATGCTGGAGAACAAGGTCTCCTTCAGTGTGGTTTATCTCCAGTCAGAGATTTCTATAACACCAATCCCATTGAGGATGGAGATGTACAGGTCCGTTGGAAAACCACAGGGGATAAAAGATGAAGAAAAACATTTATGGAATGATTGGGTTGTGGTAGATTCACTTTTGTGCTTTTATTTCCTCCAATATCTGAATTTCAGTAGACTAGGGAAGGATAGACACAAACAGGCTGCGATGGACAACATGATACATGTGATCAAAATAGAGGCTGATATTAAACATACAGACTCGGCACTAAATATTCTTGCTTATTGCTTCTTGCAGGAAAATCAACTGAGAAATGCATTTTTTTGCTTAAGAGAATCCTTGAAAATCTGCCCACATCACAATGCTGCAAAATTTTACATGGTGCTTTTGTTTAAGAAAGTCGTTGCCGCTTGCATAAGGCCATCGATATATCAAAATAGACAAAAATATATTGTGCAATAAACATAATATTATTGTTATGGTTAAAGAGAAATACTGCAAGTAACTGTTAGTTACTCAACATAGAAATTAATGGTGGATTAAATTTGTTAGCCCATAAAACATTTGAAGAAATCCACAAGATGATATGACTATCTAGAACAATATTTTCAAGCTGGCTGAAGTGGTGGCAAGTAGCACCATTTTGTTTTGGGACCGATTAAAATATACCATGACATAATTGTGTGTGGAAGTTCCATGACAATATTCCGTGTAATTGACGAAGAGCAGCAATGATTAACTTGTCCTGATGGATGGCTGACAAATGACATACAATCCCAACAGCTGTTCTGCTCTATGATCAGTAGAGCTAGAAATCCTTGATATTTTTTTTGTATAAGGACTCTTCCAATACACTCAATCTGTCAGTTGTTAAGTACCATGGAAAGAGGGAAATGTTTAAGGTGAATTTGTTTTTTTTTGAAAACAAGCAATGGTGATAATATTTGAATACCTCCATGCTACTTTCAATTTGACGGTAAGAATATACTTGAAGATGCAATAATGTTTACTTTCTTAATTCTTGTGACAAGTATTTTATGTGTAAATTCATTATTATATGTAATCTTTTCGCCATAAATTCTTTTATATGTATTATCTAATACTGTAAAGCACGCAGAGCTTCTAAGTATACAATAGTGCTACTATTGATATTATTAGCATTATATACTGTATTGCAATCTCTGTATATGTAGTATTAGGGAAATAATATTCCGTCTGAAACAAATGGCTTCTTGAAACAGTGGATTTTATATGCTTACGAAATGAACCTATTAGTCTGAAGTACAATAATGATAGCAGTTACTGAAATACGGAAAAAAATGTTCTAAAAGATAATACAAGCTTATGTATGTGCAATGCATCATTTATAACATATGTTAAAAAGAAAACAAATTTCCCTGCTTGTCTTTTTTTAATTTAGTTTTGTAGTACCTGAAGTGAAAGTAACCAAGAGATCCAAAACTTTTATTTTTTTACCATTTTCATCATTGCTCAAAATCGTCCCAACTTAATTAAATGAACTTTTAATGGTGATATTGCTTTTGAGAATGAACTTCTGCTTACATTTTACAGTAGAGTGACTCACAAGTAATGAGATTTCCAATAATTTTAAAAGTTATACATGCTGAGTTGATGCTCAATTGCGGAATCCTGATGATATGTGGCATATTGTGATTTTATATTGTGATCGTTACTGTATGGCTTCAGCTCTTGTAATCTATGTGATCTTTGACAGTATGTTTTTCGTTTTAATAACCTTGTACTGAATGACCTAACTCTTGTTATCTATGACTGCATGATTTCATCTGTTATGATCGGACTGTATGACTTCATATCTTGTGATATATAACTGTACGACTTCGGATGTTGTAATCTATCACTGTATGACTTTACCACTGGCAATGTTTAATTGTACGACTTCAGATCTTGTGATGTATGACTACAACTCCGGCTCTTGCGATCTATGATTATATGAATTCAAGTCTGGTGATCTTTGGCTGTATAACTTCACATTTGCCTTCAGATCGATATACATTCATTTTGTTTTATAATGATCTGTAGTTATGTCTATTTAGTGTCATTGGTGTAGTGTCCGTTTTTATTGCTGAATAAAACATCAGTAAAAATAGTAACTTTCTTTTTTCATAATTACATAAAATTGGATGTGTCACAATCACTGAAAACACTCATTTTGTGTAATTAGAATGAGTGGCTATCAACTCTTTGAACTACATGAAATTAAAAGCAACCTAATGATCGCAGTCCCTTTATCCTAACTTAATGATAGTATGGATGCTACTATCACTCCATCTTTTTTACCAGTGACGCTTGTCGAAGTCAGTGTGAGCAAGAGATGAATGCTTTATTATACAGTGTAATTATGTGCTAATTATAAGTAACCAATGAGGACCAAAATAGTAATTTTCCCACATTAATACGTCATGTTTAACTATGAACAGAAAGTTTAAGATTTTAATAAAAGTATGCGAAAGATATTGATCATGTGAAACGATCTACAAATCGCGCCTTGCAAGGGTTGAGTTGAAAATTAATAATTTAACCTTCAAGAACTTCAAAATCAAACTATCAAATATTACTTTTCAGGCTTTTTCAGACAATTATATAACACTTGTTTTATTCACAGTGTGGTTTGGTGTGCTCTCCAATGCGGGGGAGTGGATCAACAAAAACTATCCAGCCCCTCTGACAGATTTAGATTTAGGCAGGTCAATTATCATACGGTTTCAACACAGAGGATAATATTTGTAATATCCGCTTCACGCTCGCTATTACCTTTGATCTATGTAGAACTAAAAATCATGTTAACTGCATTGTATACTTAACATTCCTGCTAGTGCAGCCAGCAATAACTCAATAATACAAGAGGCCTATGCAACAAATAAATTGGTATGTATACAGTACAACATTCCATAATGGTCACCCCCCTTTAAACACGGGTCTCTTATATCCAGCCAGGGGGTCATTTTCAAATTCTGTTGGAATACTTATATAATAGTTGCATGGAAAGTGACATTTTCACGAGTAGTCAAATGTTTAGATGAGGAAAGGGATCCTTTACTTTCCAAAGTATTTGGGATTGGGGAATGATCGTACAGTTTCTACTGTATGATGGACTGGGAAAGCGGTAGTATTCTTTCGACCAAAGAATAATTGATCAGGACTGGGGAACAATTCAAATAGTTTACATAGAATAATGATTGTTTATGGATTCAGAGTGTAGTCTCATAAATTCCACAGAATAATCATTGTTAATGGAATGGGGAAGATGCCCTCTAATTTCCAAAACAGCGCAAATTGACAAAATAAGGATTCCTATACTTTCGTCTAAATTGTGGATTTTAGAAGGGGTCAAATACTTTTCACAAAATAATTATTGTTAACTGATTATGGAAGGAGTCCTGTCGTTTGAAGAAAAAAAATCATTTTTCACTAATTGGGAACAGGTTCTTTTGCTTACACAAAAATAATCACTGTTCATACATTGAGGAAGGTATCCTATATTTTCTACAGTGTGGTCATTTTTCAAAGACTGTGGAAGGGGTCCAATGGTTTCTACAAACTGATCATTGTTCATGGATTGGGGAAGGTTCTAATGCTTTCAACACAATAATTGTTCTCTGTTCACATAAAGCTTCCAGCTAAAAATGTCAGCGGATGTACGACCATATTATGAAGATCCAAACAGCCATAGCTCTTCCTTTGATGCATCATATGTATGAAAGTGCATGACTCTGTAGGAAAATGATAGTAGAAAGTGAGATTATGGCAGATCGCAGGAATTGTAAATAAAGATCACAGTAACTTACTTTTAACTGAAGGGTGTAGTGCTTTTCCTGAAGCATCTATATGTCAAGCTACATGGCTGCAAGCAATATAGAACTGAGCCAATGAGCCGACCATGATAATTACTGCAGACTGCTGATACTGAAATATGGGTCAATGTGACCTAGATTTGAAATAAGGGTGAATTGCTTTTGATGGTGCATTTACATACTAATTAATAGGACCAATTTAGTAATAGTGTATGAAAAGCAAACCAAAATGGAAATATAATTCAGATCACTATTATGTGGAAAATAGCTTATATTATCCAAGTTTATAATAAAGAATGCAGTATTACGTTTGATGCATATGCATTAAAAGTTAAATGAATTGAAAAGCATTCGCAAAATTTAATTTCATTAGTTTTGGAAAATTCTGTGAAAAAACTATTGGAAAAATTTGTGGTGATATGAAGGATAAGACCCCATTTTTAACCAAATGCACATACCTGAAGCAATGTCCTGCCTGTAAAGACCCATTTGTACAAAACAGTGGATGCATTGAAAATGTATGCATTAATGAAACGATTCTGAGTACCGAGTCTTCACTAAGAAACTACAGATCATTCTGCATTAATGACATTTATGCTTGTATGCCATTACCTAGGGTTGTTAAAACAATGCATCTCGTATTTTAAACAGAAGTTAAAATGCTTTGAGAACTACAATTTTACAAATGCATGAAACGAATTACACAGATTTTAACATAGTTGATAAACATCGGCATCAGCAACATGTTTTGACTAAACAAGACTAAGTTAATCAGTTGAGAGGTAAACATGCCTGGTAATCTGAAGATATTGTTCTGATGGGATAGAAAAGGAATATTGTACCCTAAAAATGTGTCAACAACACAAGCAGATTCAAAGGCAGTCATCTATGACACTATACATTTGTAAGTATATATCTTTAGTTTTCTTTGACTGCTGGCAAAAGCGATAGATTTGTTTCATATCAAATGGTCAACCAAACATTGATGCTTATAGCATTATCGATTATGGTAAACATGTTTCCGGTATAGTGATTTGCACTGCAGTCAATTGGATATGGAATTACATGATCTGTGATGCATGAGGCAACTGAAATAAATACGGTCTCGATAAAAAAATTTGGTGATATGATACATGATCCATGTGCGACACATCATGATGGCAACATGTGATATTTTCAGAGTTTATCTTAAACATTAACCTAACCTCGACATAAGTCTGTAATATATGTCTGTTTTTATATCTATTGTATACATCCACTAGTTTCATTTATATTATTAAATTTCATAATTGCATAAAACCGGAATGAATAAATTATTGGAATTAAAAAATCAACCCATCGGCAACAACTTAGAATACCGATGTACTGCAAAAGTATTTTTACACGACTGACATAAAAATACCAAGAAGGCGTATTTAAATCCAACAAAACGTCATTTCAGTCTGGTAACGTGTAGTTGTAAGATATTTATCACGTATGCAAGTATCTCCACAATTAAGAACCAATTATAATAAAACGTTGCTTACTAATATTGATGACGGTAACGAAGTATGACCTCCTTGATATTGAACATTTATTTTAACGTCCTGTTTACGACCATCCCACCCCAAGACAAACTAGGTTAGCAAAAAAGTAGTGCTTCTGTAATATGTTTTACACTCTAAACAAGAACAAATTACTGAAAGAAAATATGAAATTACTGAAAGAGAATTTTGAATCCCATGGAAACAATCATCATATTGAAACAAAATTAAAATATTTTTTTTAAACGGACAAGCAATTTAAATACATATATGCAACACTTCCTTCCATAAAAAAAAGAAAGATTTATATAATATATTATATTATATTTACATGATGTAAATTATTCATGCAGTAAACAAAAATGCATCAGAAGATTCTTATGAATTAAATAAAGTGTACATGAAAAAATATTTCTATATACGGGCATGTGCATCTGCTATCAAACTTTCTTTTTCTTTCATGCGCCTGATGTCAAGATTGTATTCTTGCAAAAACAAAAATCACATTATAATCTTTGATTTCTATTTTCATCTTGATGATGAACGTAGTAGGGATGTGATCACTGAACACAACATCCGGAGAAGGCGCTGAGCTAATTAATATTAACCTCAAAATGCTGTAATGCCTATAATAAAGCCAAGCATTCCTTATTTAATATCTTGGAAAAATTGCACACTGAATGATCAACACAATTTATATCTTCTTGAATCAATACTGATCCAAGCCCAATATTACTTGCATCCACATATAATTTAAATAGTTGACTGAAATCTGGAGCAGTAAGAACCCGTTCACCTTTGAGTATGGCGTTTAGTCTATCAAAAGTTTCCTGACATTTTGTGGTCCGAAGAAACTTGTTCTGGGGTTCAGCAATATTATAATAATTGGAGCAAAACTTTCAATATTATCCGGCCATACCCAAACAATATTGAGTTAATTGCCTTTTACTGACAGGCAAAGAGAGTCACAAATGCCGAATGTTTCTTTGCACTTTCCGTAAGTGAAATTTGCCAAAATCCTTTTAGAATGTCAAATTTGGTGACTTTCTTGGCATTTCCAATTTTATCAATATAATCATTACTGGCAATGGAAATCAATCTATTTTGTCACACTGTTCACCTTCCTATAATCGGTGCACATACGGAGAGTGTTATCCGGTTTAGGAACAAGTATACATAGTGATCTTCAATCACTCTTACTTGGTTCTATAACATCATTCTTCAGCAAATGCTGCATTTCATTTTTCAAGTATTCCTGTTTGAGAGGGTTCATCGTGAATGAGTGTTGTTTTGCAGGTTTTGCAAATATAAATTCAACGTCATGAAAAATTGTTTGTCTTCATAGGAATATTTGGAAACAAGTGTTCATATTCGAATAATAACTGTTTATGTTAGTTCCTTTCTTGTTGCAAATGTAAAAATTTCTGGTCTAGATTTTTCATAATTTCCGAATTCCGAAGATTGTCGAAATTAACATTGTCTAGTTGAATTTCTTCACATAAATCCTCAATGAGTGGGACAAGTACAACTAAATTAATTGCATAATTTACCTGGCTATATCTATCAATTTAGTCTTTTAACATGTTAATATGTTAAAATGACAAAGTTATTTTTGTGTTTGCTTGCAAGGAGTATTTATCATGTAATTCAAATCATTTGCTTTCTTCTCAATAGCATATGGACCATTCTACCTGGCCTGATTGGTGGTTTAATTGAATGGGAAAGAAAGATAGAACTCTATTGATAGGTTGAACATCGTATTACTTTAGATTTTGTTTATCATTTATCGATTTCATTCTAGACTGAGCAGAGTGAAGATTTATTTTTGCGACCTCACAAGCCTTTGACAAATTGTACTTAAAATCAGAAACATAATCAAGAAGATTCAGCTCAGTATCTTCATTAGAAAGAATTTTCTCTTTCCAACACTCAAAACTGCAAGCGCGTTATGTCCGAACTCTAGTACAAAGGGACTGAATCTTAAAGATTCTTGAACGGACTCCATAACAGCAAACAAAAGTTAATGAATGCTTTCATCCCAGTCTTTGTTCGTATGAAAACAATATGATCTAATCATATTTTTTAAAGTCTGATGAAATCAATCTAAATCCCGTTGGCTCTCAAGGTGTTCGGCAGAAGATTTAAATTATTCAATGCCTTATTTGAGCATAGCTTACTGGAAATTCCCGACATGCAATTTGACCTATGATCAGATTGGACAGATTTGGTAAGGCCAAATTGAGTAAAAACTTTTTCAATGGTTTTTGCTATGGTTTTAGTCTTAATATTCCTCAAAGGAATTGCCTCTAGGAATCATATCAACGCACAAACAAAGGTCAACAAATATTGGCTGCCTGACTTGAACCTAGGTTAGGGAGCAACACAATCTACGATAATTCTACTAAATGGTTTGTCAAATGCAGGAATATGGTGTAGATGAGCCTTAGATATCTTTGATTGGGTTTTATTACCATTTGACAGGTATGACAATATCTACATAATTTACAAATATAACTATGGATATTAGGCCAATAAAAGTAAGTCAAGATCTTGTGATAAGATTTATTCATCCCAAATGAACAGCCAAACTAGTTTCATGGGCCAAACTAAGCATCATTTCCTGTCGGTAATAATTTGGAACTGCAATCGGACTCTTCACTGATCATTCATCACTAGCAGGTTTAATGAAATAACAGACAGGAACTTTAGTGGCATCATTTTCACTACTGTTACTCTGAAACAAACAGGAGATCTCATGATATTTTTCCTGTCTGACGACAAGAGATTGTAGTTTGTCAGCCTGAGTAGAAAAAGGACTGATTATTTAAAAGAGGATCACTGTGATCAATAGCATTCGATTGACGCAAACAAGGAGTGAAAGTAACCTCATCACAATCTTGACCAATACATGTCAGCTAAAAGAACATTTTCTTTATAAAAATCATTCTTAATAGCTTGTTATGCCATAGCTCTTGTAACTGCATGAGCTGGGTATACTTCAGGGAATTATGTGTCAATAATATCAGCTTTCTGATCCATAAAAGGCTTGTCAGTTACAAGTGGATTAACCACAATCTTATCTCCACCTAGGTCGTTGCCTTGCAGCAACTGTATGCCCTCAACTGTTAAAATAGACACTATACCGACTATCACATGTACTGAAGCTAAGCCTGATGACAAATTTACTGAATGGATGGGAATAATAACAAAGCCGCAGTCGACTCTCTAAATGAGAACACTTTCATTAGAACAGGACGTCTCAGAAAAAGAACAAAGTAGCTGCTATTAAAAGAATTTGAAAATATGTTTTCCGTAAAATTTTAATAGGGATATCATTGGCCAAATCACCAAAGAGTGATATAGAATCCATGGATATGAATGGTGCAAAATTCTCCGTAATAAAATCGTGCTGGTTTTCTTTTTAAACCCAACAAATGCATTACTTTCAATACATGACTGTGACCTTGACCACTTAGGAATAAGAGCATTTCGGATAGGTCTATATTGATTATGATGCCTATATTTCAATTTGAAGCAATCAGAAATTACGCGTCCTTGTTGCTTGCAATAGACACACGTAGGAATAAATAAGGATATGAAATCAATTTTATCAGAAGCTTGATGATTAGAAGTTGTTCCAGATTGAGTTTTAGGAGGAGCCGTGTTGGGCTTAAATACATTCCTACTAGTAGACTGCTGAGTCACAGTTTTTCCTACAACATGAACTTTATGAGATAAAAAAAACACTTATCATCAGCATCTTCAGCATTTTCCAAGGATTCAGTTTTTGTGCTCTTCAAGATGATTCTTAATATCATTATAAACAGAGTTTTTGAACTCTTCAAGGAACTCATATTTTAAAAGACATTCATAATCATGTTGCACTTTCTTGGCTACGCACCAACTTTTAAATAACTATATTTTCTACCTTGCAAATTGAACATAAGTTCGTCCGGTTAATTTTGTTATAGTTTATGAATTTTTGCCGATTATCCTCAGTGATTAAGGCATAACCCCTTAAAATGCATTTCTTAACCAAATCATTGTCGGAACTTTGTTGTACTGACAAGATTGTATATATATATATATATATATATATATATATATATATATATATATATATATATATATATATATATATATATATATATATATATATGGCCTTTCCTAAAAGCACACATTGCAATAATTGAGTCCAATGCTTCCTTTGCCATTTTAAATGTTTAGCCACTGTTCCAAACAAAAAACAATATTTGTTTTCTCCGTTTTCTCTAAACGGGAAAACTTTCCTGTTTTGTCTTTTAATATCAAAACTTGAATTGCATGTGAAGTGAGATGATACTTTACACTTTACTCAATTTCTTAACTCCATAAGACCACCCCATCCCTACCCATCCATCCCACCATGAATCCATCAAAACAAGATTAGAGGTGCAAAGAACTTACGTACTATGCAACTAGGATTTAAGGACCTGGTACATGCGTCCTATATGACAGCCATTACTAGATTACTAGCTGCATGGATTTGATTCTAGTATGAGGCTAACTATAACTTTCAGACCTATGTTTGTATATACATATATATATATATATATATATATATATATATATATATATATATATATATATATATATATATATATATATATATATATATATATATATATATATATATATAATCACACTTGATCAGAAGAGTGAGTGAACACATGTTTTGCCTGAGACCATAGTTATAAAAAATAAACCTAGTAAGTCGAAGAAATCTCAGCGTCAACGATGTCAAACCAGCACCTCTAACTTTGCTTCGTAGGAACCCCAGCAATGCTAACTTGATCTGTTACCGTGACTAAGGGTTTTGTATTTCATTTTGTACGTGCCGCCTTTACGTTCCCGTCACTCGCCGTTTTATCGCACCCTGTCTTCTACTGTCATAATAGCAGCATTTCTGAATCTGTTTATCACAGAATGTGTGTGATATTTTATCTTTGAAACGTATATTTGTTAAATGGACCCAATGGCGCATTGCTAGCGTATATGGCTCACATACTCGAGGTTTGATTCACTTTATTAAACTTATGGCGGAGGTGGCGATATATGCGCATTTTGCTATTATGTGGGGGTACCCGACCCATTTTCTCTAACTTCAGCAAAACACACTTTCCGCCATGTCTGCACCTGCTGGGTGCTGTCATTTTGCACTCACCTGGGGTTGACTATGTTGAAGAATGTGCGAAATCTGTTGAACGTTGAGAAGGCCCCCATATACATTTTTTGTTTGACACTGGTAATAGGTACAATATTTTTACACTTACTTTTCTACAAAGTATTTGTAATAGCGTGGATACAATTGTACATGTTGCGTTTTTTGCGAAGTTGCCATATAGCCTGGATTAGTGAGGGGGAAATAACTGCTTCATTATTCCATTTTTGTGACAGAGTTATTCCCTTTGAGAATCAGTATCTATACGATACCTCGACCTAGGATATTGCAAGTCTATTGTTATTAACCAAACAGGGTAGCTTGAGATTTTGAAAATAAAATTTAAAATTAAATCATGTCCATATCCCCAGAACATCAAGTCTGATGACTATTTCGCAGCGTATTTGTAATGACTCTATAAATACATCTGAAATGGTGCAGTTATCTCTAATCATTTTTTTGGGATTTGTGAATAACGCTGTGTAACATAAATCACGTCTGTATTATTATGTCTACATGCGGAGAATATCCGAGCTGGATTTGATTGTTTGTCCAGCCTGACCTCATCGTGTACTACTATATTATTAATACTTCCTTCCATGTCATCTACAGATGGCGCTTCATCAATGTCAGTAATAAAGTCAATAACGTCTCTGTCTTCATTTAAGGATTTGGCGTTTTCATTAAAATATTTAAGTAACTCATAGCATCGCTGATCGTCCACGGATGCCGCTATCAAATACAATTCATTGAACTTCAGCCATCTTATCATCAGATTAAGCAGTAATTGCGTCTTCCCTCTTCCTGACAAACCTATTATTAACATTCTAACGGATTTTTTTAGCACGGGGTAATGCTTGACTGGCTACTGTTTTCGTTTCGCCGTGAAGTCAGTTATATATGATAAATAATATGAATCTATGTTGTGTTTTATGCAAGGCCGACACGTCTACAGCGGGATTATCAACAATAATAACAAAAAATAAAAAAACTGGGCACTGACAGGTAAGTGAGAAAAGTGTGGCATATAAAATACGAATTTGTTTCAAACACAGCTACGGGAGGTGATATCTTAGCTTCGTTGGGAAAATTACCAGGAAATCCACGGGAAAAGTATCCCGGTGAAAAACACTTACCGGGGTATAATTAGTATGGGCCAGGAACTCGTTTAGATATTCGACTTGACAATCAAGATCAACTGTGACCTGGAGAGTATCCAATAAAAAGATTGGTCAAGCTTCAAATTGCGTAACGAGATAAAGATTTACAAAAGCGACATCTCGCCGATATAAAATTAGTTTGTGTCATAAATAATATAAAAGATAAATCACAATTAGAACAATTAGCTGTTTCTCAGGTAAAAACTGATTTGAAGGGCAAAATTATGTTAGGAGCTGGGTTATAAATTACATGACTATTATAATGGAGTCCGTTTATGATTCCCCGAGAGGATATTGGAAGGGCAAAGCAGCTATTAGTAAACTCGCTGAAACTGCAAAAGTCTTGCGTGATGTTGCTGCAGCGTGGTTAGCACGACAGGCAACATGGCAAATCTATCTACGCCCACCTAAAAAAAATCAGTATGCATATTTTGATGTCAATATCCCCGATGAAGGTCACGAAGCAGATATTGTTTTAATCGCACCATATCATTACAAAAACGTGGACGTCAATCACTCACATACAAATACGCGTTAACTGTTGTCGACATTTTAAGTAGATATAAACAAGCAGAAATACTGTCAAAAAAGACAGCATCTAAAGTTGCATCTGCTTTTGAACGAATTTATCAAAGTGGTGGTCTACTATGTCGACATTTGCAACAAGTTTGTCCTGGCAAATAATTTCTTGGTGCAGTATTATCGTGGACAATTAAATTCATAGTGATCGGAAACCGTTTAACGTTTTAATTGAATACTTGCTTAGCGGTTATTTGGATATCAATATGCAAAATAAATATCCACTGACATTAAGTCCGGTGAGAGATCTCATGAATGTGATGAAAAATTACCAATTGTGGTAGCTGCGTTAAAAAAAGAAATTACTCGTGCAACTTATATGAAAACTTTTAATGTAATTACAATGAAGCATATACTCCCAAACCAATGGGTTTTCTACGATAGTTACGAAAAACGACGTGCATTTTCAAAACAAACAGTGCTTGGTAATGTTATTGTCAAGTATTTATATGAACCTGGTGAACATGAAAGGGGTAAATAAAGAACAACTGATCCTATCTGGAGAGAGAGTACACATAAAATGTCTAGCGTGTCAAGATAAAGGTTAGACACACCATCTACAGAATTGATTCGACGGCTTCTCAACGTGGATTTGTACGTGAACAATAACAAGTAATTCCTGAAGACACACAATTACCATTGCGTTCACTGTTGTAAATTAGTACCCCAGCGTCGATTATATTCAAGACAGCATCACATTATCACGCAGGACTGAATGGAAATAATTGCAACTTTGTTATGGTTCTATTATGAATGCATCCATATAGGTCTTGTAATTAGTGTTTTGCAAATTAAATGTAGAGCTGTCGAAAGACGGTGCTCGCAAATGTAAAAAATGACAAAGGTTATTTGTTGTACACATATCTTAGAGTCAGGTATCTAAACATTACAAGTGGTAATATCCCGTTTGGAATTCCAACCACTACATTTTACTTATCCGACTAAAAATTCTCGTCCTTAAACATATATTGTATTATTAAACCCTCTTCAAAAATAAACCGATACAGCGGAGGCTACATTGTAGTATGAAAGTTCTACAAAATATAATGAGCGCAACAGAAGGGGCAGAGACAAAGAAAATACAATTCGGGAACCTCATTTGTTGAAATAGGAAGACCAATATTTGATTCCTTTTTTGAATTGGCATAGGCAAGGATGTTGTGGATCCAGCTGATAGTGTTCAAATATATTAAAAAATATATTAGCCTATTATGATGCATATATGCGAATTGTTGTCAAAATTGATTGGGTCTCCCACACACACACAGACAGCTGCTAAAAGAATTCAAGGTGCATCTTGTTCGGCTCTCACCTAAAGAGATAACAATAAGAAGTTAAGGATTTTGGTCAGTTGAACGATGTGTTGATCAAAATCAAATTAGGTTTCCTTTGGTATTATCTATAAATCGAATGGTTAATTCGCATGGAATATATATATATATATATATATATATATATATATATATATATATATATATATATATATATATATATATATATATATATATATATATATATATATATATATATATATATATATATATATATATATATACCGTGTTCTTGTGAAATACCAGTCTGGATACATTTTTACTTATTCTTGAACAGCCTATACTTTGCGCTGAAATGTATTTGGAAAAAGGATCACTTTCAAAGAGAGAGTGGTGAGATCTAAACTGGACAATATGCAAGTGTCCATAATGACTTTGAATCACTTGTTTTATGGAAGTTTTGAAACAATTTGTCTGATAGAACTTTGTCTTTTGCAAGCATTGCTGATTTAACAATGTGTTTAATTTCTATGAAGGACAAGTGTAGCTGTAAATAATTGTAAAGCATTAGATTGTTGACAGAGCCAAACATAAGCTTCCTTACTTTCAAGCCATAAACGATACATACAGTATAATGATTGAAGGAAAATATAGACTCAATAGACTTATTAGACTCTTATTAGACGCTCTACTTAACATCTTGTGCGTAAGATAATATAAATCTTTGACTTTATGGATGATGTACTATGTCAAATATGAATGTGTTTCGTGGCAAAAGGGTTAACATCAATGCACAGCCGATTTGAACTTTCACATCGTATCTGCCAGTATGCTTATGGATTATGTTAATATAATGGACCAATTTCATTGTTGAGCTCCATCTACATTTTTTTTTACAAGTGTTGGATTTATAATGTTTTGAGAGAGAGAAAAAGAGATAACTGATTTAATATGTGCCAGTCAATTGTAAATAATTCCATTTATTTCAAGATAGCTGCAATTCTTTGCGTATTATTCTTTTAGTAGTTCCTTTTATATTTCATTGCCAGCGAGTTTTCTTGCTCGTATGATATACTGTGTGTGCTCTCTACTGGTTTTCATTGCTGGGGTATTTTGTACCATTTACAGATATATTAGCTTACTTTTACTAATACATATAATATACTTATGTTCATACGCACGCACGGACACACATACGCATGCACGTAAGCACACATACATACATACATACATACATACATACATACATACATACATACATACATACATACATACATACATACATACATACATACATACATACATACATACATACATACATACATACATACATACATACATACATACATACATACATACCTTGCACAAGTGCACATGTATTCCTGTTCTTGTTTGCCTTATAACCATTTCATGCATCTAATATCTTTATGGTTAAGCTACTTTATGCATATAATATATTTATGGTTAAGCTACTTTACTGATTTATTATAAAAAATATTTGAAATTAAATATACTATATACTGAAAATTGTATTTATATGGTGCACCTCATAGGTGTGTTTAAATTATTATTATAACATGCCTTATTTTCAAGATAAAACAGATATGTGACGGGTATTTCCTTTGCTGTCCCAACTGGAAATGATATTATTAAGATTGAGAAACAAAATATAATTTTAATAAGGAGGACTAATGACAATGACTGAACTTCTCTAAATGCATTGCATATTTAGTGTGTTGTGCATTCGTTAATGTCACATTAATGAATGCCTTTTTATATGCATGTTTCCTTCCGCATGTGTCGGTATTTCCATTTTCTTAACAAATACGGAATTGGAAGATTATATTTAATTTACTGTAAGGTTAAAGAGCTTTTTTTAAGGGAATTTGGAAATTTCTTACCACAAACCTGTTTATTATCTGAAAATATGGACTTTATGAATTCTAGTACGTTTCGAATTTCTTGACTTTTTCGCTTTGGTAATTTACAGCACTACACCACTTTGAAGGCTGCATCGTGGCGAGTAATATAGAATAAAAAGTCTAGCCCAGGAACACACTACGGCAGCCAGTTTGAGGTGTTCCAGTGGTCGGAATCGAACATTGCACCATGCTGGTTACAAATCCATTGGATTCAGCGAGCCACCCCATCTCTCTAAAGGATTTTATTGAAAGAAGAAGAACTTGTAGTAGTCGGCGATATTGATGATTATCCTAACAATAACAACGTCGATGATAACGAAGATAATGAGGCGATTACACATATAATGAAGACGATGATACTAGTGAAGAATGTAAATATCTTAAATTCCATGCTTCCTTTGTCATGGTTGTATTTTCATCTGTCAATACCTGCTGCTATTAAACACGATTTCAAAACCTCAAGGGGACATGCATCATAGTCGGCATGTTAAGTGATATTTTCGGAGACTTTCTTGTCTGTTTATCAAGTTATTCTTCCCCATTGTTATTTAGCTGAACTCTTCAAAGAAAAATCAAAGAAGAGGAGGCATTAATGTAAAATATATAATACTTATTAATTTAGGACGTATTTTACCGTCTATGTATTAAGATCGTTCTATGATTAAAACATATCCAACACGTACTTTTCTGACTATCCATTTTCTTTATCTATACATCACGCGCTTCCTTCGAAATGTTTCTGATAAAATCGCGGGATTTTAGTTGTTAAAGGAAACTTGATGGCTACAACATCGAGCAGAATAGCATCAGAAATATGGTCCTCTCAAATTTTAAGGATCGGCCTGGTCGTGTCCTGATCATTTTTAGGTCGCGGAGTAGCACCGGACAGCTTCCCAACCTCTAACTTAACAATCAATTGCTATGGGTTGTTTTCGCAACCATATCTGGTCCTGAAACCGTAACATGTTTAGATTTAGACACAATAAAAATAAAAATGAAATACAAATTTGAAAAAAAAATTAAAAGTTCTTTGTTACTACTTTTAGGGTGGTGACTTGTTACAAAACTTATCTTTGCCTGATTGTGACTACCTCAGAGATGAGAAACATAATTTTTTTTGTTTGAATATTTTTAACACTATATAATGCTCTTTTTGTTGTTGATTTTCATATTATTCGTCATAACATTAATAGCATATGAGGACGATTTAGGGTCTATGGGGCTTCAATGCTAAAACGGAGCTCCATGCATAGCCGCGTTCAAATTTAGAACACTCAAGACAAGATGTGTTTAGCCCGCCCCGTAGTCGTTGAAAAAACGTATCCCGACAATAACTACACAGCAGAATGGAATAGAGCTTTTGAAAACAGTCAAAATCTATCTACCCGATTCAAACAAAGAAGAGAGGTTGAACTTATGTTACAGCAAGCTGGTTTATCATATGATTCACACTGAGGAATTCCTGAAAGACAAAAATTGCTAGACATCTTAGCTCCACGCTACACGTTGAAAGTGCACTCTCAAGTGTGTAACGGTGCTAATTTCACGAATGTCCAATCTGCTACCTTGAACGTGACACCAAAAATGAATGTTTAGAACGTACTATGGAAGACTTGTAATAGGCCACTTGTTACACCCGCTTAAAGTTAGAACAGCAATGATACCAATTATGGAATGTAGAATTACCAATGTGATTACCGATTGGAAACCGATTTTGAGTATAGAAGGCAGACGAATGCCAAATGTTTGATGTGCAACGCTGACAAGGGAAAATGAGACGAAATCAGATAAGCATAGTCTGTTCCCTCTGATGTTGTGTCAAACCCGACAGATGTGAAAGCATTGCTGCTCTTTTCAATGCACCTTATCACTTTCCTGGTTTTTATACTCAACGTAATACTACTGTATAGCTGTTATCCTGTGGAATCTGAGTAAATGTTTTTATTCATTACCACCGCTTCATGAAAATGATCATGTGAAAGAATAATATTCGTCTGGATATTGCGGCATTGAAAGTCGATTGCAAACCCTTAAAGGAAAGTGGCCTAAGATATCTGGGAGGACAAGACCCGACAAACTTATCTAGAACTGGATTTATCTACTCTATAACAGATGATAAAGTCAAGTGCTTCAGTTGCAGTTTATCACTTCACGAGAGGGAAAAGAAAGATTTGGCTCACCTGCAATATGCCCCATGGTCTCCGCACTGTCACTATCTACCATTAGTGGGTCCCAAGTAATCTCTTCATGTAGTATGGATAACGTATACTTTAAACACAAATAGCATTTTTCTGTCAAATGTTTGAAATGTATGTTTCATCGGTGCCACCATCGGCAATGAGAGTTTGCAATAAGAAATCCAAACCGAGCAGCTTAATCGGTTACCTTCAATCAAGCGCTTCCCTGAAATATTATGAAAAAATAGAGATCAACAGCTGTCACCGTCAAACTGTCACATCAACAACAATAATCCTCTTTTCACAATCCTTTGACCTCGAGTAACTCGGCTGAAAGCAGCAGTGAACAATACAATTTTTTGCTCGAGTCCTTCACTTAAAAAGTTTCCTACAAAAGGCTGAAAAAGGTCAATAACGCTGAACCAATGTCTCAATTATATTTCCATATGGTTAAGAACCAGTAATGAACCGCATAATATAATCACGAGGTTAGCTCAGTTTTGTTACCCTATTAATTATTATGTTTTCATATTTTTATGCGATTTGTTTACTTGTCTGGTCACTCAATTGTTGTCCTTTACCTTCTCTGCTGTTATGAATTAACCAGACCAGAGTTCTGCATGTATAAAGAGAGGTAACTCCACAGAGTATATTAAATGATTTCCTATACCCAATGCATTTTTTGTCAACTAAACGTATTCGTCTGTCTGTGATTAACTGAATCTCTAAGACACATATCGTAATATAATAACAAGGTTTCAGTTCTTTTCCCCATAGCATAACAGTCGCCGTTACAAATAGCCGTTTAAGCTAAATCTGTATTATTTATCCCATCCTTTGTATTTTGACGGTGTCAACATAGGATATATGGGACCAAATACTCCATCCACGACAGTAAAAAGGTGCGGTGTAACTCCATTCTTGAAATGAATTCTTTATATATATCACAGGGTAAGTTACCATTATTGCATACAGGTAAGCTGACAGCTTTACCTTATAACCATCAACAGGTACTGCTAGAAATACAAATTCAAGAGCTATAACTAAGTTGAGTAACATTACGCCAAAAGAAACAGAGGCAACCTTAACGGCGATTGAACCAACAATCAACGAGCCACATGAATACAAGGGGCCTGATACTATCGAAGCTATCCAAGAGGTTGATAATATTAACGACACCTCCAAATCAACCAAAACGACTACAACAACAACAATAAATACAATGCTACAAGACAAGGACGCAAAAATGTGTCAGAGATCTCTCAAATGATTTCTTTCATTAAACATTCGACAATGAATCCATCAACATATAATACAATAATAAAAACATCCCATATTACTCTATGAATAAAACCAAGAACATTTATAGAAACGATGAAGAATACTTCAAAACTTGCATCAACAGCTGCAACAGCAGTAATAGCGGTGGCAGCTGCCACCATAATAGCAACAAAATCCCCAATTGCATCAATGAAACAAAGGTTAATTGATTATCAGTCCAAAGTGGATCAAAGCGATACCAGGGGATGATAAGAACAAGAAAAATATAGATGTACAGCAACGGGCAGATATAGTCAGGTACATTTGTGAACAAAGTGAAATACGGAGCTTAGCGCATCTATTCTGATTCAATGAAACAACAACAAACACATTTATTTTAGGTCCACTAGGTCCAATTTTTGGATGTTGCGTGTATTGTTAGTTTTTATGTAAGGTGGTGTTTTTCTTCAAGTCCGTACTTCAGACACACAAAGTGGTGAGCTCTTCAGTCTGGCAATTCATTGCCGATTTATCGACTTTAACATAATGAGCCAAACGCAAAACTGCTAGAGCTTCAGTTGCACCTGGATTATGCCCGTCGCCTATGGAGGCGATTGCGTAAGGAGCAAGGACAGAAGACGAGGAGGAAATGAAGAGATAAAATAAGAGGACGAAAAGAAATATGAACGATACCTCCTAATCTTAGCCCCTGTTTTAACATTGAATTCCATTTGTCCCTCAATCGTCGCTATATACTACTACTAAACAGAATTGCTGACAAGAGTGTCTACGTTCATGTTTTACAAATTGAACTTAAGTTTCAGGGGGAGGCAAATGAGCTCTCCAGTTTTAAGTATATTCCTTGTAAGTGCATCATTTAAAAATTGTATGTAACAATTTAATATGGCATGTCAGAATTAATGCCTTAAAATTAAATTGTATCTATTTTTGTTTTAAATTTCTAACACTGTAATTTTAATATTAAGAAAAAAAAAAACAAATCCAAGAATTATATAAGTTTGAAGCAACGTTCCCAAACTGTTTTACTGCGGACGTTTGCAGGAAAAATATTATTACATTTTGCTATACGAGTTTAAACCTTTAAAAGAATCTTTAATATCTTTCGCGATGGAGGACCCATGTCGCGAAGTTTTGGTAGAGCGTCGGATTCGTATTCCAAGTGTTTGATGTCTCGATATCTCCTTGAGGAAGGAACTTAATAAAAAATTTCCTATGCATACTAAGCCAAAATATATTGAAAATACCGTTACAAGTCAACAAGAACAACTTTCATATATTGAAATGACCATCTCTATCATTTTATTTAATTTATAGACATCACAAATATCGCTTTAATCGTACTGGCATAAAACTCTGCTTTTTATTGAATAATAGCACTAGAGCATTTTACAGTGACACAATTAGCCGCTTTTGACTTTGAATTTAATCTGATATTGAAAGAACAGCGCACAAATATCGAATACGTATAAATAACTGAAGCTTTAAGAGACATGCATATTGGTCATTACTGCTATATAATATCTGCTTCAAATTGCGATTTTGACTGAGATAAACAGACACACAACAGAATATGCCCCATTAAGAGGTGGCGGTCTTCAAATAAATGTTCATATTTTAGTTAGTTTAGGAAATGTTCTAGGATTATAATGTTTTACCACGGAAATATTGAGATAACAATCCGAAATAAAATTATCGTCAAGATGGTGATTCTATTATTTTAATTTTTTAAACAATTTATAAATGTCATTGTAAAGTTATAATAGAGATGGTACTTCATGACATTTTGTTTGATCCACTTAAATTTTGCAAGGCTAAAGATAGCATAAAGTGGTAAGTAAAATAATCATTTGACTATCGTATTTGGACCAACTTGATCATTCGGATTTGTTCCTTAGGATCGAAGTCAATCATCATTTTATTTGATCCATTTACATTTTGCAAGACTTCAAATATACTATAAAATGGAAAATGAAGAAACGTCATCCGACTATTATATTTGGATCAACTTGATCATTCGGAGTTGGTCCATCAGGATCGAAGTCCATCATCATGCAATTACTGGATGTCTCGTAGCGATAGGCTTTGTCCCACATACGGTTACATATTCCTGCACCATTGACATAAATTTCTGCGTAGGTTTTACATGGTTTGTCTGGGGGACACCAATTGATTCCATCTACTCCTCTAATTACATCAGTTAGCCAATTGACGATGCAAATTCGGTCGTGTTTACAGGCCTTAAACCATGCGTCACAGTACAATGCACAGATGGGGACGTTCTGGTACGTTTTATTCGTGGGAACAATCCAGTGGATGGTGTTGGGTTCGCATTCAAAAAAGCATTCTTCTTGTTGCAGATACCTCAGACATTTGTTCGAAACATGGCCGCACATGTCATATGTAATGTTGTACAAATTGAGTACCTGTGTAAGAATTGTTCAATCTAATAATCAGAAGAATAAATGTTATACATTTTCAAAGATTCACGAGAAAGCTGAAATTTTTGGTCCAAAGTTAAATATTTGCTTGTGTTTCATCTGTTTCATTTCGGTTTTCAAATTATTTTGTTTTGTGAATTTCAGTTTTTGTCATGCACATTAAATTTGGGTATGTAATAGTATGTATGATTTAATGATGTAATACACTTTTTCTGTGAAATGTTATTCTCTCAGGTGATATTAGTATGTATTTTTGATGCATAATCTTGGTCTCCTACTTTTGAAACTTAGTTGATGATAATATAAATAGCAATGAGAGAGATGGAAATAGAGAGAGATAGAGGAAGATTCTACATTGTGATCATGTAATTCCTTTGTCAAGTTCGCTTTGCAGCAAGTATTTTGTCGCCAGGCATGACATTCAACGTAGCCATCTGCTTCTGAAGATGGAGATGGCTTGTAATAGGTACCAGCAATGTATCTTTGTGGTGAATCTAGCAATTAACCGTAAACATGTAATTTAATAATAACTGATAATTAACTTTTATTCGTTGCAAAGTTTCGTATGCTTCTTAAAATCACGAACGAACAATTATCCAGTTGTGGAAACAATTGCATCTCCGTATTCTCGACTTTCTAAAAACACATCCAAGAATATGCTCTTATGACTAAAAACACTCTTTTCTGCTTTTTCTCTTTTTTGTATTGTCAGGAAATTAGATACTAATAAAGCAATAACATCCCTATTAATATGTTCATGACGGTAAAATAACTTTGTGCTTGGGATTAAATGTCATTAATCAAAAAATGAATTAACATGGATTGGTACTTTTTCACTTTGCAGAACCTTTAAATGAAGTCTTGTCACATGGGCCTATTGTATCCATAACTATCCGAATCAGTATCTACCGCTGTTGCGGTTATCTATTTCGTTTATAATTGTATGGTATGGTTTTTATTTTTGGTCATCACGGTTAATATATTTTTTGAATTCTTTAATTCTGCTTCTGGCCATTACCGTAAGAAGTGTATATGATATACTTTCTCCATTTATAAATAAATAATATTGCCAAATTCACGTCAACAACTAACTCGGTGATAGTACACCAAAAAATATTTGAATGCAGTTCATATCAAAGTCACGTGATCCTAGGAGAACATCTGCAATCTGGAGATGACGTGTATGCCCTAGCTGCTGATTCATTCAGTGATAAATAAGTCAAATTGTGAGTGCTCAAGATATTTCCCAATACAGAAAAAATATAGATACATAGAGTCCTGTATTGTGATTCAGACTTGTCTCGATTAGTATTTAATGATTGTTTACAGGAAATACGTAACTTTTCATTCTTCAGTTATATTTCAAACTTGTAAGATTCAGAGAGGATATTTTGATTTAATTTAATTTATTATAACTTGTTCGTTATAATTGCAGAGCTGAAACTATTTATTCTACAGAGACAGTACTTTGCTGGAATATTGTGAAAAATCCAACTTGGATATTTGATAATAATGTTTGATTTTAATGAATCACTCAAAAGACTTTTGTTACATTAACTTTTATTAGATTTGTCTTGAACAAAATGCTTGATACAATAATGGTGTTTTTCCAGTGATGCAAGCACATAATCACATTAAGATCTTCATTCTGTATAACTTTTTATCATGCTATTATTACATTAAAATTGGTAGTACTGTTAGACAATAATATAGGTATTCACATCATAGTGTAAGTTATTTATTCTTTTCGTTGGGTTTAATTTACATTTTAGGGAAATAAATTTATATTTTGGAAAATTGAATGCTTTTAATGCTTTTTATTGTCTTCATATATAGTTTAAACCTCATAGACATAACAACGCGTACTAGCATGAGATTTCATTTCCCACGAATCAAAAATGATACTAGTTTTTAAGGCTCGTTATTGATTGGCTTACATTGGAAGATCAACGTCACACCCAGTCTCTGACTATTGTGATCCCAAAATCCGGATGATTTTATAAAAAGAATTGCCAACCTTCCAATGGATACGGTACATTATATGCTTTGACATGAGTAACTTTCTTTGTGATCGAGTTCTCAGAGAGAGAGAGAGAGAGAGAGAGAGAGAGAGAGAGAGAGAGAGAGAGAGAGAGAGAGAGAGAGAGAGAGAGAGAGAGAGAGAGAGAGAGAGAGAGAGTTCTGACTAACGACGAGTAGAGCAAGAAATAAAAATGATGTAACGGTCGTCAAAATATTAGCCAATATAAAACGCTGTAGTATTTCATCTTTATTATAGCCGTGTCAATGAAATAAATAACTAGATTTTGTCTCTTATATTTGTTACTTGCCTTGACATGTTGTCAGACCATACAAGATAGCAGCTATCCAAACTAGAAAATGGAGTTAGAAAAGAAATTAGGAAAGGTTATTCAAAGGATGTTCTTTATTTATAAACGAACAAAAAAAACTTGTATTGAAGTTACATGCAACCAAAATAAAATTAAAAAGACTATTTACCGCTATCCAAAATCTTTACATAACGAATATTTATTCTAATATTAAATTTAATCATGTTTGTTACAATGTTCTTGCCCTACTGTTTATTGATGAAAAATGTAACTCACACGTTCCTATATTTTTCAAAGTTGTATAAATTTTCAATTCCGTTAGATTGTTATTTTATAAAAGTCAAATGCATTGAATTCTTTTTATATCTGTACAGGTTGGCGTATTCAAACATCGTCACATTCATGCAAACTACACAGATTCCGATCTTGATAGCATTTGCAGATTACTTATATACACGATATTTTAATGGAATTTTGTTTAAACATCTGGTCTTTTGATTATGTATGCCTTTGAGTAACGTATGTATCCTCAAAAATATAATGGTAATGTTTCAATCGACTTCGTGTTCTAAACGACATTAATTATAATGGTATTAAGTAAATGGTTTTCATATAAATTGCCCAAATGTCATAATCAAGGTTTGTCAGCTTCGTAGCATAACCACGTATGATTGTTCCACCATCCCACCTCTTGTTGCTCCAATATTAATAGACATAATGTATTTTAGATAAAAACTTTCAGATCTGAAATACATACACATGCAATAGGCTGTTTTTATCATCACATCGTCAAACTAACAATATGGAAGTCTGAAAATTAAAAGCAAATCATTCGTTTTGCAAACGAAAACGGCCATAATGCATTCTTAAGATCAAATACATTTAGTGTTGACAAAAGAGTAATACCAAAGACATAACACAAAAGAAAGCAAAACTAACCTTAAGATATATCAAATAAGTAAGTAAAATATACTTTTTCAGTATCTCACAGGAGTTGGTAATACGTAAGATAGTAAGGTTATTCATGTATTTGTTAAATAGTTTATTTTAGAATAATGTAAGCTTATTTTGAGGAAGAGGGAGTAGGATGGCAGGGTTTGATCCTCGAGATAATTTAATGTGGATATGTGAGAAACATTGCTAGTACCTTCCGTGGGGCGTTGGTTCTTAGGGGTATTTTCCGGGTGCTTACTAGCCACCATGTGTAGCCTACCTTGCATGATAAACGACATTAAACAAAAAACAGGAACAGCAAAGTTATTGGGCATCAATATCGTATTGCATAAAAAGTAAATGAAATAAAAACAGAAAAAACAGGTCATATATGTTCTGTACATAAATTGATGCATTTCGATGACAGTTATATAACTTGCACTCGTGGATCATTTTCCTTCCTGATTTGTAATTCGTGTCTATCACCAACCGCATCATTTCAAAAACTTGTTACCTCATAAACCAGAAAAAGTCTTAGTGTTTTTATCTTAAAATATGTCCATTTTAAAGAAATACTTGTTTCGATTGATTCATTTTTTCTAAACGTAGAAGACCTGCAGACACAAATTTTGGGTGCGGGTTTTGCTGATGTGGAGCTTTCTGTGGTCACAAACATGAGGATGTGTTAAACCGTGAGTGATGAAACTTTCCCTGGAGACAGTGGTTTAACTAATTTAGATTTGAAATCAGATTTTTAATTGTTTTTTTTTATAAATATGTTTTTTTTTTAATAAATATTATATAGTAATAAGTGTTAGGATACTATGGACGCTATTTCGTATCGCACATGTATTCTTCCTTTTTACTCCAAGGGCTGTGTCTGTGTGTGACCTATGCAACACAACAAATAATATAAAGGAAATTGGTTTTGCTTCAAACAGTTTTGTATTTAATAAAACGATTACTGTATTTTCAAATGACATATAGTGGCATGCTTATTCAACTAGATATTGTTCACGAAACAGGTCGTAAATCTATGTTTAGAGCTCATAAAGCTAGTGCATATGGAATTATTTATGCAACAGAACTTTGTTAAACGTTGGCTATTATTTGAAAAACACCTTTTAAGGAATTATCGGGAAGATTTGTTGCAGGGCAATAGTTTGAGCTAATCTGAATTTGGTGATAGTGTAAATAACGAGTTGTCATCAAGTGAAGTTAAAGTGCATCCACTGAACAATACATTCTTTTAATAAATCGGAAAATGTTATGCTCACAGAAACTTTTTAATGAATGTCACATGATATCCATCAGTGCAAATAATGTCATTTATACAGATTATTTTTAGTAAAGCTTAGGCCAGAGTTGTGATCTTATTACAATAATGGTTGAACCGTACTTACCTAGAGTATGATCAGGTTTAAGGTGTAACGTTTCCTTCACATGACGGATATTAAGGAAGATCAGTAACTTATAGACTATGATTAAAATAGGGAGTGTTGGTTAAGATAAGCGAGACTATAACAGCGATAATTTACAATGAGTTGAATGCGCATATCTGTACTTTTTGAAAGATTGTTGCCATAGACCGTCGTTAAACACATATATTACAATACCTTGGGTTAAGCCAAAACATAAATTTTCTACGCGAAAAAAGAGAGCATAGATCCGCAAAAAGTCAGTCTTTTCAACGTGTAAAAAATACACTGTAGTTTGCCAAGAAAGTGTTTACGTGCGAACTTGAAGTCTGGTACAAATATAAGGAGTAGATTGGAAATAGCGATAATGAAGTTTTCCTTTTGTGGGATCCTCGTTCTTTAATTTTGAAACACTCTTCACTAACGTATACAGTTATGTATATTTAATGTATACATTTTGTTTGTGACGTTTGTTATGTTCGTGGAGTTTGGATTGCCTGATTTTTATCATGATTTGTAAAATATTTAAAAAGATTGAACTTCAGGGCAAAACCTTACTTAAGAGTTAGTGGAATTCTCCATGAGTACAGACACTACAATTGTGTCACAGGTCAGATGATGTTCAGTTCTGCTTCACTCGTGTTTCTTGGAATTGATGATCAGAGTTTGCGCTTATGCTCAGCTATCATTTGAAAGGAAATAGTTGAGTAATTCATTGGAAGTTCTAAGGTGTTCATTGATTGAATCGACAAATTACTTTATGGTTAATGTAAAGTAATTTAAAGACTTTCAGGATTATATTTGCTTGATACATGAGGAAATTCAAGGGTCTTAAAATTCATTCTGACCATTCAATAGTCTCCTGATAGTGATATTTTGGTTTGTTTGTTTCTTATATTGGTTAGTTTACTCATTAGCTGTTGTCATACAATGGCGTACACTGGAGGTTTAACGATAATGTTTTTGATATGGAAGTGTACCGGAGCATATGCACATAGTTAAGGCGCTGATAATTCAATAGCCTGGCACAACAAAAAATATTTACAACGGTCTTGACACAATATGATATGCTAATGGCAAAATTTAATTTGCCAAGGTCAGTGACGCAAAACCAGTTGGCAATAAAAACGATTCTGGATGTGGAATCGACAGGATCAAAGGATTGGAAATCCGGGTGTTTGTTCAGACAATATTGGGCACGTAAATGCAAATTCTGAGCTCGATTGCTTCAGTATAGAGTGTCCTAGCAGGTTTTCACTCTCGTAGAGGAAATAACCAGTGAGGCCGTAACGAATTATCCCACATCGAAAAATAAACTACGTAAAAATCACAGATCACGTCATGTCGTCGATTTTTTTATGATTGCATCAAAACTGGAATTGAAAATTGTAAGCTTATCTGACTACAACAATAAAACCCTGGTTGCCTGTGATGATGATAAGATGGGCATTGGCGACTGTAAAAAAGGAGCACAACATCCAAAATTATCGAAGGGACTTAATAACGAAGAGGAAACTGGCTCGCCATATAACCTCGTCCCACAGCTATCACTATCAAGACAGCTGGCGTTAGTGGTACAGTCGCCTCTGATGAACCAACAATTACAAGATTCCTGACAAATGCTAGAACAGCGATTGTCGTTTACAAAATCATAGTGGTAGTTGTAGCCACATGGTTCAAGGGCTAACTACTCACGCGTGATCTGATAGAAGCAATTAATGCTGCCACAAAGGCATAAGCGAGTACCAATTGCCCAGTCAGCTTTCCAGTCGCTGATCTCGTTCATTCCTAAATCAAGAAACGACGTAAAAATGATGGTAGGGGGCGTGAAATTGGCCTCTACATGTAGCCTCGAGCATGCCGTCAAGACTATCAATGATTAACCCATTCTTATAAGGTTTTGACTCAGACTTTTCTCCAGAACCTAGTTTCGGAGTAATAATCGCTGGTTAAAAGGTGCTACAGCCGATACGATCTAACGTGATTGACTTTATCTGGTTTGTGAAGTTCTGAAGACCACGCATGAGCCGATTTCTTAAATTTCTTAAAACCTCATGCACATTTATCTACTGAACTTTTAGCTCATTAATTTCTTCTTGGTCTGTTCAAGATCTTTTATTTTTGAAGTCGATAGTTTGCTGCATTTCAATTTCTTTAAGTGGATCCGTTTGCAAGACTTTCTGCTGGTGTCTTAAACATTTCTCAAAACGACACGTTCCTTTTACAATTAAATCGTTACTACAACCGAATGCTTCAAACTCTTTAACATCTGCCATTTCTGATTTCACCTCATCTGCTGTTTGCTTAAGACCCGTGTCTTTGGTAGAGGAATTTTAAGTTTTGATAACTATTTTATGCAGCGGTAATTAAGGATTCTGGCATACATCACTTCTTTTCTGCGTATGACTTATTGCATCATCAGTCAGTGAAAGAAAGACAGTTTTATTGAATAATCAGCATACAACGTTTAACATTCTTTTAGATATCTGTACTTGAAACGATTGTCACCTAATTGATTGCGAGCCTCTTGCAAGGTGTGCATTGGAATGTTAGAGAGGTTCTAAAGTTAATCTAAAGTGTCTTCAGGGAATGGAATGGCAGACGCAAAATATAAATATCATTAAATAATTCAGCAGGACAATTGTGGAAACGTAATCGTCAAGCATGACGAAACCAACTGGGCAGCATTATATATTCCGTTACTTCAGTTGTCCACGGATCTTTTGATCTCTGACTAGGTCAGAAGAAACTTGGTGTATATGTAGATCCAATACGCCATTGCCCTATCAGATGCATTTGGCGGACTCTTTTGTCTTCATTTCACAGATTCCAATCTATATTGTCTGTATTCCATTTTATAAGGCAGGTCAAACTGACAGACTTAATTTTGAACTAACGGTCAACAATTACTGCAACATGATTAATAGCATCAGATAAATGGCAATATGTGTTATTTGTTGCCAATCTCTCTAGTTTGATGAAGTAATCCAATGTTATCTAACCAAAGCGACAAAAACGTATTACATGGAGAAGATAGCCATTTAATGCATGCAGGTAATACGGCACAGGAAAACGGCTTGCAGCAAGTGACAACTTATGGAAAATAAAATTAAAAGCACCAACAAAGAGTGCTGTAGGAAAATTATTTCAGGATGCTGGTGTCAGCCCCAACTATAGGCTCTTCTACAAGTGCGTGATCAGTAATGTGTCAGCCAATAACTACTGTTATATATATCTATCTATCTATCTATCTATCTATCTATCTATCTATCTATCTATCTATCTATCTATCTATCTATCTATCTATCTATCTATCTATCTATCTATCTATCTATCTATCTATCTATCTATCTATCTATCTATCTATCTATCTATCTATCTATCTATCTATCTATCTATCTATCTATCTATCTATCTATCTATCTATCTATATATCTATCTATATATCTATCTATCTATCTATCTATCTATCTATCTATCTATCTATCTATATATATATATATATATATATATATATATATATATATATATATTTAATTTAATTGTTTATTTGTTTGTTTAAAATATTATTCAATTACAGGGTATCGTAATATAATATTGTTTATTAGATTTGGTATTGTCTAGAATAGAGATCAGGTTTGAGTGATTTATTTAGTTTTTCGACGTAAACAACAAATAATAAACACATTATATCTAGTACTTTCTCTTGTTTCAATGTCAATGACGGTTTTAGAAAACAACTATTTTTTTTTCTCAGAACAAGAATTGTAAATAGGACAAAGGTCATACCTGAAAGCCGTGGTAATTTTCACCTAACAAACTTCTTTTTTTCCAGAGAAATGAATTTTTGAGCCCACCCGGAAACCAGTGCTTTGTTTTAGTTTTCCTTATAACTGATGTCATGATAGAAATAATTCATTAGTGCATGAACAATTGAGAAGCTAAATTATTTTTCTATGCGACCAATTTGGGCTGAGCTTTTATTTTCTTTAAATTATTGAATTTCAAATGATTATTTACCCACAAAATACATAAAGCGTTCTGATAATTATTGGACAAAAGTATTTACTGCAATTTATAAAAAAAAATTCAAAAACTGGAATAATATTTTAGTAGACTGTAAATACATTAGTTCACCGCTGACTATTACAGATGTAATCATCTTCTGTATTGGATTTAATCGGGATTTGGACTATGATTCACTTACAACTTTTCTTTGATAAGATTTATGCTTTGATTTTTTTGAATTTAATTAGTAGGACAGTAAGGTTAAGTTTTACTTTTGTATTTGTTTTCTTTGTTTTCTAAGAAAATAAATTATCTGTTACATTTTACAAAGCTTGTTGTCTTCACTCTTTTCTGTCTCGTCTTTAAAGAGCATAAACTCATAACACGCCCCAAACAGCTTTTCTGCTAATGGCATTCGCCGCATCAGCAATGGGAAGAAGACCAAAAAGTTACATCGCTACAAAAACAGTGATTGCTAACGAGATGGCGACAATAAACATAGGTGAGCTTTATCAAAATGAATTTGGATTGCTTCGGTACATAAGGACGACAATGCAACATACACGCAACGATTCATTCAGGCTGTTTGAAAACGCAAGAGGGGGAAGTACGTTGCAAAACGAAAGCAAACCGCACAGAAACTGCCGGTCTTTTGAAGGCGTACATATATTTATTGATCGGTGTGTAAATTATTAAAAATTTGCCAGTTCATTTCAGTAATGTACAATGGATGGCAAACATTCGAAAATTTGCCGGTACCTAGTTCCATTATCATAGGTTGACAAAGCTGTAGCTATGGTTTTACGCATGGGAGCAAGAACTCTTTGAAAACATTATAATTACATCACCATAAACAAGATGTTCGAACGAACAGAAAGGCAAATTAATGATTTCAGTTAACTTATCAGATCACAATTTTGGTTAGATTAGCAACGCCTTGTCACTGAGATTCAAATGGAAAAACGCCATCATCGTCCCATTATCATTGTGACTCCTTTTGAAAACCTGGCCAGTGCTACGAAGCAAGGCTTCTTTTACATAGATGATTGTGTAGAAAAAAAACCACCATAACCAAAGACGTTCGTGAACAAACATCCTGGCTCAAGTGCTATATATATATATGTAATTTAATGAATTGTGTGTTAGGTTTAAATTATTTTCTTTTCTAGTTTTGTTTCATTACATTTTTTTGTAATAATTATTTTCACGGATTTTGATGTTTGTGAAAGAATCAGTCTTCTGTTGATTTGATTAGAACGCAAAAGTTTGACTTAAGCACTATTTTTAGTTCACTCTGGTTTTTAGATTTTGTAAACATTGGATAAAAACGATTGGCTATTACCAAGGTCATGTTCTGCCCACGTGTTAGCTAAACCGGTTTTCTTTTCTTATTTATTTCCAGGGCGAGAATCTGATTTGTAGATACGGCTATTTTGGACTACGTGCTAAATGTAATTTGTTTATTGCGCCCTTTAAAGTTAAGAGACCACGTGACCTATCACTCGGGACTGAAGTGGCATTTTAATTGGATTTAATACTCGCATCTCAGTGAAACTACTTCGGTCGTAAAATGTACCTTCAGGTCGAAAGGTATTCTTCTGGTTGCCATTTGATTTGAGATTTTTTATTTAAAAACATTTTTTCACACTGGAAAATATTCTTCTTCATAAAATTTATGGAACAAGGACATTAAGAGGAAAATTATTATGGAATTTTAAACGGAAACATTATAAAGTGGGATTAAACGAAAAACTATTGCCAGCAGTACAAAGACCTCATGTGACGTCATCACCTTCCATATTAAAATGTCATCGGCATTCAGGATTCAGATAAAACTGTTTAGTGATAGGACTGATATGTTTCAATTCTAGGATTAATTATTGGATTATATTTGCAAAGCGTAATTCCTACATAATATTGTTACCTTCTATTCTAGGTAAATAAATCATTTTGTTAAAATTAGCAGAGCTTGTTCCCTTCACGTTTTATTTCATTACTATTGTACGAGCCTACATGTAAATAAGGAAAATCAGGGTTCTCGTCTTAAAATAATTGAATTTTAGCAAAACCATTTCAGAAAAGTGTTTTTTGAAATTTAAATTTCCCTACGTTTTAAATCCTAAGTACTGTATTTCAGTTGGTTAGAAATATTTATTGAAAACAACATGCCTTTATTCACAATATTATGAAAAGTAGAGATTTCTATTTCAGTTTTACGCAGGAGTGTTTGGACATACTGAGAACGAAAGCCCGATTTTAAAAAATGGAATTAAAGATAATACAGGTCCAGTTTCAGATAGTAAAAATATAAATGAAACAAATGGAAGTAATCTAGTTGCAATTTAAAGAAAGAAGGGAAGAAATGCATAGGCGATTTCTTGAAAGCGATTGACAAAGAAATAATGCACTTACTGATGAAATAGATGGATGAAATGAAATGTCCGATCAAAATGAAAGAAATGGAGCTGGCAAGAGAAAAACTCCCCTTAAGCAAAATGGAAATATTGCATCAGAGAGGATGGACCCTACAAACTGGTTTTGAGAACCTTTATCTTAAAATAAAGATTAACACAAAAAACAATACAAATAAGTAAAATACGCCAAACTGAAACATCATCGCTAATGGGTTAGTTTGGGCTGTTACCTCTCCGTTGCCATCCATATTTCTAAACCTTTGTGAGTGTTCGTTTATGTATTTGTGGGTTTCATTCTTGTCAGATTACCCAATCTCTGCTACTGTAGTTTTTATCCAAATATTGTATCAGGTTCATTACATTATCTTGACCTCATATCATGCAAATTTATGGTTATAAAACTAAACTGAGTAGCTTGCTGGTGTGCAAAGATTGTTTTTAATTTGCTCATGTCCATATCCCAAGAACACCAAGTATAATAAATATTTTGTAGTGTATGATTATCAACTCCGTTAAATACAATCAAAATATTGCAGTTATCTCTGATGACTTTTGGAATTTGTGTATAAAGCTGTACAACATAAATCACGTCTGTATTTTTAATTATACGTCTGAAAAATATCCTATCTGGATATGATTGTTTGTAAAGAATGACATTGTCCTACTATACTAAATAATTAATACTCCCATCCAGGTCATCTACGGACAGCGCGTAATCAATATCAGTGAAAATGTCAATAACGTCACTGTTTTCATTTAACGATTTTGCAGTTTCATTAAAATCTCTAAGTATTTCAGGGCATCGCTGATCATCTGCAGATGGTGCTACTAATTATAATGTTTCCCAATTCAGCCACCCCATTATCAGATTAAGCAATAATTGTGATTTGCCGACCCAGATGGACCTATTATTATCATTCTGATAGATTTCGGTAGCGCTGGGTTATGCTTTTCTGAAAATTGTTTTCGTGTCCATATGATAAATAATATCAATATATATTTTGATCGAAACAGGGCAGCCACGTACACTACAGGATTAATAATAATAATGACACAAAATAAAAGAGCGCACTGACAGGAAATTGTGAAATGTGTGGCACAAAAAATATAAATTTATATTAAATATAAAGACAGGAGGTGATATCACCGATCCGTTGGGAAAATTATCAGGATTAACATAGGCTAAATATCCCGTGGAAAAACACTTACCGTGCTATACTTTTTGTGGGGCAGGAACTCGTTTAGATATTAGTTTTGACAATCAAGATCAACCTCGGCCCGATGAATGGAATCGATCAAGTATGTTGCTTTCATGATGTTGCTTATCACAAAAAGAAGATTTATAATAACATCTCGCCGATAAAAAATAATTCATGCCTGAAATAATGTAAAAAAATCACTTCGAGAACAATTAGTTGGTTTGTTATTAAAATGCTGGTACGGAAAGTAAAATAATGCTATGGGCTGGGTATTAAGTTATATGATTATGATAACGGATATGTTTATTATTCCCCAAGAGGATATTAGAAGGGCAAAGGAGCGAGTAGTAAATTTGCTGAAGCTGCAAAAGTCTCATGTGCTGTTACTGCAGCTTGGTTAGCACGACAGGTAATATGGCAAATTTATCTACCAAGACCTACAAAAATTCAGTAAGCGTATTTTGATGTCTGCGTCCCTAATCAAGCTCAACAAGCAGATATTTTGTTTTTACTGCACGATACTTTTGAAAAAGTTGGACGTAAATCACACACGTAAATGTGGACGTAAATCAAGCACGTATAAATACGCTTTAACGGTCAAAACAGACCGCATCTAAAGTTGTATCTGCGTGTTATGTGTGTGATCTAAATTTTTAACGTGGCTTTAACAATTGTTCAGTCATATCGCTACGATGTTTGCAGAGTGCCAGTTTACAGTGATGTATAGGACTGGGGCATCATGTCACAGACATGTAGCATGATGTCTCACCCAGATACATTATCCTGACACCAGGCCAATCAGTCCTAACACCATCCTCTTAACGCTGAGCGCCTAGCGAGGCAGCCGTTAGTACCATGCTTTAAGTCTTTTGTATGAGTCAACCGAGGTTCGAACCCACGACTTTCCGCATCCGAGGAGGACTCTCTAACGACTAGGCCACCAAAGCGGTTCGAAGTTGCATCTGCGCTTGAACGAAATTACTAAATTGGATCTAGACAGACCACAAGGTGGTCTACGATGGCCACAGTTACTATTAGAGTATCCTGGAAAAGACTGTCTTGGTGCAGTATTATCGGCCATGAAAAAGCACAATGTGACAATCAGACGATGACACACTGAAATTCGTCGTGATCAGGCAATATTTGTGCGATTCAATCGAACACTTGATGAGTTGTTATTTGGATATCAATATGCAAAGGAAATATCCATTGACTTTATGTCCTCGGAGAGATCTCGTGAATGGTTTGCAAGGTTACTAAATCTGAAAACTGCGATAATAATGAAATTACTCGCGCAACAGCTATGAAACCTATTAATGCAATTACAAAAAAAATATTTCTCGTAGCAATGGTTACGGACTACGACGTAATTTATCAAAATAGCCAGTGCTAGGTAATGAGACTTTCAAATATTTCTATGAACCTAGTGAAACTGAAGGGAATAACAAACAAACAAATTATCCTAAATGGAAAGGGACCACTCATAACATTTCTAGCGTGGTTAGATGCTATGGCAGACCCGCCATCTATAGAATAGATTCAATTATACATCAACGCGAATTTATACGTGAAAACGTACAAGTCATTCCTGAAGACACACAGTTAAAACAACATTCACTTTTGTAAATTAGCAGCCTGACGTCGATTACATTCAAGACATGTCAATGTGACAATATCACGTGCATGACCTAAATCACTATTAATTCCGTCTACTATGAAGTCCAACCATGTCAACTGATATAAATTTACGTCGATTATATCCGGTATTCCATAATCCGCCACGTCCATTTTCGACACAACGTTTCTGGATATCTTTAAGGACTTCTGATCGTGTCGTTGACCATGAATTATTCTCCGGAGCGAAATGGAACTGTAAAACAAATATTCAGTAATTGTTTAATTCATCATCATCAGAATTATATTTGAGTGAAAGATTCTTCATTTCTTCATGGATAGATTCACTACGGTAAATATCTACATTGTTTCACAAACTGATCGTAATATATGGACTCTGAACTCTGAAATAACCAAACAGATACAGGGTCGCTCTTACTGTCGTATGCCGTGGAAATATTGTTACAGCATCAGTCAATCCATGTGCGTTATGATGAATGATTGTTATACGGGTTCAATTTTTTATATTTCGTTTTGCATAAAAGTTCCCTTGTTAGTGCTTTTACTGTTATCTGAAATCTTGATTTTTTTTCTAGCTTAGCAACGTTACTGATAGATGCTCCGGTATTTCTAACTCTTTCTGCCCCCGCATTTACTTTCATACGTATTAGATTAGTTAAACCGTTCCGCATATTGCTTTTGAGAAATGTTCCATAACTCATTTAAAATCGCAGTTTAGTATCCTTGACAATTTCATCGGATTCAAATTCCCCACGTATGTTTATCATTTAGCGCATATATTGCTTACATATCTACCGTTACTGGATACACTCGTTCATAATATGGTCTATCAATAACGGTCAGTGAACCTGGCTTTGATTTGTTATTTAACGTAACAGTATTATTTCCAGTAGCACGTATAGGTACTCGGCTATCATGGATAATCCAAGTTTCAATATCTCTCTGTACGATACATTTTACTAGAATTATATATTACTGATTGTCAAGGTAGTTAATACTAATTTTACCTCGCTCATCACTCATTCCAGCATAAACAACACTGCTGGTGTTGTTCATAATTCTGAATTTTGACCAAGTATGAGCCGAACCATCGTTGCGAAATTCTTTCCTTCGTTCACGGATACAATTATATCGCTATTTATCAAAGTCAGATATTGCATATAACAATTATAGTTAGATTTTGTAATTTGTCAAGATCAAATCTTGCGGCGGAATTATCAATTGCACATAATATCTCAAATTCCGCCTTATTATATTACGGCAATATATGGGTATTTAAGCTTTAATCACACACACATACACACACACACACACACATATATATATATATATATATATATATATATATATATATATATATATATATATATATATATATATATATATATATACACCAGACAGAACAAACAGTGCTATTCTGCATTCTGTAGTAGAATCTTGATAATAGTGGAATCTTGATAATAGTGGGCAGAATGTATAGTTTAATACAAACAATACTATCATACAGGTTAGAGAAATTAAATTCATACTCTACGGAGTTTCAAACCCAAGTCTGCGAGTAAATGGCACCCATCGCCTTGCCAACACACACAAGCCCATATACCGTCACGACTAAGCACGCATCACCAAAAAATGATGGCTTTGAATCGGTGTTATATGAGCTCTTGTGAAGCAGACACACTCGCATAACGACCTAGTAAATAATTCTCATATATATATATATATATATATATATATATATATATATATATATATATATATATATATATATATATATATATATATACACAGTCGTTCCAGATTCCTATGACAGAAATCAAGTTATATAAGATTGTTGTATTACAAAGAATTATAAATATATACCAGGCAGAACAGACAGTGCTATCCCTGGCTTCTGTAGTAGAATCTTGATAATTGTGGGCATAATTTATAGTTTAATACAAACAATGCTATCATACAGGTTAGAGAAATTACATTCTGTTTATTTTAGGGGCTCAAACGGTTGCATATACTACAAAATCAAACCCATAATAAGTGCAAAAAAGCATAGGCCACGTTGTTCAACATCATAGGTGTACATGAAATCAAACAGGGCTTGCGTCTCTAATATAATAGCATATGTAGCCTAATGCAAGATATTATACCTCACTGAGAGTTTCCACACTGGGGCGTTCAAAGAGAATGTCTGCTGGACTAAAAAAGTCTCAAACGATGACTTTGGACCGGTAGAAAATTATTAGCCATAACGAGTGCCCGTGGACGATAAGAGAGCTCTTTACATAAAGGTTATCTTAAGATCTTATTTGTAAAGGTTTTACAGGCAATAGGGCCCCAGTGGAATGGTAGACCGAATGTTATCATGCCTTTTATTTTTCTTTAAAATATATTTTTACTTTGATTCAGAATGTATTTTATCTGATTCAGAAATAATAAAATCTTACATTTTATGAAATTCTCTCAGATATTCTAGTGTTGATGGGTATATTTCCTAACAATATTGAGAATCTGGTCAGATTTTAAACTTTTGACGCATATATCACCTGACAATATTGCGAATTTGGTCAGATGTTCTGAATCGATAGGTCAGATTTTTTTAAATTGATGGGTAGTATAACCGTCAATATTGCAAATTCAGTGAGATATCTATTTTTATTAAGAAAATAGATTTTTATTTTTTCCTGTTTCAGAAATACTATTGCTATAATACAATTTTATTTTCATTACATTCTGTCAATCTTTTGTTAATTTGATGCGTAATATACCAATTAAAATTGGGAATTTATCATAGTTTCTAAATTTGATGGTTATCTTAGCTTACAATATTTTTAGGTTAATCAGATTTGTTTAATTTTACGGGTAATTGGCCCATCAAATATTGTAACTTTGGTCAGATTTTCTAAAATATTTCATTTTTATTTAAAAATAATTTTTGTATTTAAACAAATAATTTATATGATAATGAATCACGAAAACATCACAACAATTATTACTGCTATTAAGAAATTACAAAACAGCGGAGTGAAAATATCTGAATAACTTAATCTTGAAAAAATAATGAGCGATTTTCAATCATTACAATTTCGTAAATGAGAAAATATATATATACTGTGCCTTCCGGATATTGATTCATAAAGTTGATAGAGCAGGCCATGTTACAATCTTTGGCGGCAAACAAGGCTACGCAGTTGAAATTATTTGTGTCGTTATCACGGTCTATTGAACGGGTTAGGTCAGAACTATCTCATAAATGCGAAACAAAGCGACTTGATGTTCGTATAAAACAGCTGAATTATATCATGTCGATGATGGAGTTGATGAGCAAAGATGCGGTAGAGTTATTGGCTAAAGATAAAGACTAGCTTGCCTATAGCGACTGCGTCACCAGCAACAAAGTAACCAATGACTGTGTCACCAGTAACAACGTCGACGAAGCTAACATTGTCGCCGTGTAAAGTTGTCGCCGCTGATTTTAAACGGTAAAAAGTATAATTGTTGTTAAACACCGATGGAAATGAACAAGTTTTATATATTATACAAAAATGTATAATTTCGCAAGTTATGATAGTCACCAATGAAATTTATTTTGCTTCTCGTTGTAAATAGGGACATTTTCTATCTAATATAATAATGATTGTTTCGTTTCCAAAAAAGTCATAGAGACCTCAGCAGTAACATGGTCACCAATAAGATAACCATTCGAATCATGGCATATTATCCCATAAAAAACAAAAAATATATATCTTTGACGTTGTCTTTGACATTTTATTTTTACTTGATGTTTTCTACGATGACGCTCACAAGCGGGAGATATACAATCTTACATTCAGCCTCACATTTAGCGACTCCGACAAAAGGTCGAGCAAGTGGCCAGATTGGTCAGTAGGTTTGAAATTTATGCGTGATAAGAGACGATTATGACATCGCAGATAAACAACATTGATTGGTTCTGATACAGTCTAATAACCTATTGGGACTTGAGGGGTAAATTGGTAGATGATGTATCCTTGTTGTGCCTGATTGGATGAATCATTGTTAACTTGATAACTGCCGTTGACGACGTCACATACTAGATTAATATGGATCGTTGATGTCATATTAACGATATCTGGTGAGATATGACGGCCATAGGGATCGTTGTTGTATAGGAGAATGCTTGGTGCTCGGCTATTTTTCTTCATTATTCGAAGATTATAGGAAAATAATTATCAATGACATCATTCAGTTTTTTTGTTAGAGCACCCGTGATAAGCTCTGGGGTCACGAATGTTTCATGTTCTTCTTTAAGAAAGAAATTTATATCATCAATATTTGGATACGTCTTTAACATTTCATTGGTATTAAAGATGAAAATTTGATTAGTGACTTTTAAATCAGATATAATTGTATTTAGTTGTTTTATTGTTTCTATAATTTGTAGCATTACATCATCACTATGGAATTGTAATAATGATAAAAAATATATTGGAGATTAATAATTTTACTATCATATTAAGCATTAGGAGCTGAAGATATTTATCAAAATGTAAAGTTGTTTCGCAATTAGCACCCATATATTCTTTTATTATTAATGTAATTCTAACAATACGATATCTTGCTCAATTTTCATCAATAATCTCTCTTGATGGTGCAATTATTTAAATGGCAACGTTATCCAGGAAAAGTTTTGAAAGTTCTGTTTGTCATTCCACTGTTATAAACAATTCCTTTTTAATCGGTCAGTAGGACCTTGCTAAACCGGTGCAACTTCAGGCCAACCTAACACCGATCTAATCGTGGACTGATATATGTTAACAGCGTAATCAGGCGATAATATGTCAACCGCCGATGACATAGTTGGCTCATGGACGGTAATTCTTTGCCTGTGTTTGATTTGATTCTGCGTTGGAATCCTTCATTGATCTGTTCTATTTGATAACTTCCCGTATGAACGCTGACTACTTGCCAGTCAGGAGTTCAATCGTCACGGGATATTTTTGCTAGTACTAATGAATTATTATGTCGTAGTTCACCGAATGATTTTAACCTGATGTTGGGCCAACTATAATAAACCCGTAATTCCGCCAACGCTATCTCGGAAGCTTTAATTGCGGTTGGAAAACTAATACTGAATTCAAGATTAGTTGAACTCTCTGATATCATTGTGGTTCCTACCGAAGCTTTATAAGCGACGATCTGTTATAATAATTCCTGCGATCGCTGACCGAACGGTGAAATTTTTATACTATTATTATTTTATATCGTATTTATCTATTTCGCGATTATATTCAAAATTCCACCGATCGACATTCACGATGAAACAATGATTGTCAAAACAAACGGCGCCGTCATCGTCGCTATCAATGCTAATACTATGCCGGTTCCAACAACTAGAATATAAACCTAATAAACGACGATATCAACGACATCCACAAGTCTACGATATTTCTTTCGTTTTGCTGTATAATTATCAATGATGGTTTTAGTTTATTATGCAAAGTTAATACTTAATCGTATCCGTATCTATTAACGTTAACATTATAATTTTGTTGTTGTAAGTGTCCAAAATATTGCATAAAGGACAATTGGATGAAACACCAGACATGGTTGCAATTTGTTTATCAGATGGTTCCAGTATCAATTCTTCTTTGCCATCTTTATTTAAAACTACATACACAATTCCAGAAAAATCATCAGTTGAATAACGCCATGGAAATGAAGTAAAAATCCTGAATTTTGCAGAACTAAATACGGACAGATTAGACACGCCAGTTTCTCCGCGATATATTTGATAAAGTTATTTTGCAGTGTCCACATTGATGATATTGGTGATACTGTATACACAATATTGTTAGCCATCGATGATGAAACTTAACGAGATCAGTTTTTTGGAGAATATTAGGAATTCCACTAAAAATCTCAATGAATTATGTGTTGACTTCAGCGAATTTTATGTCAACTGTCGGTGGACTTCCAAATAAATCATTACAGATTTTGTTTAAATTTCTACTAAAATTCAGAAACATTTGTATGTGATTAGAAATATCATTTTTAAGTTCGATCATTTCATCATTGTCATGGCATCCACATATTTCTTTGTTGCGGCATCTTCATCACATGCTGGTTCTCTTAAAGTAACATTTTTTTTTCACTGAGCTATGTTTATCTGACATTGTATCATAGGCATCTTTTAAGCCATCAGCGACACTTCTTAATTTCATCTCTGTTACTTGCGATTGATATACATTTGAGTCATTGATTCTACCATCATCAGTAAATACTGGAGTATTGTTAGTGGTAGCACTAAATACTCTACGATTTATATCGATCTAATTGATGTTACTCGTTTTTAAAACACCGAATGTATCCTGAAAAATAATAACTTCAGCTCGGTCAACTCCAGATAAATTAATAATATCAGCAAGATCGTCTTTGATGGCGTATTTTGATAAATTAATATCTACTTTTTTGCTGGTATGAGCACGAGCACTAGTACAAAGATCGTCCGTAAACATCAGCCATTATATTTACCTCTGTCTTTTTAATATATATAGTCGTGCATACAGGTAATCTTAAATTTACCACCCTGACCATGGTAATTCCACGTTGATCCGCGCAGCTTGTATGATCTTCTTTTATAATAATGATCTCTAACTGTTTAATCAGTGATTTAGTCTAATGACCGTTTAGTTTCTATGATAATCATCGGTAATTTCGTTAATTACAGACCAATAAATATCAATTTCTATGATGCCACCAGTAAATAATCGTTGACAAATTGATGAGATTTCCGTTTCTAATTTCAGGATAATTATTACCAGCTCGTTTCTTACCGATTCAAATTTCTAATCTATCCACGTCGGCATGGACAATGTTGGGACAAGTAACAAGACCATTTCCAGCTGTTCTACCAAATGATAGAAGATAACTAGAGAGACTTGGGGTTAAAATTTTTTTCTCAAGCTGGATCGGTAGGTTTTCTCTCCCTGAGAGATTATCTTCGTCTCATTACATTTTCGTTAAACTCATCATAATTTCCAGTCATTTATTTGTTCGATAGTTTTAGAAACGAGATAAACAGCAGTAATCAAATCATCAAGTTTAAGACCTTCAACATAATAGTGTTTTGCTCTTCATATTCTGATGCAATAAGTATTGTACGTGATAGATTTTGGATAGCGTTAATACTCCTAAGGGTAAGACGCTCATATATTGATCTTTCTGGTTCTTGTTTTGGTTGTTGTGGTTGTTGTTGTTGCAATTACTGACTCGCCTACGTCATATTTTTATAGCAACATATCTTGTTTCTTTCCTTCAGGCTTGGTCAACATTAAAACGTAAATAAATATTCGTTTGTACCAATGCAGTCGACTATTAACATCACCAGCATACTCTGATTTTATAAATCTATTTCGTTCTTCATAGGTAAACAAGCGGTTTCAGATAATTTATCTATGATAATCTTTGCAATGCTGTCAATGAAAACATCATCAAATTTATCAGCTTGGGCTCCTAATATTTATTGTGTATCGTTATATGATCTAGTTGAGCCGCAGCTATTTCGGCTGGAAGTTCTTGTAGAATTCATATTTTATTTTTAGTTCGCTCAGCTATTTCAACGCAGGAAGAAAATTTTCAGTAGGTTTAATTAATTGTTCTGCTGGTCCTAGACATTTTCTTGTGTTTCTTGAAGCTCTTTTGATTGTTGTCTGACAGAGTCACGGACAGGTATACATCTCTTGATTGCTCATAGTCGCTCTCGCGTTATCTTGCTGAATGGGCTTCATTAATTATAATTGATAAATTAATAATTATAGCAGCAGAGAAGGTAAACTCTGACAAAAATAGCACGCACGAGTACATAAACAAACATTCACAAAATGTTAAAAATACGGATGTCTTCTGCGAAGTAAAAATCGCCATCTAACCCGGTGTTTATACTACGGAGAATATATCAATTCGGTTAGCGTTATTAGCTTTTTTCTTTACATTTGTTTTTGTGTGAATCTTTATTTTTTAGATAAACTTTCTCACAATCAATTTCTAGGGTCCACTCCCTAATCTAACAGTAGACTAATATTTTCTTAATTTTGAAAATGTTGCTGAAACTTGACATGGCCAAGGAAGTTTATTACTCTGCTATTATAGTGTGTACCTTTTGGCAAAGCTCGAAAAATATACGCATCCCTGTCATTACAGCAATGTGCAGACTACGGTTTGGTTAAGTTCTATATATTCAAGGGTGAAAAGTTAATCACTGAGGTCTATCGGCAAAAATTGATAAAATATTAAAACCGTTAGCACAAACCTATGTCAAATTTGCAAGAGAAAAAGAGAAGTTATATAAGAGATCGTGCCTAGCCAAGAAAGTTGAACCTGATTATGAAAGTCTCCAACAACATGTATTACTTTAAGAATTCAAAAAAAACAGTGTCTCTAATGACATTAAGAATCATCTTTAAGAGCATAGGATCGAAACCTTGGAAAATGCTTCTCTTGCTTCCCATTTTTATTCCTTAACTCACAAAGTTTATGTTGTAGGCATATCTTTCACTAATCAGTCTACTGGTAGAAAGGTATTTCATCTCAATACGACTCCTTCTAAAACTGAATCTGGCACAACGTCTAAAAATCAAGCTTCTGATGAACTTGATTCAAACACCTTGTATATTCCTTCTAGTACATATTGAAAGAAAAAAGGGCACGTTTGTTTACTGCTTCAGTCTGAAATATAGGCATCACATTCAAGCCAGACCAAATGCCCTTATTTCTAAGAGGTCAAATTTACGGTCAAATATTGAAAGCAATACATTTGTTGGGTCTACTAAGCCCCACTCTGATTTTTTATGGATAGTAATGAAAACTTCATGCTGAAGAGTTTTATATCACTCTGCGGTGATTTGGCCAATTCTATCCCTATTAAAATGTTAAGGAATACAGCAGCTTATGAGAGTCTTTTGTTTTCAGGTACTTTGTCTTTATCTTATAAGTCCTGTTTTAATGATAGCGTTGTAATTCAGGGAGTAAAGTGAGGCTAGCTTTCTTAATTTTCCTCTCCATTGTGTTAATTTGTCATCTTGTCATCCAACTTAGTTTCAGGACCTGTGGCAGTCGGTATAATTTATCTTTTACCAGTTGATGGCATCCATTTGCTACCAGGCAACGACCTAGCAGGAAATAAGGTTTTGGTTAATACACTTGTAATTTTGGATTAAACATTCGATCCTATTGAAAACAAATCTCTGATTTATACACAACTTGTGAAGTTACTAGACATATGGCAAACAAAGCTCTTGAGCATGATAGAGATTAGAAAAAATCATTTAGCTGACACATGTATTGATCGGGCAGCTGATGAGGTTAATTTTACTCATTGTTTGGATCAATCAAATGTAGTGATCACAGTTAGCCTCCGTCAACTACTCATTCTCTTTTATCTAATCTGGCTGACAAAATACAATCATTTGTAGTCGAACAGGAAAAAGTTACAGAGATTTCGTGATTGTTTCAGTTGGACATTAGTGAAACAGCAGCCACTGAAGTACCTGTCAGTTATTTCATTAAAAATGGAATTCTTATGAAACATTGGAGTCTTCCAGAAGTACCGGCTAATAACGAATGGTCAGTGAACTACTATAATGTGGTTACAAAATCTTACAGACAACAAATATTTGATTTGGACAATGAAAACTCAGAGTGATTAGTCTTTTATGGGTTAATAAACATATCACAAGATCTTGTTTCAGTTTTATTGTCCAGAATTTAAAAGTGATATTTTTTACATTTAGTTGATCTTGTCATATTTGTCAAATGATAGAAGGCCCATTCAAAAGATACCTATGGCTTATCTAGTACCTAATCCCTAATCCTGCATTTGCCGAAACATTTAGCAGAATTATGATAGATTGTATCTGTCCCTTACCTAAGACCAAGATAGGCAAACAATATTTGTTGACCAATATGTGTTTGTGAACAAAATTCCCAAAGGATATTCCTTAAAGGAATATTAAAACCTAACACAGTAAAAAATTTTATAAATGATTGTTTCACTCAATTTGGACTTCCTAGATCTGTCCTATTGGATCAATGATCAAATTTATTGTCTGGAATGTTTAAGCAAGCTCTGCACGAATTGGGCATGGAAGAATTTAAATGTCTTGACTACCACCCTGAGAGTCATGGGGCTTTAGAAACGGTTACATCAAGCTTTGAATAATATGACTGCTTTGATACGAGCAGCGATTGGGATGAAGGAATTTATTTAATTTTATTTGCTGTTGGGAGTGCGCTCAAGAATCTTTAGGCTTATTTCCCTTTGAGCGAGTTCTTGGACATACTGTGAGTGGATGATTGAAGATGTTGGAAGAGAAACTTCTTTCAAATTTAGATACTGAGAATAATGTTCTTCACTATTTTTCCGATTTCAAGTACAAAATTTCAACATGTGAGGTTGCAAGAGCAAATCTGCACTCAACTCAGTCCAGAATGAAATCAAGATAAGATACAAAGCTCAATGGATAAGATCTTTCATAGAAGTTGTCTCATGTAATTTGTTTACCTCGTGTATATTTTACATATGGTAAAAAGAAAGCTTCGTTACATAATTATTTATCTTTCTTTCGGGCGGGAAGTGTTACGTATATGTAATTTACTGACTTGTGTGTTAGTTTTAAAATCTTTTCTATTTTATTTTTGTTTCATTACATGTAAACGTAATGATTAATTCTGAATTTGATACTCTTGGAAAAAAATCAGTCTTATGTAGACTTGATTAGAACGCAAAATTACGAATTAAACACTATCTGTAACTCACGTTGGTTCATAGATTTTGTACACATTGAATGAAAACGATTGACTATTACCAAGGTCATGTAAGGCCGACGTATTGAATAAGTTCTAAGGAGCTTTTCTATCTTTATTTGTTTCCATCGTGAAAGTCTCTTGTTTAGATAGGGGTTTTAAGCCTACGTGCAGAATGGCATTTTTGCGTGCTTCAATGTTAACTGACCACGTGACCAATCACGTGGGACGGAAATGACGTTTTATTTGGATTTAATACTAGTATCTCATGAAAAAGTTAGTTGTAAAATATACCTCAGGTCAAAGGTACTATTTTGCTTGACATTTGAGTTGATTCTTTTATTTAAAATACTTTTTTACTCTGGAAAATATTCTTTTTTATAAAAGTTCTTGAACAAGGATATTGAGTAAAATTTTTCTGGAATTCAATACGTAACATATAAATTGGGATTCAACGAGGAACTGTTGCTAATAACACAAACTATTCATCTGGCGTCATCACCTTCAATATTTGAATTTCATCGAGATTCGAACCTGGATTTAATTATATCTGTTTAGTGATTGTACTTATACTTGTCAATTCTAGGATTAATGTTTGGATTATATTCAAAAACAATAAATCATGCTTAATATTTTCCCTATTTTCTAGGAAAAAAATATTTTGTGAAAATTTGCAAAGCTTGATGGCTTCATTGTTTTTTTTTATTACTGTTGTACAAGCCAACACGTAACAAGGCTATAGTAAAATAATGACGAAGACACATTTAAAGTGGTACCTACAAAAAATGTACGTGGGAGTCGGGATACATTGTTTAACTACCACGGAGTATGGCAAAATTCTTATATACAATTAGTCTTTTGCTAGTTGCAGTCTGATCGACGGTGTCATCGCCACCCCAGCGTTTCAGTCCACAATCAAATGAAACATTTTGACGCCATTTTGTGATCAGCCTTACATTCCTCGGAATTGACCTGACATTTGTTTTCACGCAGACCAGATTATCCAATTGTTCATGTTTTCAATATTTTGTATCTTCTATGAGTCAACACAATTTTCTGATTTGTTTCTAAAATGAATTTAAGCAGTTGACTTTTCGGCATCATGAATTGCTACAAAATCAGGGCCATCTGCAATGGAAAACAAGTTTGGGAATCGTTCTCTATGTTCATATTGTACCTAGAAAAATACGTTTCATATAGTTTCACGATTAGTGTTCCAATAGTATCGGTGCTCCTATAGTTTCGAATAATATTTTATTTAAACGTTTTAATTTCTTTGTTTTTTTAATTTGTTATATTTTTTTCCTTGGTATGGAATATAATTCTTTATAGCTAACGTCCTGATGCGGTCGTATTTCTTGCTGCTTTGACTTACCGTACTCTGACAATTACAAACTAAAATGGAATACAATCTTAGCTGATTCCACTGAGGTGGAAATAAAATGTTTCCTACACGATATTTAGTTCCCTATATTTCTCATGTTTATTTGGCCAATCGATACCTGAAAGTAAAGCATTTACACTTTACAAATTCTTCCTCTTTATTTCACCAGATGTAGCATACTGGTAATATAGCAGAGTGAGGATTTATATATATATATATATATATATATATATATATATATATATATATATATATATATATATATATATATATATATATATATATATATATCACTGTGAAAACTTATGTATTCTCAGTTGAACTAACATTAGATTGAAAGACTACAATAATCTGAAAATGTATTATTGGATCTTTCAAAATTATGAAATGGTCAGACACTCTAGTCTGCTAATTTATAATGTAATGCAATGCAAGTCGTTTAGGATAATAACGTATTTGGGTTCTTATATTCAACTGCGAACAAGTCCTCGTTAAAATCGACAAAAAATTGTAATATTGCGTATAACGCTTTTATAAGTCTGAATTTTGAAAAATCCCAGTATAAGAATAGAGCAGAAGGAGCACGGTAAATAATAATTATTTTATATTTCAAAATTGTACCAAATATTTATTCTAAGAAGACTTTGATATAGCATGCAAAGGAATTGAAATAAAAGCTGTCAGATATTTAGACGTCAGCAGTGCGCAAAATTTTGATAAGGAGCTGCAATGTTATTATTTACCAGAACTGGCATCTCTCCTTTTGTACTACCTCTGCCCTGGGAATCCGCTTATAGTATGTAAAAATGTCGGTTTTAGCTCTGTTTTGTGAGAGAAATGAAAATAGCAGTTTACTGCCTGTGTACCACCACTACCTCCGATATGCACGTATATATGTGCGCCCAAAACCCGTCATCGATTACTATTTTGGTTTACATGATGGTGGTGTTAATTTATTTCAAAGTTAGTCCTTATTGATACAACAGATCCTGTGTTATGATGAGATTTTTATTGTGAGTAACGTGTAACATTTACTGATCGCAAAGTTCTTTTGATTATCTGCCGTGAGCAACACGTTATTAGACGCACGTCATATGACTTTACAATGTTATTGTTTGTTTAATTAAACAAAAAGTTAAATAAAAGTATTACTAGTATAAGCAATGGAGATTGAAATTTCAGTGTTCCTTCGGCAGCGCTTCTATGTGGTTTATTTTTTTGGAAGACACTATCCCACTCCATAGCAATGCCGCCATCACAAAGGCGCAAATATGCAGGGCAGTTGCTTATCAGATGGCGAAGCATCACAGTATCCAAATTAATGTCATCGTGCAAGTGTTTTTGAGGTTGATGACCGGAACCATGCACTAGAATGAGGTTCAATCCAGTGTTGTCACACACCACAAGCATTTCTAACGAAGCAGATGTTGATGTGACTTCGATTTTCAAAAATGTAGCTAAGACATTGAAAAGTTTCAGCAGCGCGCTTCGAGTGGAGGAGGGTCGGACTAATAAGGTTCATTGTCAACACAATTGAATAGAATCCGCAATTACCGCTATCCAATGACGTGCACAACTGAAACAAGCTACTCTAACGTTAAGAAACGACAACAAATGACTCATGACTGTATTATCCACACTCTGTCCTTCAGAAAGAAATCGAACCCGGATATATCTTTACAAACCCAACGAAAACTCGTTCAGTTTTAATGAAATCGAATTACTAGTGCAGATTGGCGACATTACAAAATTTGAGAAACAAAACAACATCGTTATTTGTACTTGGAGGCTTCACAAAGGTGCTAGTACCTATATTATATATATATATATATATATATATATATATATATATATATATATATATATATATATATATATATATATATATATATATATATATATATATATTGCCGAGTGAACATTATGAAACCTTCCAATGAGTGTTTGTTATTCCATACGGAAAGCCACAAAAACGGCAACAGTAACAGTGAACAAGCACACCACGTGTGGGCACCAAATGGCTGGCCAGAATGTAGTTACGAAAGTCACTATTGAACCAGCACGTTCGTGAGGTTACAAAACGAACGAATCAGTAAAAGTGAGCTTAACTGGATTCAGACAACAAAAGACAGCGTCAAGGTGATGAAACCTTTCAAGAAAAATGAGAAAAACAACAACCTTTAAAATGTTTCATTGCGAGACTATTATTCTCCTTACGCTTACTTTGCAACAGTAATAGAACTGTTGTTGTCGTCATTGAATCACCAGGAGGATACTGGAATAAGTGCATTTTTTTCGGCTGCAAATCATACACATTTGCGTATCGGCAGCAATTGCCTCGCAGTTTTGAGTACAAAATCCTTTGCATCAATAAAAGTATAATTTCGAGATCAAAGTGTATAGTTTGCAGGATTCCGTCCAAACATTAATGGGGGATCTTCTCTAACAATATTGTCAAAAAATGACTTTCCCCATGATCATTAAATTTTAGCGTTAGGTGGCATCAAAATGTTCAATATCATAACCTATTTACACAGTCGCTTAATAAATTGGGATAATGTGTTCCCACAAAACCGAAAAGTTATGGGGTATGTGCTACAAATCTGGCATATGGTCATAAAGATGCTAGATGAAATACAGCAACTGTTGGAAATGATGTGCTGGTGGAGTTCGAATTATTGTAATCAGTAATCGGGGATAAGACAGCGAAGGTTTGAAGTCAGAGTTTATCTTCTCCATACATGGAAAAGGCTAAGGGAGTAAACCCCAACAGAGAATCCGGAGACGGAGTCCCTAAGGCGATTTGTCACTACATTTAGTGACGTATCGGCTTGTCCTTTCCCTTGGATCCCTCAGCTGCGTGGAGAGGGGGAGTCAGTTGCATGGGCAACAGCTGATTCTCCATATAATCCTGCCCAGGCTTGCGCCCTGGAGAAGACACTCCAGCTTCGCTTCACAGCGTTGACACAACACGGGAAGCAACAGTTACCGGTTATAAGTCACCACTCGATTGGCGTAGAGTTAGACGCCACGGGTTGCTTCAGATGGTGGGAGAGACCAAGAGGTCTCATTGGACAGCTATCGCCCGTCTCAAGCTGGGCAGCCCCCAGCCAATAAGGTGCCGTCCCGCCACAGCTCGCCTGCCTTGCTGGGTGCGCAGGGCTTAAGATACGTGTGTACGTGACAATCGGGCTGTAACTACAGCACCTTGAAAAAAAAACAAAATAAAAGCAACAAGGAATTCAACACTCTTCAAGCTAGGTACCTGGAACGTCCGGACTATACTGACTGGGCTCTCATATGATCTCCAGGCAATCAGTGATGTTCGAAAGACTTCAGTCATCAACGACGAACTCGCAAGACTCCATGTCGATATCGCCTCACTTCAAGAGACACGGCTACCAGATTCTGGGTCCCTCAGAAGAAATAACTACACGTTCGTCTGGCAAGTTAGAAAGCAGCAGGGAGGGTGAACCCTACAAATTTTTGCGACAAAATCGATTAAAGCCTCAGAATGCCAAATGGAGCCTTCCTACGAAATCTCATATTTTAACCAAAAAAAAATTAAAGGCCCCATTTTACAAATGGAGCCTTAGCGATTTTGTCGCAAATACATTGTCATAACCACCCTCAAATTGCTGCCATCTACGTCGCAAATATGTTGTCAGCAGGGAGGGTGAACCCTACAAATTTTTGCGACAAAATCGATTAAAGCCTCAGAATGCCAAATGGAGCCTTCCTACGAAATCTCATATTTTAACCAAAAAAAAATTAAAGGCCCCATTTTACAAATGGAGCCTTAGCGATTTTGTCGCAAATACATTGTCATAACCACCCTCAAATTGCTGCCATCTACGTCAGGGAGGGTGAACCCTACAAATTTTTGCGACAAAATCGATTAAAGCCTCAGAATGCCAAATGGAACCTTCCTACGAAATCTCATATTTTAACCCAAAAAAAATTAAAGACCCCATTTTACAAATGGAGCCTTAGCGATTTTGTCGCAAATACATTGTCATAACCACCATCAAATTGCTGCCATCTACGTCGCAAATATGTTGTCATTTCACCCTCCCTGCTGCTGATTAATACAAATTATTTGTTAGCTTTTCACAAACAGACTAATCGATAATACTTCACCACGTAGATCAATCAAATTATTTGACTGATCGGTGAGTGTAAAATTAATTCTAGTTAGTAAATCATTTTGACATTGCATATAGACTGGATTAGTCGGATTTTCAACAATTAAAAATCCGGGGGGTGCTGTTGGTGAAAATGAATAAAGAATGTAACCTTGTCGGGCTTGATTTGATTGTTCCATATTAATTTGATAACTTCCTTCGATTACATCACACGTTAAATTAAGTGCGATCACCGATGAAATATTCACATTGTTCGGTGCGATATGTCTACCGTCGCCGTCGGGAGAATTATTATAAGTGAGGATAATAGGCTTCGGATGGCTATCTTTCCATGATTGATACATTTTATTAAATCCTTCGTCGATGGCAGTTCTGAGTTTTTTCTTTAACTCGGGAACATTATATCTTGGTAATTTATAATTTGGATTTTCATTTATATTTTTTTTATAATCTTGAGCTGAGCTAGTTTTTGAAATCGGGCTATTTTCATCAGTGAAGAGATTAGTAATCCTCGAATTAAATATTTCCATGTCATCGATGATTTTATTACCCGCGGCGACTACACTAGTAAACTCAGCTTGTGTAAGAAAGCCAGATCTTAACGACGGTAATAGCAACAAAAAATCATTATTTATTCTATCAAGGATGTGATCTTTAATGTCTACAAATGTTGGACTTGTTTCATGTATTTCCAGAATTTCACCTTCCTGTGGGATATAATCATTAAAAAATGGAATTCTCCACACATCTTTACCTTATTCATCCTTATATCGATATCTTTTTGTGAAGTTTATATCCTCGAATTTTTTATAAGTTTTTGATTTTCAGGTCCTATTTCATCAGTGACATAATCAGACTTTACAGGCTCGGGCGTGGAATTACCAGCACTTCTAGGTGGATCTTCGGGCCATCCTAATACTGTTCTTATTGAACTGTTATAAATATCTACAACATACCCAGGAGAGCCTATTTCAATTGTAGATGATAGTGTTGGTTCATGAACTGTTATCGCAATTTTTGATTCTTTTTTAGTAATAGATTTTATTCTACGTTGTAATTCATTATTAATTTGCTCAATTTGATAGGACCCAGTTGGTATTGAAACAACGTTCCAATCTGGAGTGTCATCTTTTTTATTCCTATATGCAAATACCAGAGAATTATTAGGTCTCTGACCGCCAAATGAAACCGATCTGATATTAGGCCAACTATGATACACTCGTAATTTTGCCAACGCGATTTCCTTTACTGAAACAGGTGAGGGAAAATTCACACTGAATTTAGGGTTTGTTGACGATATTGATATCATGCTTGTTTTCCGCGGAGTGGTATTTTCTGCTATCCGCTGAAGTAGTTGAATCTCTTGCGACATTATTATTATTATTATTTACAATGTCTAATTTTGCAATAGATGAAAAAACGCTAGCGTTTTTAATCGTAGTATCATAAATACGTATCATCGCGGAGAATTCGTCTTCGGTAATTATCGTATCATCAATCGATGATGACATCAACGAGGATAATTGTGAGTAACCGTTAGATACTGCTTGATGTTTTACTATATAATCGTTAAGTTTTTCTTGAGAACACGATGATATTTTTTTAGTAATAGCATTTGCAATTCCGGAAAATGTTGTCAAAGCGGAAATAGCAATTGGGACAGCAATCGGAGCTACCATTGTTACTGAAGATAGTATAATACCAGCACCGGCCATTATACCGGATACCGAGTATACTGTAACATCAATTACGGTAATTCTCCTGCGATACTTTTTAATTTTTATTTCATATTCATCAATGAGTGTTTTGAGTTTTGTTAAGAACTCTTTAACGGTATCATAGCGATATTGCGATGACGGAATCATATTATTTTAAAAACTCAAGTGGTTTCTAATTGTTAAAAATTCTAATTTAGATCAGCTACAAACTCCATGTACCATACAAATGATGTCTTATTTAAATTAGGATCAGTGCTTGTTATTGTAAACCGTTTGTATTCATCCAGGTCAATAGTCGTTGAAATCACGTTGTTGTATCCATATGAAGTCGATGATGATATATTAAACTGATTCAGTGACACTATTGTTAATCAATAAATACCCTTCTTTGACACAGTGAGAGTTATTGTATTCTTTTTAGGTTCCCAATCTAATGATCCAGACAGAACTGTGTATACCATATTTATGATATTCCTCTCATGAGGAATCTTTATTCTTTCAAGTAGCGGAAGATTGTCTGTTTTAAATTTTGTAATATCCTCGATAGATTTTTTAATACTATTAATGTTATCTCTAATAATACTAAATCCAGTATCATTAATATTTTTAATATTGGATTTAATTTCATCAAAATTGGATTTAATTTCAGCGAGAGATGGAGAGGTTACCGCTGGTGTTCCAAAAAATTTATTAATAATATTTCTACGAAGGGAAGTATATGCTGTTATATGTTTTTCAAGTTCTTCATTTAAATTTTTTAATGCATTTGTGATTGTAGAAACAAGTACACCTGGTTTGAGTTTTCCATCATTTGAATATAACACTATTGTATCTTCAACGACGTCACGTCTTCGTATTAAGACATCATCCAATGAAACATTACTAGATTTCAATTTGCCCTGGCGATCTTGAAATACAACTATTTTCCCAGGATCTACACTTGACAAATTTAATGTCTAGGCGATTTCATCTTCGATTATTTTTTTTTACACTTTCCACAGCGAATTTACTATCGGTTTCTGTTTTTTTGATTCTGATAAAGGTCGTCCCCAAATATCAATCATTATACAAAAACGCTACGTTTTTCTAAATCATAACGCTATTGTTTTTGCCATTGCCTGCTAGTATATTCATTAACAACAACTTGTGGTGGTTTCCTTGGAAATTTAGATATCTCTGCAAGGACATTTAATACTTCACGACCGCATATCGGTGGATCATTTAACTGTTGTGTTGGTAGCGTGGAATAAAAAATTGGAGATGACTTTGTTATTGTGGATACATATCGCATGAATTCTTTTGGTGGAGCTAATCCATATGAATCAAAATAGACAATTCCACGTGGATCAATTGCATATGCGACCCAATGAGTTCCTTTTCCGCTGCTGTTATCAAGATTGATAATACCCGTTTCATTTTTCATTGGTTTTGACGGTAATTGATATCTCATGAAAACTCCTCTAAAGTTTTTTACTGATAATGATTTTACAGCATCAATTAAATCAAAATTGGACATTGGTGAAAATCCTAGGGATTTTTCCACTAGTAAGCCGTTCCTGGTATTCTTAGGCCTGTGCCCTTGTACCAATTGTATGGGGTTCCTGGTAGTCTTAGACCCTTTCCTTTTTTTATAGCCTTTCCCAGTAGCTTTTTTCAGGGCCATTCCTGCAGCAGTACCAACGGCTCCTAACGCTGCCGCCTTCGCAACCGCTGGGGCAGCCGCTGCAATCAATGCTGGAATAGCAGCTAACAGCGGGAATATACCACCTGATTTTATCATACTGGCGATTGCTGCTTTCGAAAAATCAATTTGAACTCCTCGTTTGTTCTTTAGCGCATCATTGAAATGTTTTATTTGACGATCTGTCAATGATAATTTATGTGCACCACCGGACATTTGAGTGGGTTTCAGCGTTATTGTAGTTCCACATTCTTTAGCAGACTTTGATTTCATTTTCTTGACCTGACCATCAGTCAACTGGACATTAACAATACTATATGTCATTCTATTCTAAATGTAATTTACACTTGCAATTGATCTTATTGTGAAAATCCTAACTACATGTTTGTAAAATCATAGATTTTCCACTGGTGCATCAATAAGTCTCATTCGTCCGCCAACTCCTTCTAACAACATTGATTTATCACTGAGAATGACAGCAACTGCTCTATAATCGGCTATACCAGCAGGGCGTTGTACCCGAGCTTGGAAGTATATATCAACAACAGATTGTCTCATCATGTCAAGATGTTCCAATGAAAAGTAATAAATCGGATAGTGTTTTTCAAAATCAATTTGCGATATTTGCAAACCAGAATCAACATTTTGATCACGACCCATATACGACAATATTCTATGATATACACGAGCTATGTTGTTGTTTTCATAATTAAGATGTACAATCTCTGCTGGCTCTTGTTGTCCGTTTATTCTCAACGAAACTTCACTTACTCCTAATTTATCAAATATCATATGACTAGATACTTGATGACCCACTCGATTTGCATCCTGTAACGCTATAAAGATATGACGTGGAGCTGAAACACCTTGTTTTGATGCTAAGTGCCATGTAAATGTGCCATTTACATTATCCTGCTTCGTATCAGTCGTTGTTGTTAGCCAACTTAGCAATGATTTTCCACCTGTGTCCATAAACGATAGTAATTGTTGCTCTATTGTAATTGCTGGTGTCAAGACGGGTATCCATAGAACCAATTTATTTAAAATGACTTTACCATCATCAACATCATCATCACGCCAGATTGCATCATTGTCATTCTCCTTTCGCACTAACACGACCGTATGCTTTGCTCCATAGATGACTTTTCTGACATTTCTACAGAATCCGAATATATGATGTAACGGAATTGCACATGAAAACCGTCGATGTTGTCCTTTTAATGCTCCTTTTCGTGTTGCAAATCCTAGATTAAAATTATCATTGATTCTTTTTAAAATGTCGAATTCACCGCCTGGTCTATCTTCACGCTCTGGATTAGCATCGAGTTGTTGATCAACCAATGCAGTAGCTTGCGCAGTTCCTACTTTAACAAATTGATAATGGTTCGGATGATCAGAAGTATCCTTAGCAAACATCATAGACGGACCAGCTGATCTTGTATAATCATCAGAATATCTCGCAAGTCCGATTATTGTTGTTGCAATATCAACATTTTGTTCTATTGATTCAATTTCTTTTCCATCAATGATATATCTTGCACTGTTAAATAGCGCCATAATGCCATTATCTACGAAACTAACTCGGATATTTTGGTCATCCCCATATGGTGTATCAGCTGCAACATTTGTTACAAGCTCTCCTTCTACTTCAATAAATGCCTCACACGGCAAAAAGTATCTACTTGTATCTTGAACTTGAAGTTCAACTCTCCCCCGTTGATTAGGCTCTCTTGCAGGATAGGCATAATACTGATAGTTAATTTTAGAATCATCTTTATTCACCGGCGCTGCCATATCAAACGCTGGATCAGCAATTTTTTTAAATGCCATTTATACTAAAACGTATCGTTTTTCTAAATGTAGTAATGCTATCATTTTCTTTTTCGATTTCCTCCAAGACCACTTCCCGCTATCATACTTGCAATATTACTACTATGTGGTGAAGTCATTGCTAATGATGCTAGTTTTTGTTCCACTGCGTTATTTATCACTTTACTGACATTTGCAGGCATCATTGTTGTTGAAGGTAGCGGTGGTGGTGGTTTTCGTCCGAATCTAGATTTCACCAATGACGTTATTCTATTTTTTGCGGTAGAAAAGGCCGTTCCTGCAAGATCTCCAACAGCGTTAATTCCCTTATTACGAATAACATCAATGGCTTTCATCGCTAATTGTTTAGCAATTGGTGCTACTTTTGGGGCTGTTCTTGTGAATAAACCCGCTATGGTATTTCCAAGGCCGTCTCCATAGTATGCCTTATAAACGGGCAATCTTGAGTTTACTACATACACGTTTGTTGGTTTATTGTGATTATAGTGTACTATCATCTTATTTGAAATGACTTTGTAATTTCTAAATGCAATTTCAATCGCTATAATAACCTTCCCCCTGAATTCCGTCCATTAACTCATCCAAGAGTTCTCGATACGTATGAATATCAATTATCCCACTTTGGAATAATCGTCTGCAAATATCAAATGCTTCATTAGTTATTTCGACTGAGTTATTCCCAGCTCGCTTACCTCCCATAAGAACCTCAAGTCGTGATATATCATTAATGATATTACTAGGACACATATGAGAATCATGATGAGAACTTCCATAACCCTCTCCTGAAGAACTTTCTGATTCGGAAACGTTTTGAATTTCTGGAGCTGGTTCGGAAACGTTTTGAATTTCTGGAGATTGTCGACCTTGACCTCGACCTCGACCTCGACCTCGACCTCGACCTCGTCCTCGACCTTGTTGTTGTTCTTTTAGTTGTTGTTGTTCTATACCATACTTATCAACTCCCATTTTAAAAGCTCTGTATTCCAATGTATCCTTATTTAAATTGCCGGGTTCATTTTTATTAATTTTAAATAACCAATCCACCCATTGATCTCGTTTTATTGTGTTTTTTTTTATACTCGTCTTTTAAAAAATCCCTTCTGTTATAATAACTTTTTATAGCAAAGTCACCAAATGACTTATAGTTTTCAGGTTTCAGCAATTGAAATTGTTTGATTACTTCTATAGCTTCATCAGTGAATTTCTCGCTAAAAGGAACACTTTTTTTAGTGGAATCACTAGCATCTTCAACGGGGTTATCATCAGTATCAATATTACCCATTTGTTGTATTTCTCGCTGAGTTTGTAACTCACCTGAAAGCTGTTTTATTCCCTCGTGAGTTTTTTCAGTTTCTGTAGCAATCTTTCCTAATACATCAATAATAGGTACTGCTCCCTCTTTAGGGATGTCGCCGTATATAGCACGTTCTGTTGCAAGTTTCATATCTTTAGTGGCTTTAGTTACAGGGGCAAAAAGTTGTTCGCTTCCAATAGAAAAGTCAGTCTGCGCTTGCTGTCTAAGTTGTAGTTTATCTCGCACGTCATCTCGAATTGGTATAAACTTTTTCAGTAATGCTAACCTCTCACGGGCTAGTCTGGTAGTTAATGATTCTGATGTCATTATTGGAAATGCTAACGTTTTTACAATTGTGGGTTTCAATGCTTGCATCAATCAAACGTCTTATAGATTTCACTTTCAAAGCAATCTCTGACCGAACTTGGTACTGTTCCCCGAGTTTCTTTCTAATGGCTTCAACTATACTAAATAGCCGAATGAATAAATTAATATCATTGTTATACAAAGAATCATTAACCGCTTTTTGGATTCTTTTTATCAGTGAATACATTTTAGGTAGAACATATCTTCCACGTTTCAATTGTATATCAATTTGTTCAAATTCATTCAAAAGTCTGTCTTCATTCAAAAATTCAGAAAGTACGATTCCTTGATTTCTTAAATTTGATATTTCTGTGATGATAGATGTAATATCTTGAAATTCCATTTATTGAATATTATTACTAATGTATTTGTATCTTTAAAATATTTGTATCAAAGATATTCATATACAAAAAAAATAACAAAAACATATACAATGCCCTGAGACAGGGCATTGTATATGTTTTTGTTATTTTTTTTGTATATGAATATCTTTGATACAAAGACAGGCATACATTAAGGACTTATACAATACCCTAACTCCCCAATCGAGTTCAAGGGCGGGTTATATGGGTATTAGACGTGAAATTTAAGTGATTTCTTTACAAACATTGAACATATAACATAAAGCCTCATTTGGAACCTCTTTCGCGCCAAATGACGTCAAAGAGGCCCAGAGGGGGGACAGCACATTCTTGGAACTCATTTAGTGCCTTCGCATTATATAAGCCCAAGGGCCACAAACATAGATCTCCCAATTGGAAGCTCTAACGTAACAAATGCTATATTAGGTCTTCCGGAAGATATGTTGTGGGGGGACAGTACATTACATATAGGATGGTTATATATACAATGAAATGATAGGATGGTTAGATATACAATGAAATGATAGGATGGTTATATATACAATGAAATGATAGGATGGTATGATAGGGACAGTACAGGACGATACAAACATGAAACGACGGGGCGGACCTACACCCAATCTACCAATCAAAAGCAACCCAAGAAATTAACCCTGGTTGCAGTTGAAAAAATTCAACCACACCATGTCAATGGCGTGGGAGGTTTGATTGGTAAATTGGGCTTCGTTTTAAAGCCCCAAACTTATTACGGCTCATATTATATATAAGGTGACTAATACTGCAGTGTCAATGTGTAGGTGTGTATTTATTTTTCTAGCATTTCATAATGAATATTGTGTAGTAATTTCAATGGAAGCTAAGTATTTAAATAAAACATTAAAACAATAAATACAACTGTTAAATAATAGCAATTTTTTTTACTAATTTCTATAATATTACGATTAAATAATCGTAATAATAATGGATTTACATGACGAGATAACTCTGTTATGGGGTTCCCTGTCAATTCAGGACCTGCTATTCGAGAATGATATTTTTCTGAATTTTATTACCACACTAAAAAAACTAAACTACATGTAGCGCATTTTACTACCTGACCTCACATACAATCTATTTTAATTTGTAATTATAAAGTAATTTCATTTTCATACAAAATCTAAACAGCGCTGTTAACGCCGTCTTTGTAATTGGGATTTTTAAAAAATCTATTAATAGAACCTTGACCCAGTGTCTTGTGTTACACGCGCGCGTTCCGGTACAATAACTATATTTACTATGTGGCTGTTCCGGCTGTTCCAGTTATTGTCATTTACTCTTTTAATGCATATATACGTGAATATTGCGAATAAATATTGAAAAAAAAATATGTACACAATGATATTAACGCGCGAAACGTTTTTAGTGTTTTGCCCTATGGTAATTGATCTGAATGGTAAAATCATGCAAAAATGACTAAAATAGCATAACTCACTATTGAGAGTTATCTTGTAAATAGGAAAACTTTATTCTATGTCCATTTTTCTTTGAGATAGCTGTTTGATAAATCCCTTCAGCAACTCTTTGTACTGAAGAAATACATATTCCAAAATATTTTCCCGCAGCATTCATTGAATGGAAAACTCTTTCTTCATTCGTCGTTGTATCAAATGATTTAACTCCCCTGCGTCGTTTTGAGTATTTCCCTGTCTTTCCTCTTTTTGTATTCTCTCTTTGAGAAATACATTGTAAATTTTCAAGAGAATTATTTTGAATATTAGAATCAATGTGATCAATAACACAGCCATCTTTAATCGGTCCCATATAACACTCAAAGACTGCCCTATGACAGAGATATCCCTTTCTTCCAGCAGTAAATTGCAAGTATCCCTGATTATTAACAAAACCAATTGGTTTTCTCAGTCTACAGTGTCTAACAACACCATTACGAGATATTTCATAATTAACGAGTATTGGATGTGGTCTGAATTCTTGCTCCATTTATATATAATAATACTATTTGTCTAATTCATCATTTGCTTTAATTATAAATCTATTAATGTAGTCTTGAGGGGTTTTTATGTTTTTGTCTTTGACAGAGTCATGGTTAGGGTCAATGATAGCGTTTTTTATTCGTTTATCATAATAACGTTTTAATTCTCTAAACCGCTTACCCCCACAATTGATACATAATTGTGATTTTCCTCGCACACCCACCCCACAATTTATGCATGGGGATGGGCCTGTCGAATTATTTCTGACACTCTGTAAGTGATATCCACAGAATTCACCTCTACACGATTTATTGCATGGGGTTACTGATCCGATCATAAGCCATTTGCAGTGATTCATTATATATAAACAAACTTTTCTATTTAAATACTTGTCTTATTTATATGAATGAAGAATTCAAGAGATTATCGGCAATCAAGCCTTGGAAAAATATTAAATTCAATCTTGATAGAACTCTCGAAGACGTACCAAAAGAGAGAATAAATAATAGAAGTCTGATTAGAAAAATACGAGATTGTGTTCAAGACTTTAAACAGGACGGCGCATCACACACCTGGTCAACATTTAAAATTGATGGTGTTGTTGATGCTAGAATGAATGATGAAACAGCAGCTATGATACTATCACAACTTGGCAATAAACGGTATTTTCTCAGAGTGAAATTCATTATCAATTTAGAATCGGGCGAATGGGTTATAAGAGACAAGTTTGAACCAATTCTCAAAGATAGGACAACAGTCATTGTTAGCCGTGATTCCAGACCAGGGCTGTTAACTGGAATTGATAAACCATACTATGAAAAAGCGTATCCAGAAACAGCAATCGTTTATGGGATGTATCCGTTAAATAACCCTGACATTGGAAAACTAGCACCAATGGAACAGTCAACGTCAGTGGAAAAGCCACTCAACTGTGTGGCACAACGAGTCTTAGAACACTTTACAAATGCACTCCGTGGGAATAAATTAACCGATCTAAGACATAAAAAATAGATCAATGGGAGCTAACAGTGAAAAAGAACGGAGCAACTATTTCCGATATAGCTAGATTGGAAAAGTCGTTGAGATTTCCGATAACCGTTTTAACGATAACTGGCGAAGTATTATACGAATCGAAATACAATAAAAACGGAGCTCCAATCAAAATTATTGATCATAACAAGCACGCATGGACATCCGCGGTTACAATATTCCCGCGAGACAAAACAGTGAAGTATATCCCAGAAGAATTCACCAAGGATGGCATTCTCACTGAAGAAAGATTATTCGATGCTATTGCTAGTTTGTGTAAAAACGACCCTGTATCAGTATGGCTACTTCATAGTTTTGAAGATGAAGAATGTCAATTCAATCAATTTGTGAAACCTAACGGTGAATTATATCGTACTGAAAGTCTACATAATAGGATGAAAAATCTAGCAATAAGTCTCAGTGAAAACGCTAGCGTTTTTAATGAAAAATCCGAAGATTACGAACAGTTACTTACAAATTGTTTTACAATTCCATCGGTTGCAGCTCATTTTGCAAGAAAGAAAAATAATTGGAAACCAACACGAAAAGAGTTTGTACAGGATGTTCAATCCAGCTGTTTGGAATATTATCATGGCGGTCTATGGAACGTTAAATACAATCGTGAAAGTATGATATCAGTTGATATCGTTGCCTGTTATCCAGGAAGTTTTCTAGGATATGGATTCGCTGGTGAGTATTTTAAACGGTTTGGACATCCCACACATGAAATGACTCGCGTTGCTATTAATGGACCACTGCCTGATTTTGATTTGACCGGTTTTGCTTGCGTAGTATCATTTGAATTCGCTGAAGGACTTTATCCGTGTTGTTATGTTTGGATTGGTAGACACATGGCTGAAAGGATGTGGTTACCAATAGTGTTATTGCGATATATGATTGATTGTAAAATGTTAGTTTCGTTGATTGTCAGCGAAGCGATTATCTCATATCAAAAACAAACTAATGTCTGGTTACCAGAACCAGAATGTCTTGATAGTATAATCGATAAGTCTAGAAAACATATTGATGCTGACGAGGAGTACATCATTGAATGGTCAAAAAAGATATTTAATCAACGAAATAGTGAAGCAAAGGATCTCGGCCGAAGAATAATCGGTAAATTTACACAAGGTGGAAAAACATTCAACTTTAAAAGACAATCCTCACGATTGATTATAGATGATGCCGAATACGACTTCGTTATTAAAGATGCAGTAGAGAAAAATAGATACGCAAATTGTAAAACAGCCTTTTTGTCCAATAAAACAAAGTTAGGTAGAATTGTTACTTACAGTGATGGAGAAAGCTCTGCATATCTACATTTGAGAGCATCTATGCTGGGTTATGCATCTATCAATTTATTTGCAATGATAAATAGATTTCCTAGTATAGCAGTCAGAGTTGCAATTGATTCAATGTATGTCGATAAAAAATATATCAAAGAGATAACTAAATTTACTAATAGCGAAGAGACTTGGGGAACATGGCGAATTAAACATGAAATACAACGCGATTATTCTGAATCAGCAGACCTTGAGATTAAAAGCAGTTACCTGAAGAACGATAATTCTATCAGTGAAAAATCCGAAGGATTTTCTATGTCTAAAGCACCACCGATATCAGATCCAATTTGTAGATATGAAACAGTTTATTTAAACGGTTGTGGTGGATCTGGAAAGACAACACGTGCGATAGAATTATATCGAGAGAGAACGTCCATGATTGTACTCACACCAACTCATAGACTAGCGAGAGAGATCAAACAACGAAATGTTGAAGCTTGCACGTATCATAGTTTTTTTCGATACAAGGGCGATGCTTGGACTCCTGAGCGAATGGGTGAGAAATTTATTCCAGCGGTTATTATTTGGGATGAAGCATGTACTGTTTCAGAAGGTGTATTAAAAATGTTTCTTGATTGGTTATTGCAAAATAATACAAAAATTATATTGTGCGGCGATCATGGTCAACCACCACCATTTGTTGGTAGAAGTCCACATAATTGGTTAAAAGGATTTGTTGATTATTACGAAGAAATTGATACTGACTATAGAGCACTCGATGAGCAGTTACGTGAGTTTAAAAAACTAATTAGATTACAACACGATAGAATTCAATGTGAAGTAGCGCGTGAAATAATTTCTGAAACGCCTATGAATGATTTTTGGGAAACATGGAAACCAAATGATTTTGTAGTAGCAAGTAGAAAGATAGTCAGAGACGCACTTCAGAAAAAGTTGTTTGAGCTACACAAGAAAAAATTCTCAACGTTTCCAGTACCGTTGTGTTATAGACCATTGGATACACGAAAGCAGAATATTGAAGTTGAAATTCCAGGCCAGACGGAGAAACAGATTCTAGTGTTAAATGATATTGTGCTAGTTGATATCAATACTGTAGAAGATGCATTATGCGCTGATAAATCACCATGGACGCTTGGTTATGTAACAACAATACACTCGTCACAAGGATTAACCATCACGGATACAATTGTTTGGATAGTTGATAATCGCATTGAATGGTCAAATTTAGTATATCTCGCAGTGTCCAGAGTACGACGAATAAATCAACTACGAAGGATTGTTTTCGATGATGATTTTAATGCAAACGATGATAACACTGATATTAGCATCATTTATAAAAAACTCTCTGGTTACAAACAGCAGGACAAAAAAAACAACGAGAATTTGATATTGATGCTGAAGTAATAATCGCATTAAAAGAACAACAGAATAATCACTGCGCCAGTTGCAATTGTATAATGCACTGGCAGTATTCGGATAAAGACCCTCGACAATTCACCGTAGACAGAAAAAATAACAGTCTTGGTCATGTCAGAAACAATGTGATGTTGACCTGTCTTGAGTGTAATAGACGTAACGGAGCTAGTTAAGACCATGTGGCGGTAATTGAGTATCGTCCGGAATGACTTGTAGTTGTTCGCGTGTAAAACCACGCTGAGGTGCAGTTGAATCCAATCTGTAGATTGGAGGTCTACCAGTTGATCGCGTTATGGTTGAAATTTTATGCGTAGTAACACTCCATATAGGATCAGTAGCTCTTCTTTTACCACCTTCAAGCTCTCCTGGTTCGTATAAATATCTCACAGTAACATCACCGAGAAGTGGCTGAGTGCTAACCCGCTGCGGTTGTTCGGGAATATATTCTTTTTTTATTGCAATATTTGGTTTCATATTAATAGTTCGAGTAATCTCGTTATTTAACGCTGCAACTACACTCGGTAACCTTTGGACCCATTCACGAGATCGTTTTTCTTGGATGAATTCTTTTGCATATTGATATCCAAATAACCGTTCTGCAAGAGTTCGATTAAATCGTTCTACAATTGCCTGATCACGATGTAACGCAGTATGTCCCCGTCGTATTGTAACACTATGAGTTTTCATTGTTGATAGAACAGCACCTTGAAACTCTTTGCCAGGATCAACTTGTAATAGATTTGGCCATCTTAGAGGACCTCGTCGATAAATCCTTTCAAATGCAGAAACGACTTCAGAAGCTGACTTTGTTTTCAATGGTTCTGCTTGTTTAAATCGACTCGCAATATCAACTACAGTTAGCGCGTATTTGTAACCATGGTCATGTGGTAAAAACAATAAATCAGCCTGATGAACTTCATTGGGTACGGTAACATCAAAATGAGAATAATTAATTTGTTTAGGCGGTGGTAGATAAATTTGCCATATAGCCTGTTTGGATAACCAATCTTTTGCAGTGGATTTTTTCACTTTTGCAGCGTTAGCGAGTTTACTGATTGCTGCTTTACCCCTCCAGTATCCTTTCGGAGAATAATAAATAGATTCCATACTATAAAAAACACTGGTATTTTCAATTACCAGCACCTAACACCAATTTGCCTTTCATAGCTGATTTGACCAACCATGAAGCCAATTTTTCTTTGAAGGATTTATCGGGAATAGCATTTAACGCATGAATTAATTTTACATCCGCGATATGTCTTTGATGTAAATTTTTGCTTTTATATGCAACATCATGAGCATGACATGCCTTATCAATAGCATTTATCGGATACTCACCAGGCCGGGGCTGATTTTGATCATCAAGTCTGATATCTAATCTCGTTCCGGGACCACAGTAGCTATATCCTGGAAGGTGTTTTTCTCCGGGGTATTTTGCCCATGGGGTTCCGGGGAGTTTTCCAAGTTTTGCGGCAATATCACCTCCGAGTTGCTTTTTTTTAAAAATCGAAATTTTTTTGTACCACATGTTACACACTTACCAGTAAGCGCTAGTATATTGTTTTTAGTTGTAATGGTTGTCTGATCGGTTGTATCAGTACGCTGTTTACACTTAACACAATATAGATCCATAATTTATATATAGAGTTATGAATATAATTAACTTTTCAGCGACTAAAAGAAGAGAACCGGTGAAACACCACGCAGCGCTTCCGAATTCTGTCCGTGCCATTATAATCGGACCATCTGGATCAGGCAAAACACAATTACTGCATAATTTGATAATGCGATTTATGAAGTGGGATAAATTATATTTAGTTGCCCCATCCGTAGATGATCAACGGTGCTATGAAGTGCTAAAAGATTATAATGAAAATGCATCCGAAATTAAAGGTGAAAGTGTAATTGATTTTATAACAGATATTGATGATGCACCATCAGTAGAAGATCTCGATGGAGACATAAACAATCTTGTAGTGTACGATGATGTAATGTTGGATTATCAAAAGAACCCTGCTAGAATATTTTCCCGAGGTAGGCATAAAAACACTGACGTGATATATGTCACTCAACGATATACTCAAATTCCAAAAGTGATTCGCGATAACTGTAATATTCTTGCTGTATTCAATGGCGTTGATACACATACGCTACGAAATATTTGGCAGACATGGTGTTCCGATATGGACTTCAATGGATTTAAAAATTACTTCGGTCATGCTCAGTCTGTCCCATATGGATTTATAACAATAAATTTACACGACCCTCGGTCACGATATCGTATTGGACTTGATCAAATATTTGGTTAAATAATTTGTATTAATCAGCAGCAGGGAGGGTGAAATGACAACATATTTGCGACGTAGATGGCAGCAATTTGAGGGTGGTTATGACAATGTATTTGCGACAAAATCGCTAAGGCTCCATTTGTAAAATGGGGCCTTTAATTTTTTTTGGTTAAAATATGAGATTTCGTAGGAAGGTTCCATTTGGCATTCTGAGGCTTTAATCGATTTTGTCGCAAAAATTTGTAGGGTTCACCCTCCCTGACGTAGATGGCAGCAATTTGAGGGTGGTTATGACAATGTATTTGCGACAAAATCGCTAAGGCTCCATTTATAAAATGGGGCCTTTAATTTTTTTTTGGTTAAAATATGAGATTTCGTAGGAAGGCTCCATTTGGCATTCTGAGGCTTTAATCGATTTTGTCGCAAAAATTTGTAGGGTTCACCCTCCCTGCTGACAACATATTTGCGACGTAGATGGCAGCAATTTGAGGGTGGTTATGACAATGTATTTGCGACAAAATCGCTAAGGCTCCATTTGTAAAATGGGGCCTTTAATTTTTTTTTGGTTAAAATATGAGATTTCGTAGGAAGGCTCCATTTGGCATTCTGAGGCTTTAATCGATTTTGTCGCAAAAATTTGTAGGGTTCACCCTCCCTGCTGCTTAGAAAGCATGTTGTTGGTTTTGCTGTCAGAAACTCTCTGCTGGCTATGACAGAACCCTGCCAACAAGGAAACGAAAGACTGCTATATCTTCGCCTCCACACCACAACCGAGCTAGTTAATCAAATCAGTGTTTACTCTCCCACACTCAGTGCCACCACAGATACCAAGGATGCGTTTTACAACGAGCTCGACTCGCTCATCAATAAAATTCCAAAGGAAGAGAACTTGATATTACTGGCAATTTCAACGCTGGGGTGGGTGCCAATCTCGACTCATAGCCTTTGTGTCTCGGCAAGTTTGGCATTGGGAAGATGAATGAAAACGGGCAACGTCTACTAGAAATGTGCTCGTACCACAACCTCAGCATCACCAATTTATTTTTCAGACAAAACCACAGCACAAAGTGTCTTGGAGGCATCCCCGATCCAAACGTTGGAATCAGCTGAACTTGATCATCACAAGACGTTCAGCCATGAATGGTGTGCAGCTTACTCGTACTTTCCACAGCGCTGACTGCAACACCTATCACTCACTAGTTTGCTGTAAATTTACGTTTCAACAAAGGAAGGTCCACCACTCTAGGCAAGTGGGTAAACCACACATTGATGTGAGCAAGACGTCATATCCAGACAAGGCTGAAGAATTCACTTACGCCCTCTCCAAGGCATTCAGTTCAGAACCCCCCTACGGCAGTGCCAAAGAGAAATGGGAAAACATTAGAGATAATGTGTACAGCACAGCCACAAGAATCTTTGGTAAGAAGCATACCAAGAACAATGACTGGTTTGACGCCAATTCCGCCACATTCATGCCAGCAATAGAAGAGCGTCGAAGTGCCCAGCTGGAATACAAGCCTTCACCCTGCCAGAGAACATTACATGCATATAGGTCTACCAGAAGCAAAGTGCAGATGTTAACACGGCAGTGCGCCAATGAATACTGGCTTTTGCTATGTCAGAGCATCCAGTCAGCAGTAGACAACGGAAACATCAGAGGCATGTACAATGACATAAAGAAAGCAATGGGTCCAACGAAGAAACTGATAACTCCACTGAAGTCTTCTGCAGGCGACATCATTCACGACAAGGGCAAACAGATGGAGCGTTGGGTGGATTACTACTCCGAACTGTATTCCAGAGAGAACAACGTCACCATCGATGCCCTCAACGCCATTGAAAACCTATCTTGTTTGACCAAACTGGAAACGAAGCCTACTGCGGCTGAACTAAAGTTGGCCTTAGAGAAACTGACCACAGGTAAAGCCCCAGGGAAGGGTGGCGTCTCAGCAGAAGTCATCAAGTGTGGCGGCAGTTGCTATTCACATACCTTTATGATCTTCTCTGCCAGTGCTGGGATGAAGGTGCAGTGCCTCAGTTCACGATAGACGCCAACATCATAACTCTGTATAAGAAAAAGGACGACAGAAGTGACTGCAACAACTACAGAGGCATATCACTTCTCAGCATCGTGAGTAAAGTCTTCGCTAGAATCATTCGGAACAGACTGCAGACGCTTGCTGACAGTGTGTATTCAGAGTCTAAGTGTGGGTTCCGCGCAAAGAGGTCCACAATCGACATGAACTTCGCCATCAGGCAACTGCTGGAGAAGTGCAGGGAACAACACAGACCCCTCTTCCTGGCTTTTATAGACCTCACCAAAGCGTTCAATCTGGTCAGCAGAGACGGACTCTTCAAAATCCTGACGAAGATTGGATGCCCTCCAAAGCTGTCAAGCATGGCCTAGTCCTTCCATGAAGACAATAAAGACACAGTGAAGTACGATGGCTCATCGTCAGAACCATTCAACATCCACAGCGGAGTGAAACAAGGCTGTATCCTTGCCCCCACGCTCTTTGGCATCTTCTTCGCTGTCCTGCTTAAGTACGCCTTTGGGACGTCCACAGAAGGGATATACCTGCACACGCATTCAGACGGCAGGCAGTTCAACCTGGCACGACTGAAGGCAATGAGCAAAGGTAGGCAGCCATTAGTTACATGCTCTTTGCAGAGGATAATGCTATAGTCACTCATACAGAAGCTGAACTACAACGCCTGATGGACCGCATTGACAAAACATGTGATGAATTCAGGTTGACTATCAGCCTAAAGAAAACCAACGTGATGGCTCAGGACGCGGACCCTCCCAGCATAATCATCAGCAACCACAAAACTAGAAGTTGTCAGTGAATTCACTTACCTTGGCTTTACCATCACCAACAACCTCTCACTCGATTCCTAGCTCAACAAGCGGATTGGAAAGGCGTCAGGAACTCTCTCTTTATTGTCGCAGAGAGTGTGGAACAACAGCAAGCTGACATTAGAACACTAATATCTCCGTGTACCGTGCCTGCGTGCTTAGCACTCTCCTGTACGCCAGCGAAACTTGGACTCTGTATGCCTCTCAGGAGAAAAGACTGAGTGCCTTTCACATGCGTTGTTTCCGTCGCATACTCGGGATCACCTGGAGCGATCGTGTGACATACAACAAGGTGCTTCAACAGGCCAAAATTCCCAGCATGGGCACATTCCTCCACCAACGTCGATTCAGTTGGCTGGGCCATGTGCGTAAAATGGATGATGGACGGATCACCAAAGACCTTCTCTACTCTAAGCTTGCCTCAGGCAGAAGATCAATCGGACGGCCACATCTGCGCTTCAAGGATGCCTTCAAGCACGATATGAAAGCTCTTGGGATCGAGGTCAACACCTGGGAAGAGCTTGCCCTCGACAAGTCCAGCTGGGGACATGCTCTGTTCATAGGTCTGAAAGCAAGCGATGAAAAGTTACGACAGCTCGCTGATGAGAAAAGATCTTAGAGGAAGAAGATGCTGTTCCAACCAAGATCTGATTCAAACTTTAAGTGCAGCAACTGCATCAAGGATTGCCACTTTCGTGTGGGGTTTTATAGCCACATAAGACGCTGTACAACTAGAAACTGGGACACCTCTCATGGACGCATTTCCATCGTCTCTCGAGACTAACGGAAGCCAACACAACACAATCAGAGATGGGTTTGATGCTCGCTTTGGCGGAAGTAGTTGGTTTACACGGGCTCCGGAGGTGGCAAGCAAACTTCTATTTTCATTTCACTCACATAAGCCCGTTTAGAACAAACATTTGTACATGTTGTTGGTGGACACACGGAGAAGTGGTAGTAGAAAAAGACAAATACAGGTTATGAAACATAATAACGATTGCAAAACCAAAAGTCTTATCACAATTTATATTATTATGCAAAGGTGTCATGTGTTGTTTGTGTTGCTATTTTAACACAATACTGCCATTTCACTCATCCATACTTTCTGGATCACCCCTAATTGGATTATTGAAGCCATTAAGCCTTAAAAGCCGTCATAAACACTGTTAGTCAGGTATGCTTCTGTTAGAACATTGACGTTAAAATCATCAAACGGTAATTTCGACGTACATATTTTACGTATTAAAACGAATCAAGGAATCAAGAATAAATCATCCTTGTTGCTCGACCTAAATGTCTGAGCTATTATAATTATTGATTTTAAACATGTTTAACAGAAATAATGAACAAGGATTGAACACAATATCCCCTTATAAGATGAGAAGAAAACGATCATATCAACAAATATATAATATGAAAAATACATTCAGCATTGATACACGAAGATTCTTTGGATCTAATAGTTTCTCTATGTGTTACAGAATCTCGATATAATGGGTACGATGGTTTATTGTATCATTACATGGAAGCGGTAGGATGGATACTATCAATACACGTTAACTGCATCAGTAGCAAATACAAGGTGATTATGAACAAGATATCACTTCGACATAGCATCATTTTACTTAGTACACTTTTAGTTCTACTGAGGTAAGGTCAGCTGCTAATTGTATCTACTACACTTAGAATAGCACTTTGAGTGGTAAATGCTGACCTTTTGTTGATATCAGACCGTTTCTCGTGCCTCAATGCCATTTTACAAAACGACCATTGATACAAAATACTGCTCAACACAGTAAAACGGGAGTAAAAGAAAATAAGGCACAAGAGATGAATGAATGAAAAGAAAATTAAACAATTACATATACTTGTAATACGAGCACGAATGTAAGGTCATTCGAAGATCGTGTTTGCATACCACAATCAATATTATTAGTTAAATTACCTAAGCCGTGATCGTACGTACCTCTCACCATATTGCAATAAAAGATTCGGTTTGTGAAGCAAACATCTGATCTCTCTCTGTCTCTCTCTGTCTCTGTCTCTCTCTCTATATATCCCTCTCTCTCCCTCTCTTTCTTTCTCTCTCTCTCTCTCTCTCTCTCTTGTTCTCCTCTCTCTCTCTCTCTCTCTCTCTCCTCTCACGATAGTGAAATGTAATGCTATGTATATCAGGCAAATAAGGGAGATTGCCAAGACTGAACGAAAACTGAATGAGTAATTGTACACAAGGCTACGGAATACAATACTTCAAATAATATGAATTTTAGCACATCGAATTTATGTAGGATATATATATATATATATATATATATATATATATATATATATATATATATATATATATATATATATATATATATATATATAAATTGAGAATATGAATATAGCAAAACCAAATTATTAGCCATTACCAGGTACTATATTTAAGACTGAATAAATTAAACGTCACAATTGTGATAGATAGACCTAGAAGGATTATGTACAAAAGGCAAACAACAATGGCTAATTTTACATATTATATCTTTTCATGTTATCTGCTAAAACATGTTATCACTAGTTTAATGTGTTACTTGTCTACTGATATTTATGTTTGCTCAGTCTGGGAAGACGTTTAGATTTATCGGTGATTACTGCTAATTGTCCTGTAATTCAAAAATATAAATATAGTTTGCTATCTGTAAGATAAATATTCGTGCCATCACAGTAGGCTGTGTCTGTGCATGATTGTACCCAGTGCGAGCACGATTTTGTTTTCGTGACACCGTATGCAAACAGAATGTATGCAGACTCGCTAAAAGAAGGGATGCTCTGAGCAAAGTGGTATGCAAACAATTAATCATACTTTTGGTGCTAGTGATAAATCAGATAACTAGCATGCTTCGTCATTACAACATGAACATTAATAGCAGTATAAAGAGTGCAGTCGATAGAAATCTCGAGTTAGGAAAACAAATGACACCCTAAACGAAGTTACTTTCTAACATTCTACAACATTATTTATATGGATTATATTGAATAATTGCTCGTCCTTCTCAGTCATTAATACAGACACTGGGACAAGACTGAGAAGCAATGTTATTTGACAAAAACTAATGACTGTTTATGTATTCTTCTAATAGATATGGAATTACCCGAAAAGAATCTAAAACTTAATACACAACATTCATCATACCAAATTTCCTTGATTTATAAAAAGATATAAAGAAACTAGGCTGAATGCTTTTGTTAGGACGAGAATAGGAAAGTAAAAGATAAACGGAAAAATTGAGATGATCTATGCTGTCTGGTAACCTTGACATACCTAATATATGCAGAAAATATGAAACCTGATTCTAGGAGTATGAAATATGCTGAGCTGAGTAGAATAAATGGTCATGGTGGCAATGTTATCAGTGTGACTCTTGGAAATTCTGAACATGGTTTTTGTACTAACTGTACAATATCTTTTCAAAAGGCTGTGCCTTGAGACATCAAATGTAATTGGATAAAACGAGGCATCTATACGATTCGGAATATGGACCTAATTAAAACGTAGAGAATAGTCCCACACATATATTGCATCCATGGTAAATTTATGTAATTTGTACCTTTTGAAAGTGTATTCAAATGGAAATTATATGACAGCTGGGAAACAATAATTTTTAAAAATCCCTTCTTGAGATTTGTTGCACTTCATTTCCTTAACAATGAGTTCTACTGGTGATTATTTTTTCTCTCTGCTGGTCTTAGTCCACATGAGTTTATGGAAAGGTATCTAATCAATCAGTCGATTAGTCATCATTATTCCTCATAAACCGCTTGGAAGATTGTGTTATCCTTACTAGTGAGCGGGACGTTTTGTAATTGTTACTCTTGAATTAAAACTAATTTGACTTAAGGTTTTCACTAGAACACTTCTCATTGTGTCTATGTTGTAAATAAAAAGTGAGATAACAATATACTTAACAGCACTTACTGACAAGATTACACATGTTTAGGTTCATTTTTGCTGGACGAGACCACACAAACCCGGCATGCAAATTCTGTCCTTGAGAAGGAATTTCTCTCTCCCACACTAATTTGTAACACACATATACATTTTGTTCTTCTTTTTCATAACATTTTACGGAATGATTTTTCATCTGAGCAGATGATATGATAATAGGAAGCTGCACTGTCTGTGCACCACAAATCATCATGAATACTATAAATGGTTATTCTTTCCATGTATTAATTGCAAGTCTCTTTCAGAAATCAAAGCGAGTCATCAGAATATATTATGATCAATCCAGCTAGAATAAAACAAATTGGTTTCACCTAGGGGAAAACGTCAATTTCCAGTAACCACATCTTGCAGACTAAAACGTATCTGATGAAACTTGATATATTTTATGTACATAAAGAACATAGATTAAATCACCTACTAAAATGACCAAATCTGTAATCGTGAATATATGAGATGCATAATTTTGATGCTTCTGCAAAAATGATGACGCGTCTAAATTCAGTACAAAAATTATCCATACAAATGTATTGAATGAGTAAACAAAATTATGGTTCACTATGTATGATGGCAGAACTCATTGTTTAATGTTTTTTCAAGTGGTGCCTAAACATTTCAACAGCTTTTCCTAAGAGACCTTGGGTATATTCTTTAAACTTAGTCGAAATATATTGTCCTTTCTCAGTATCCATTTAACATTCGTTTAAGCAATACCTTATTCTGAAGTTGCAAAATCAGTATTATATGTATATTATGAACATATATTTATTTGTAAGAAAATTATATTCAAACCCATTGTATTTATACTTAAACGTTTATGTTTGGATGGAGATACATGCAGTCTATTTTGCCTACATGAATTTAAAAGACCACGCAGCAATTAATTTTAGCTAATTAGAGTAAAGATATTACAGTCTTTTAGGTCAATAAAATTAATACTAAACTACCACTTAACTGTGTTTATTTTCTGAACGTTCTGTAGAAAAGTGCAGTAAAAAAGATTTCTAACCTTTGAAGCAACCTCCTGTAACTCGCACATGAAAGAAATTATCAAATGACGTCACTGCATGCAATTCATCCTAATTGCATTGTTGTCAATTAAATATTACCATACTTATTTATAGACAATACAAATAATCATTATTGTCGACATGATTCACGATTGTAGATATATTACAGAACTAAATCCGTTTTTCCAACCAGATGCACAACAAAGAACACGTATGTGTCCATCTATGACACGCAAGTGCATCTATTTTTAGAAAGAAAGATTTTTATATAATGACACACTTTGTAACTTTGTTATAAGCTGCAACTATATGGTTTTATAATTTGCATATTACTTGCAGGAATGTCATGTATTGAATAAATGGTATCTGCTTCACTACTATGTTTGAATTTTAATATAAATGAATGTCATAAATCAACATTGACCGTAAAAAGTTTCGAATTCCACAACATGGCATTGCCTCAAATATTTCTGACTTAATTAATTACATTTCTATGATAAATGTTCCATCATATAATATTCTGATTTTGGTTTCTATGAATTGTGCATTTTCCTTAGCTTTTCTGAATTACTTAGGGAAACAAACAACAAAGTTGCGTTTCCTAGACACAGCCATATGTAATATATATATATATATATATATATATATATATATATATATATATATATATATATATATATATATATATATATATATCTTATAGTGTCAATTATGTTTGAGAACTGATATTATTATGTTGAAAACGTCATTTAAAGTCGTCATTTTAAAACATTAAATTAGGAAGTGCTAATCACCAATTATATTCTTAAATCAAGAAATGCAATTAACTTATTAATTTTTAAGTATTGAAATAGAATTATCTTTTTATCATCAAATGATAGTCCTAAATTTAGGACATCCAGATGTGATATTTTGCTGAATAAACGAATTAACGCTATGTCAGCTATTGGTGCACACAAATTTGAAAATGTCATGAAATTCACACATTTGAGTAAAAATCATGGAAATAAGTTTATCAAATTATTTTTCTCCATAGATCCGAAAATAAGAGAAAATATCAATCAATGTATATGTTGGTTAACGTAAACAGATGGTAGCACTGTAAATACCAATTAAAGGAGTCATCGGAAGTAAAATATGTTTTGTCTTTTAATTTAATTTCATTGTAATCATTACAAATGTAATCTGCCCTAATAAAAGGGGTCAAGGCATTGCGAGAAAGCATTTTCATCATCACCAAAGTATGTGGGATTTGTTTACAACTGTTGAAATTTTAATGAACATTCCATCAGATGAAAAACAATAATTAACTGTTTATCCGCAGCGGATTATAGAATAATAAAATTGGCAACATTACAGGAACATCTGGATGCAGTTCAACCTAATTTCTTGTTAAAATCATACACGAGAGACAGCTCCAAAATAACTGCCTTTTGTAATGTTTGCTATTATTTTAATTCTTTCTCAGTATTTTAGTTATACATTTTAAAATACATTTTAATTTCTAATAAGGCATACAGACAGCAAAATTGGGACATACCAAATACAATATTAAGTTGCATGATTTTTACTTACAAACGGTTACCCATCACAAATTCTTGGCTTGACGGTTCACAATAATTTGCAAACGGATTAACATAATTAATATATCATAAGCCAATTTACGTCCGTAGTTATTTAGAAAGATGAGCCAAACGATCTATCAATTAAACATATGTAAATATATTACAAATGCTTGATCCAACTAAATATGGACTACTTTACTGCAATCTGGGGTAACACTTTTAATACGAATATTACATTTTTATGCCACTTGCAATGCAGAGCTTGCAGACTTATCTTAAATAATTATACAATCATCCCAAATGCAATGAACGATATTAACGTTAAAATTAGGTGAACAAGTATTTTTGATAAATTCTAGACTAATGTACAGTTTCAAACAATATGTCCAATTTATATTTTATTGAATTATTTCATGCTTAAAAACATCCGTTTAAGCTAGCCATGTATCCATCTCAAAACCAAATTAGGAACTCTTGAAGTAAATTGTCTAATATTTAGGAATAAATTTTTCGAACAAAATCCTAAAGCAAGTTATAGAATGTACAATATTATTGCATGTACTATATATTATAATTCAGTGATATAAAGTGAAATGTATTCGATTTGACAAATACATTTTACAGTTTAAAACATATTCACTAAAGTTCCCAAATCTTGTCTCACTTTGTTTGGTACTGTATATATACAATGTAAATACTTGGAGCATTGTCATTGAATTGTTTTCTTTATTATGTCAGTATAAATATAGATTATTAACTATGCTTTGTTTTGTCTGTGTTTATTTGATTGTTATGCATGCTTGCGTGCTTGAGTGTGTATAAGTATGAAAATGTATTTTGAATGTAGAAATGAATTACAGACTGCCAAAATCAGGATTAGTTCCATGCAGCTAATCATGTCACCCTCTTTAAATAAATTATTATTATTTATTATTATTATTATTATTATTATTATTATTATTATTATTATTATTATTATTATTATTATTATTATTATTATTATTATTATTATTATTATTATTATGATGATGATGATGATGATGATGATGATGATGATGATGATGATGATGGTGATTATTATTATTATTATTATTACTATTATTATTATTATTATTATTATTATTAGTAGTAGTAGTAGTAGTAGTAGTAGTAGTAGTAGTAGTAGCAGTAGTAGTAGTAGTAGTAGTAGTAGTAGTAGTAGTAGTATTGCATTTTCTCTTTCTTCATGGTTCATTTTTGAAAAATTATATTTTGTTCCAAGACAGTAGAACTGAAACTTGTTAACTAAAATAAGTTGGAGTTGTACACGGTTATTGCCATAGACTGTTCACAAAGATGTGTAAGACAGTGTTCTACACTGAGCGAGCCCACTCGATGTTTTTCCATCTCCGATTGGTATTGTGCATATGAATTTTAAGTGGCCCATATGTTGATCATTACAGTTGGACAGAGCGAAAGTACTTTATTTTGGTGTGTGTAATGGCACCCTAGTTTTATTCGCAGAATGATGAAACCGCATAATTTTGCCATATATTATAGAACACTTGAGATATTATAAAATATCGATTATTTTGCTGTTTCCTACCTGCTAGAATAGTCAGCCGTTTTAATGGTAGCAATAGCTTACCCATAGCTATTGTTCATCATTATTTTCATGCTAAATAATTAGACAGTCGATTTGATGTACATACATCCTCTCTTAAGGTGAAGAGTTGATAGTATGACGCAATTCCTTGTGGAATTCCTTTTTTGCCTTGACATGCAATGTACATAAAAGTTTAGATGATTCATCTCTTTAAAGAACGTTGATGTGACCAGATAGACCTCAAATTAATCAAAACACAATTGCCTGCATCAGTGGGTTTTTAAACTGAAATACGACCTGGCCTCTACAATAAATATCTCAAATGGTGTTAAATTACCTAATCGTTTTTCCAAATCTGTACGTGATCAAAATTACTTAGATGTGGTTATGTTTTCAGGGACCTGGGGTTACTTCGCTTAGACCTACAGCGATCTAATACACTTACTAACTGAAACATTTGTATATACATACCTTTACCAATATGAATGGAAGAAATATCAACAGCTTGTTACTAGGGGCTATTTGCTCTTCAGTCTAGATTGGCATTGAAGAAATCACACAATATACCATATCCATTGTAGATATTTGGTTTTGCAACTCATGGTTTGCAGAAAGCAAGAATCTTATCGGTTCAAGCTGCACTTATAACAGAAAGAATGTACTTCATTCTCCGTCGTCATCGTAATTTTCATGCTTCGCTGTTACAGAAAATAAGGGTTCGTCTGACCGGAATACCCCTTTGAGCAATATGCTAACTCCCAATTTTAAGGAGATACAGCGAACATGTTGCCAAGTGTTAATGAAACCCATGGAAGAGGAGACGAACCGCTCATCCAGTAGCGTGTCGCTGCTTTCTATTATGGAGGAGATACACGCTCACCTCTTAGTGTATTGTTGACTCCCATTGTGAAACATATGCGCCGCTCATATAGTTTCTTGCCTTTGCTTCCCAGCGAAGAGGTAGTGTACCTTCTATAACATAGTGTATCGCTGCCTCACATTGAGAAGCAAACAAACCTACACCACCTCGGCAGACAGTGTGACGCGCCCTACCACTGGGAGGGATCAACACCGCTCCGTTCTGAGTGATGCATCTGTCAATAGTTATTTATTATCTGATCATAATAATATGGCCTTAAAGCATTGGGATAGTGTCCGGACTGAGATCTCACTTCACTAGCATCTACCACCTCATTATGAACTTTGGGAGTCTAAGCAGTTTGTTCAGACTAGCCTAGGCGATCGGATCGGAATTTCTCCTCTCCTATTATTCCAATAACTCCTTATGATATGTGGGGCCCATCATCTCAGAGGATTTGGTCATGTAGGCCCATTTGGTGCTTCGTATAATGCTCTAATGTTATAGGTGATGCTGCGGATAATGTCCCGCCATAACCTCTATTAGGAAGGCAAAAGGCGTTACTTCGTCCATGTCTGACGGGCATTCTTGTCTCCTTCCAGCCTGCTATCGGGTACAATCAACAAAGTGGCCCAAAACAAAATCTCCACAACTAAATGCCAACTCGGTCAAGGTGGGAATTTAAAGTCACATTTGTTCACACCTTTGATAATGCTTGCTTTTGTATGCTGAGAGAAGCCTCCTTGAACCTAGCCGCATTTCAGTGTGAGTTGAAATCTGTGGCCAAGACCTCTCGGCGTTCAATTTCTGTTTTCAAATACATCTGTAATTACATTATTTTGGACACCTTAAAGATATTACTTAAGCACAGTACATAACTTATCAAGGCTTCTAATCTTGAATATGAAAGCCTATTTGGCGGTCTCATTCCTACCCTGGCATCACATGACTTGTGGATCATGAACATAGATCCTTCACATTCACTCCTTCCCCCATGGCAATCAGCCATTAAGCAATCTGAATCGCTCTCGTGGGCTCTTTCTCGGGTTCTTCAAGCATGCACAGGCCCAGTCCAATATCCAGCTTCAACAAGGACCTCATCCTCCTTGTCTTTCTAGTTACTTGAGAGCATACATTAGATGTGCTTCGTTGAACCCTCTCAAGCCACACATCCCTCTCAAAGGCTTTTGTGTCAATGATTGGATGCTGGTTTGGTCCTTTCAATAGTAAATAAGGGGCACCGACTACATTTATGGAATACGTTCCTCTATATATAGTCCCATCCTTTTTCACCAATCCAATATGAGAACACTGCGTAAAGAATTGCACACCCTTCTACAGAAAGCGGCAGACAAGAGATTCAGTCACCTGCATTATACATCCTTACCTTCCAGCTCACCGAAAATGTGAAAATTATACATTATAAGCGATCTCTTAGACTTAATCTGTTTTTTAAGAACCTTTGAAGATGGAGACCACTTCCTCAATTCGTAATGCACTTTGTCAATATAATTATGTTTCCATTGAGCATCAGGATGGCAGTCTACAAATTCCAACATTTCCTTATAACCATATATATATATATATATATATATATATATATATATATATATATATATATATATATATATATATATATATATATATATATATATATATATATATATAACCATATATATATGTACAGAGAAAGAGACAGAGTATTCATTCAACTCTCAAACAGTCAAGAAGATAGATTCTAGAAATGGTATTTTCCTTTGAGAGCATACATTGTTTGACCCTATAAATTTACTTGACTCATTTTTCGCATTCACATTTTCCACCCTGTCATCCCTTTTTTGTACTGATTTAACATCTTATTTCTAGGTACACATTTAGTTTTAATGAGAAATGTTCCGCTGCTCATTCCATATACCACAAATGAAGTAGTCATTCAAATGGCTAAAGCTGATGTATTGTGCATATCAGATTGTTCTTCTCGCATTATCTCTTTTCCAGAAAACTTCAATTTATACATAATATTCCCTGCGCAAATCTCAGAAAGGAGGAAAAGAAGATAATATCAATTATATTAAAAAAAATGAGAAGAAAATAAAATACTTGCATACATTTGTGGAAGATATTATGTAAATGTAGGTTCTTTTAAATAACATAATACAATTTGTGGAAACTAGGAGTACAATTCACCTTAACAGTAAATATTATTTTGTAAAGAGAGATTAATATAAGGAACAACGATTAAAGAGAATGAAATTTGTATACATATTTTCTTCTTTGTAATGAACAGGGTTATCAGAATCAGGTTAAAGATCGTGTTTGCATACCACTATCAAGACTAAATAGATTAGTTACCGACACCGTTATCGTGCGCACTTCTCACGATATTGCAAAGTAAGGTTCGGTGTGTGAATCAAATGGCACTGACAGGTGCAAGCTATATCGGATCAGTTGCACACCCAACTATTTTCGGTGCACTCAAACAACAGTACAATGTAAGATTTTACAAGTAACGTAAATAACACATACAGCTGAGACTGACCGAAATCTGAATGAGAAAATGTTGAAACTGTTCAAAATGAAACACATATCAGCGGTCATTTATTCATCACAGTATCAATTTGTTATACGCCTTTCTGAAAGCTGTATTAACAGAGTCTGAGACGATATTTATAGATTTTACTTAGATAAGGTAGGTTTTCTTTTTCTTTACGCTAAACCAGAGCAATTATGTAAAATATTGTTGGGAATCGAAACGTTATATACGTACATTAATTCATAACAGTTCAGTGAAGATATTGTGTTTGTTTCTTACTTTAATTAGAAAATGTTCCCTCAAGAGACAAACAAATCTGTTGGTTACGAAAACGTGACCAAACCACACAAAACTAATAACAAATAAACAAAATGGAGGTAGGTATATCAAGTACTTTTAGTCAAAAGAGCGGGGTGTTCATAGCTATTGTATTGCTCTTTCGTGATGATTACTGTATCTTACGCAGATTTTAGTATTTTGATCATTAACATCATTGAACACTACACAATTTATATACAAATATCTATCAAAAAAATTCCGGTTTAATGTCTCTATTTTAGTTTACCAACGTATGAACTTCTAATAAAAATATTTATATGTGAGTATTCCTGTAGCTTGTAGTTCCAGTGGTCAACGTGGCTAAAGTGTTCACTTCATATGAGGAAGGATCTGACCCCTGCCGGGTCAAAACAACTCTTACAAATATGGTACTAGTAGCTTCCACTCTTGTTGCTCAGCATTAAGTTGTTTGTACGATGTCTTGTCGGCCTCATGTCATAATAATTTGACTGGATGGGACATCAAGCTATGTGTCTGTGATATGATGCCACTGCACTAGACATCACTATAAACTTAGACACAGCAGATATCGAAGCTAAAAGAAAAAAGTTGTTAAAGATACGTTAAAATGGAAACACACGCACACAGATTGAAACATCTTTATAAGTTGCATTTCCCCTTAACAAAATAAAAACACTTCCCAGACAACGGAAAGCAAAGAAACAAATATGCTGAAGAATGAGAGTGGTTATATAAATATAGTGATTGATCAATTAAGTAACAATATTAACTTTATCAAAATAAGAATGGCTGTCACGTTATGAACCGTAATTTTAACTGTCTTTAAAAATTAAAACAATACTTTAACATATACAATGTCTATCCCAACATAAATGTTTTATAACTATCATCAAATTTGCAATATTCCAATGATATCATCGAAGTCTTGTGAAACATTGTGCTACGTTTGCATGTGCGGTAAAACAAATTGACAGAATTGTACGTAATGATACAATATCTTCCAGATAAGGATGACATCCATTCAATGTCGAGACAATTGTAATCAGTCACTGCTTGTTTATCAGAGCCTGGGTCAATATAATCACTGCCTTTGGTTTCTCTTAAATTACATGCAGCAAACTGCTATTGAAAGGCCGATTCCTTCATTCAGTAGATAACGTAGTGTGCAAAACTTTGGTAAATGTTGCACTTTAAAGGTAAGTAAAGAGACGGATATCTATCTATCTATCTATCTATATATATATATATATATATATATATATATATATATAGATATATATATATAGTTATAGATATGTTTATAGTTATAGTTATATATATTTATATATATATATATATATATATATATATATATATATATATATATATATATATATATATAGAGAGAGAGAGAGAGAGAGAGAGAGAGAGAGAGAGAGAGAGAGAGAAGAGAGAGAGAGAGAGAGAGAGAGAGAGAGAAGAGAGAGAGAGAGAGAGAGAGAGAGAGAGAGAGAGAGAGAGAGAGAGAGAGAGAGAGAGAGAGAGAGAGAGAGAGAGAGAGAGAGAGAGAGAGAGAGAGAGAAAAAAAATCATACATTATCATTAATGGACTCTTATCACTTGGGATGTGTTTGTAATATTTTTTAAAAAAAATATATCATAGAGTCCAGTAAATAAAGCTAAAATTGTTAATTAAGCATATGCTCTAAGTAACGCGAACAGTAGTGGATATGAAACGAACTAAAAGTTTAACACTAATGAGACCTTTCCAATGCATTATACTGTCGGTCAATTTTAAGTAGATGGGACGTTACTTTGTAATGGATCATATTATATATTTCCTTTTCTTCGTGCGACGAATATGTATCTCATACAGAATATTTTGTAGAGAAGAAAATGGAAGCACACTAAAGTACGTCAGTGGTAACATAAGGTCCGTCTGGGCAGTTATTTAACCTGCCTTATATACATGCTACTTTGCTTAAATATAACAAAATGCATCGCCGATGCTCTTAGTCTCCGGACTATATTGAAAAAGGATTAAATTTTAAACTCTGAACAGTTCAGTACAGGTTGGTCAATGAGACGAGTCCATATCAAGGAACCTATTATAAGGCATTTTGCATTTATTCGGTAAAAGAGCAAGATTGAGAAATCAGAGAAACAGACAGACATAATAAGTGTTACTTGACATAAACGTACCAATTTATTAACTGTCCCCTTACGAACTTAAATAAAACGTTTGATAACAACATCTCCCTGACGTAAACAGGAAATATGACTAGTAATATCAGTTTAACGAGGATGTAACAAAGAAATATATATATATATATATATATATATATATATATATATATATATATATATATATATATATATATATATATTGTAGAATGAACAATTTAATGTCTGTCTCATTTACAACATTCTCAAAAAAATGATTATGTACGTTTTTCGGAGTGCACAAATATATGCGAAAATACCGAAGGGCAATACAAATTTGCGGATTTTATTAAGCTTATAACTATATTGTTAAAAGTTCCATTGATCTCTTATAGACCATTTTAGAATGTATTCATGTATTCAAAACGAGGCTAAGCAAGGCACCAGCTTATGGATTTGTTAGAGCCAGGGGACCAAACTTTGGCAGATAAAGGTTTTGTTAAAAGTAAAGAAAAAATTATTTTAATAAACAAATAAACAGAATAATCCATTCATAAAATGACAATTTTTAAAACTGTTTAGATATGATTCTTGCCTATTGTACTTATTTTATCTAATATATGCAAGCACATATTGGGTGTTATAATTCATCCATCTGCCAACCCCATAAAAATAATATTAATTATAATCAGTGAAAAAGTATAGATAAATATTGGACAAATTTTCTGTGTTCTTTACCAGGGTGCATATATATATATATATATATATATATATATATATATATATATATATATATATATATATATATATATATATATATATATATATATATATATATATATATATATATATATATATATATATATATATATATATATATATATATATATATATATATATATATATGAACGGCTTTCAAACAGCTTTGAACAAATAATCCTGCTGTTTAGTGAGTAAATATATAACTGCCAGTCTGTTATTGAAACAAAAACTGATTTTGTATAAATAAAATCGTATATCCATAATGTCAGTTGACCAATGATTCAGAAAAGAAAAAATATGTAATTTAAAGGGAAAATCCAAGTCCCTCCTTACGACCAGGCACCAAACGCAACAAGCACCATAAAAGCAACCAGGCTTTGCACTTTTAATAATAATTACAATGCAAGCATACCGACATGTACCCAAAACTATTTAAAGCACAATATAAAGTATTTACTGGTTTTGAGGACGTTTATGGTTAAAAGGGCAGTTTGTGTCACTATGCACATTTTGTAAATGTTTCATTCGGACCGTGTGTTTTGCCCACAGTGATGTTTAATCATAGATGTACATTTAAACCTTACCTAATTAGAAACAAAATTTATGCTTTAAATAGTCTCCTTTCTCTATCATTAACTTGTATTATGTGTGCGGTTCAGAAAATGACACTCAAGTTAGGACGTAAATCAACTTAAAATTTGGAGAATGGATATACCAAGTAAATTGTCGTCATTATAATATATGCAGCGGTATTTCTATAAAATATTATTACGCGAAAGGAATGAATCTTTATAAAATACATTACACCTGGGGTGCACAATCCTGTTCAGCTTGTTGTCTACTTATAAAATGACCAAGCCAAAATGATATACCTACCACAAAAATGCATAACATATAGAAGCTGATGTCAAATATTGCTTAATCGATCTACTCAAATTATATTCGCGATCAACCGGTCTATCGCGATCTATGTATTGTGTACCCCAGCATTACATCCATTACAACCGCTATAAATATAATATATTCTCTTGCAAAATGAATCTACGTAATATATTATATTTAGTATAGTCACATCTGCCTAGCTTAGCCTCGTTTTTGCGATACATTAATATTCATTAGGATCTCATTAAGGGTCTATATACTGTTTATCTTTCAAAATTTCTTATGTGATCAATATGAGAACACGCTCACCCATAAAGTTTGGAAAATACAATGATATGCGTTTCTGCGTGTGCTGTTTAATTTCTACCGACTGATGAGATTTATGTAAATATGGTTTGACTTTAACAAAAGAGAACAAAAGTACGAACTTTCCTTTGCAAAATCTATGTAGTCACCCTGCATGAATTGCACGATACAACAGTGAAAACAGCAATACTGATATTACTGATACTACTAATAAAACAAGGACGAAGTAAAACTGTGCAGGCAGACGGAAGTGACTAATTGCAATAGATATATGTAAGATAAGAAGGAAACAGTGAGAAAAGATGACTCTGTAATGAATTTTGTTTACAATGTACAAGCTTTAAAATTGTTTTTCTCCAAATAAATAATCGATGAGAAAATAGTTTTATAATATTGTATTGAGAAACTATACCTATGAATCGCTCATTCTCTAATATATTTCCACATAAATATTTTGACGCACTGATTCACATTCCTCTTATTACTTCTCAACCTTAAAATACTTTCTAACTTCTGTCTGAATAATGCTTTGCCAACACCACTTAGTAAATAAGTATTGGGAAATATTAGTTAGTAAATAAGTATTGGGAAATATGCTACTATAAGAGCAATAGTAGTGTAGCTTTGATTTATAATTTACTAATTTTCAAGTTATTTCATAAATTATTAAAAATGTAAATGCGTATTATCTCTTGTACATCAACTGTTATTGTTGTTATTATAGTGTATTGCATGCATTATTATTGATTGCAACTACGTCATCATTATCTTTATAATTCTTATTATCTTCGTCATCGCTTTTTAAGATAGGTGGTTGCTATATATTATAGAGGTTGTGGTTATTCCATTGATGCAATTAAATCGCTTAATCAAGTTATTTTTGATTCGATACAAATTGAGTAACTTTGTTGTAGTTAGTAACGTTTTACATCTCGCAGTATGATTTTTACTTCTAGCAGACGTTGTCTTCTTGGTGCTGGCAAGTACCTGTTGCATCGCCGCCACTAAAAGATCAGGTTGTGCATTACGCCGTTATCTCTCTGTTTCTGTCTGTCTGTTTTGATTGATGTATTACCGGATGTATTGATGGATGTATTGACGAATGACTGGATGTATAATTTCTCTTACGTAATTTTTCACGCCAACGTGTTTGACTGTCTTCCTGTTGTTTGTACGTACCTAGATTATTATGTTGGTATATATGACAACTTTTAGCTCAGATCTGATTGCATTATTATGCACATAAAATGATTAAAGAAAAACATACATACACACCCATACAAGTATATATATATATATATATATATATATATATATATATATATATATATATATATATATATATATATATAGAGAGAGAGAGAGAGAGAGAGAGAGAGAGAGAGAGAGAGATATAGATAGATAGATAGATAGATAGATAGATAGATAGATAGATAGATAGATAGATAGATAGATAGATAAGCAAACTAAAACAAGAAAAATTATAACGAAAAAGAATAACCGAATGAAGGAATGTGCATGTTGTGCATGTAAGTATAAACTATCTTCTTTTTGCTTACCAAATTGCCTTTTATAATTTATTTTAATAGGAAAATGCAATCTTTTTGCTGATCGTGTTCTAAATAAGGCATTACATTTGCCAGCTTTGTATACCTAATCAAGTCATTTCGGACTAAGTATTCACACTACTTGAAAACATCACTTATAGCTATTATAGGATATGTAGTGCACAATGCTTTAAAATCTGGCGACAAACACTATAGCAATATGGAAAGGTCAAATGTGAAACAGATTACGTGTGCAGATTAAACGGCTCTTTGTCCGACAGTTTATGTATTTAGTATACGATCTCGTATCAAACTGTTCAACCAAGTTACTGCATTGTTTTCTACATATATCATGTGCCAAATGGTTTAATGAAATCTAAATTCCAACTAGTAAACAGTCAGCATAGACCAACACTTTACAATCATTCAATCGTTAAACCATGAGGCGCAGATGGTGCGACCATTGATGACTTTATCGTTCAGTACAGATAATTTATCATAACAATACATTTTATTGTCACATAACTCTAAGAGATGGTCTATTTATAATATGGATCTATAGGTTTCTTGTAAAACATTGTTCATGAACACAGTTGTGTGTCTGATTTTGGATTTGTAACGTATATTTAACAATACTTTTGTCATATCACTACGATGTCTGAAGTGTGGCAGATTATATTGATGCCTAAGGTCCGGGGCATTATACCGCAGACACGTGGAATCATGTCCCACCCGGTCACCTTATACCGACAATATATCCATCAGTCTAAACACTAACCTTTTAATGCTAATTTTGTAAGTCTTTGATATGACACGACCTGGGATTGAACTAACGACCTCCGCATCTGAGGAGGACGCTCTAACCACTACGACACCGGAAGGGTTGTAACACTCACAGTTGTTGTTTTATTGTTGTTGTTGTAGTGTTTAACACCATTTGTAACACAATATTGGCAATACATGACGGTCATAATAAATAGGTTATGATGAACCCAGGAAACCACGGAAGAAACGTATCACCCATGAGAAGCTACTGGCATGCTTTCTCACATACTCGCATCGGCCTGACTCGAGAATCCATCCCACGCAGACATAGACTACATAGAAGTGATCCTTAACGGTGACTGCTTTAGACAACTTGATGAATGGGCGCCCACACAAACACAGTAGTCGTAGTAATAAACATCAGATAAAATGCAACAGGCATCCATAAACAAGAGCTAGGAGTGAATCCATAAATTAGTTATCTGTAGCAGGTTTTACATTTAGCATTTCTGAACATTAAATGTGCAAAGGTAAAGACAGTAAAATTTATTTTTATCGTTTCCTTAGAAAGAGATTCGTAATTGTGATTATATTCTACTATCATATTTAGGAACTACACAAAGCTGTATAGCCGGTCCTTTGCATAAGCCGGAGCCTTCTCCAGAAGGAGCCGATTACGTGGAATGCCATGCTTGGAAATACAGCACGTGCTGTCGGGCAAATTTGACTCGGGAATTGCTAGAGAACGAGGTGAGCTAAAGGCACAATACCGCAAACATTTCCAGGCACAATCACCTTATCACTATGATGCAGACCTATCCCATCCAGTAACATTATCCCGACACCAGGCGCAACAGTACTAATAATATAGTCCCAAAGCTGAGCTATAAGAGTGACAGCTGCATGTACCTGATTTGACTCACTCAGGTTTCTAACACCCGTCCTCCGAATCCGTGATTGTAAAATATGGTTTAGGAAGATAAAATAAAATAAAAGGATATAATAAAAATAGATTATTTGATGTATGTGGTTACAATTTCTTTTTCTATAAACTACATTTTCGTAAAACTTGACAGGTAAATGAATAAATAAATAAATGAATGAATGAATGAATGAACGAATGATTGAATGAATGAATGAATGAATGAATGAATGAATGAATGAATGAATGAATGAATCAACCAATCAATCATCATCATACGTCATGGATCATGTTATTATAGGATATGTCCGTCCTTCTCGCGGTCTCTGCCCAATTAAATTTTGTGTTTCATAAACAACTTTGAGCATTCGTGTACCATGATCATGGTTACTATTTTTATTATTATTGCTGTCATAAGAAGAAGAAATCGAAACGGCGAGTATTGTCTTGATTTCTCTCTATCGCCAATTTTACACTGAATAAATATTGGAAAGTTTCTTTTCTATGTAGGTGCTCGGTCTTTACAATTGGACCTATGACGTTTGCGGTCGCGTTTCTGACCAATGCCGTCATTACATTCTGCAGGAAGAATGTTTCTACCAGTGTGAACCAAACGTGATCAAATGGATTGCGCCGAGCAACGATACGTTTGTTAACGTTCCAATCTGCGCTTCGTACTGCAACGCATGGTTCGACGCCTGCAAACACGACAGGACATGCGCTCGAAACTGGCTTACTGACTATGCACGAGAGCCAAACCACGGGCTCAACAAATGTGCCGTCAACAGGCCGTGCATGACCTTTGCGCAGATGTATCACAATGCAGCAGGGTTATGCAACCAAATGTGGGGAACGGCTTTCCGCTATGAGACTTCCAGCAACTGTATGGTTATGAACTTCGACCAAGACGGAATAAATCCGAATAACCAGGTCATCCCTAGTTCCATTATCATTGGATAAGAAGTTCCTTTCATGTTTGCTTTCTCTGTTTATTGCAAAATTTATATTTCTGGAGGTCAGTCTTTAATTAAAATATATTTATAGACTTGTGGTTACTTGTTGTTCAACGTAAACGCTCATATACACACACACACGTATGAACTTAACATATCAAAATCTTTGCATGTTTGCTTTTGTTCATTTCTTTCTACATCTCTGTTCTTTGTTTTCTTTTGTAGTGATAACAAATCAGGGCTTTCCTCTGGAATGTACATCTCGCTAAAATATTTCAGAATATTTCAGTTTCAGCTTCAACTTTAAAGTCCCAGACAATATTTTGCATATTTTGAGAAATCTATATTGAAACCAACAAACTCATACAGTGTCATCAAAAGTGAAAAAGTTTAGTTTTGAATCCTACTCAGAAATGATTAGAATCCAAACAAAGGGTGAACAGCTCCACCATACCAGACAATACGATCTCTCTGAGATGTATTCTTTAACAAAGCCAGAAATTAAGAATATCTTGTTCCAATATTGGATGGTAAAGATAGGTTTTAAAAAACGTGCTTTAAGTTTGATTAGTAAGTCAATATTTGGTTCTGAAGTGAAAATAATATAACTGTAAATAAACCACTAGTTTGAAATAGAAATGATAAAGCTTTATGTTCAGAAAGAGAAAGAATAGAGACAAATGCAGTTGGAGAGAGGGAGAGAGGGAAACGAGGGAGACAAATGCAACAGTGAGACAAAAACATGAAGTTGCGGAAAGTTGAAAGAGAGACAAATGCAGATGCAAATGCAAATGCAAAATGAAGAGATGAAATACAAAAGAAAAGAGGAAATGAAGAAAAGAAAATGAAATTAGATCAAAGAATTTGAACTGATACGTGGAAAGCCTCCCATTTTACACACAAGTTTAGGCTTTGCTGCTACCAAAAAGTATTAGGACAGTACAAACTTTTAAAAAAGAAAAACTAGATAAATATCTTCATCCTTTTGAACCAGTTCCTTAAATTTGGAAATGACCAAGATTACAGTGGATTCAATTATGACAAAGTGTAATTACTGGCAAAGCTCTTGAAGTATGCAGTTCTTTCTTTGAACAACACATTGTGCTGATTATGATGTGGTTAGGAAATGTATATTGAAGGTTTATGAGCTGGTACCTAAGGTTCATAGACAAAGGTTAAGAAACTGTGTAACTGAACTGGACAGACCCATATCAAATTTGCAATTGAAAAAGAACATTTGTTTTGATACGTGGCGCTTAACCAAGAAGTTTGGTCAAAACTACCATAACTACAGACAATTCACATTAGTTGAAAAGTTCAAGACTTTCGTCCATAGTGACGTTAAGATTTACTTTGATGAGCAGAAGATCACATTATTAGAAAATGCTGCTTGTAGAGCTGATGATTTATCCTTGACTCACAAACTTTCATTTGTCGATAAGACTTTCTCTCAGCAGTGTCTTTAGCAAAGCCAATTTATCCCGAACGAGCACTTCCAAATTTTTTTCCATGTTTATGAATCAAGTTTCTGACAAAAAGGATCAGAAATACTCATCCCTTCCTACTTGCACGTAATTCAATCGCACGTCTTTTCTGACTGCTACAGACTATAAAATAAGCAACACAATCAAGGCACACTATCAAAATTGTTATTTTTTCTAAATGTCAAAGTCACTATTATGTATGATAGGCAATAAATATGTGAGGTCAAATAAAACTCTAATAAATGAGATACATCCAACAGTGGCCATCCACTGGAAAAGAAAGCTACAAGGTTAACCATTCAATATGGTATTTGTACAAAGTACCACAGATCAAACAATGATGATGATGATGATGATGATGGTGATGATGATAATGATGATAATTATCAATCATTATTATTATTGGTATTATTGGTATTATTATTATTATTATTATTATTATTATTATTATTATTATTATTATTATTATTATTATTATTATTAATTTTATATTTTTTCTTTTTTCTTCTTTTTCTTCTTCTTGTTCTTCTTCTTCCCTTTTCTTCTTCTTCGTCTTCTTCTTCTTCTTCTTCTTTTTCTTCTTCTTCTTCTTCTTCTTCGTCTTCTTCTTCTTCTTCTTCTTCTTCTTCTTCTTCTTCTTCTTCTTCTTCTTCTTCTTCTTCTTCTTCTTCTTCTTCTTCTTCTTCTTCTTCTTGATATAAAAGTAAATAATAGCCCTCGCCTAAAGGAAATCGCTACCACCCCGAGAGAAATTGCGAGGCGCATTTGGTAAACGAATTTTGCTCAGTAAATGCTAGTTATTAATATTTGGTAATCAACAGCTACAAGGAAACTGAGGACTAAAGCAGCTATTGTTTGAATATGAGCACTTGTGTCCTTACTTGAAGCAGCAAGATGTAAAACAACAATAAGAGATTGGTCGAGCTTCTTGTTGCAAGAATACTTATTTATAGCGGACACAAGACAAGATAAGATAATCAAATTCCAGATGCACTTTCAGGTGTATTGAAGAATTATATTTTTGTGTGTTTATTTTGTGCCATTAGTAAGACATCATCTTATGCAATTTTAATTTTAGTATAGTCTCTTTGACCGATATGTAAAAAATGCTTATTGCATGGATTTATTTTGGCTTTTAAGAGGAAGTGTTATGCTTATTTACTTGAAGTAGCATCCAAGTTAATTTATTGGTGTACCTGGCTAGTGACACTATTTTAGTAAACAACATGACACATAACCAATACTTCTCTCTCTCTCTCTCTCTCTCTCTCTCTCTCTCTATATATATATATATATATATATATATATATATATATATATATATATATATATATATATATATATATATATATATATATATATATTCAGATCATTATTAATTATAAGTATGCTTGCTACAGGTTGAATAAAAAGTACAGTCTTGTTTCGAACCTTAGAAAATTTCAGATTGTTTTCAGAAAATGGTAATTGCAACCTAGGTCAAAAGTAGAAAGATATAAAGATTTATTCTTTTAAGAATTATTTAGTTCTACATTAACATTCGAATTGAAAGATGTCGTATTGGTGTGTTGAGGTTTAACGCTTGTTGAATTTGTTTAATTTAATTTACTCTCCGGAAATGAAACTCGATCCTTGATATTTCTTGGACTAAATTAATAATTTGGAATCATAGTGAATTAGTAAAGGACAGTCTGGATTAAAATTGTTGTGTTACATCAAAATAATATTAACACAAATCAACATTCAAAACCATTGACGAATTTGCACATTTGAGACTACAGGCACATCAACATATTAAATATTGGAATTTTTATTAAACACGATTGAAGTTAGATTGAAACTATAAATATTTGTATTTATGATCGATTGCTTAGCACTATTTGGGATTTAAATCACAATATTATGCTGTGAGTTCTTCATGGATTGGTATTTTTTTTTGTTTCTGGGAAATAAAGTATTTGTTGAGTTTCAAAATGCCTTGCTGTTTTTTTTCTGTTACTTCGTTCAAGACCATACGCTGAAAGTAAGGTAAAATTGGGAGTGAGAAATTAAGAACTACAAGACGTGTAATCTGGCAGTGGCCTCTCTTGCTAACAATTTCTAATCATCCAAATTTTGCAAGGAGAATGTTTACTTTTAGTGACCAGAATGTTCATGAAATATCTAAACGTCAGGAATCGGTAATTTACACTGAGATAAACGACTGTCGTAGATATCTCATATAAAGTCATCAAGTCTTTTCCAACTGCATAGAGCAGAGATCAACTCTGCGGCCACCGTTAAGAAATGGGGAAAAGATCACATAAATTACGTTGTTATTGATGAGGATTTAAACGTCATTTTTAGCACACGATGGCAACATATGGTGAAAGAAAACCTAGAAAAAACTAGTTATAAAATGCGCCTTGAATCCAAATGGACAGAGCAAATAATGCAATAATAAATGCGATCTTATTAGACCACACTGCTCCCCGTGGCCCAAGGTATCATGTACATAATTCACTGCGGCTTTGTTGATAGTCTTCAACTTATGGAAGATTCAATTTGTCTTCATTATGTCGCAAGTGTTTGGATGAAACACTGTGCCGTTAAATGTGTTTTGAATAATTGAAAATTTATGATCGACAAATGAGAGATTGGTTTGTGTCAATGTGTCATATTATTTTTGTCGAATTTTCAGTATTAAATGTAAGAAGAAGCATTTTGTGGATATTCACTTCTAGAATCTTTAAGTGGCATAGGATATTCTATAACTATAATATTTTCATCACCATTTTGTATATCAATCCATTCGTGTAACTGAATGCAAAAACACTACAATAAAAAGATATACGTTCACTAGTTCAGCTAGCTTAGATCACAAATGTCGATATTCATTGTGCAGATGCTGGTCAGATGGTTCAAAAAATGTACGAGAATTAATAAT